>JAVJIF010004684.1:0-216781 GCA_038442645.1 Agave tequilana | reverse complement strand
GGGGATGCTGCTCCTGATCCAGATCGCCAGCTGCAGGCCGGTGAAGGCCAGTGGATCTTCCAGTTGGACGGCGAGAGATTCTATCTCCCGTCCTCTAAGCGGCATTTTGCTTTGTCTTCCTTCGCGCGAGCGCGACTCAGGCTCGGAAGATGGCGTGGGGCGTGAGTCTAAACGCCGAGTCTGTAAGTGTCGGGAGGTTGACATTCCAGTCCGGCTATTCGAAGGGCGGGCCATCCTCGTAGCATAATGGGGCTATACCCTGGGAAGGTATCGCGGGACCTTCCAGCAGGAGAGAACCCCAGCTGCGGCGCCGACCTTTGGCACTCAGTTCTGCGAAGTTGACGGGAATTACCCCGCCACCGATTTCAGGACTCCCGGTTGGGTCCACCCTCCTAGGTCGTGGTGGGCGGAGTTGACAAATATATCCTCACTCATTTTGAGGGGGATTTAGAGAGGTTTAAACCTCCATGAGGCCGTCAGGGCGACCTGCTACGGCATTGAGATGAAGGTGGCGTGCTTCTACGCCATCCTTGAGTTGTATTGCCCGGCCTCGGGACTTTCTTCACCCCAGTTGGTGAGTTGGGCATGGCCCTGCACGAGATGCGGGAGATCTCTGCTTTGCCCTTCGGGTCTCTTCCATACGAAGAGTACTTTCCCTGTGAGGCGGAGTTGGCTATTCTGGAGAGAAGCAGGAGCCTGCTCTGCTCGAGACATATCGGGAATTGATGTGCCACTTGCACATTTGCTCCAGCATCCACACTGGTGGCAAAGGTAGCTCGAAGAGCTTGAAGAGCTGGGGGAAACTACTTGTTCCGGATATGACTAGTGCGCCTGAGGCAGCTCATTGCGGAGTTGCTGAAGATGACATCTTGGCACGGATGGAGGTGCATGCTGAAAAGGACATCGTCGTGGCAGAAGATGATGGTCCTTTCGAGAAGGGTGATGTTCTTCGGAGCTTTCACCATCAGGCCCGTCGGCCTATGTCTCGCAAGGCGTTGCTGGCCGGCTTCTTAACCATCTGGTTAAAGAAATGTGTCGTGCCTTCTTCTTCGGGTGACATCGTCCACCCGACTGTGCTGCTGCCTACCGTCCGCTTGGTTCATGGCCACCGTCTGGGTCTTCTCCGGCCATGGTGTGTTGTATTCAGAGGGGCCTTCGTGCACTGACGGAGGCTTTCTGCAGGCCAATGGCGTCAAGGCGAGGGAAGGGTGCCGTCTGCCTTGTGATGGACCCAATCCTAGGGTAGGTTTACCGTACACCTACTTGATGGCGTGGTTCGCCTTGCACTGCCCCAGTTTGATTGGAGCTGGGGAAGACCCTCCGCAGGGTGTTCAAACGGCGCTTCTCCGTCGCTTTGAAGGCCGTTCGTGGACAGAAAACTTATGTGGCCGAGGCCCGTAAGTTAGTGCGTCGTTATGACGCTTATAGCCTGTTCCGTTGTTTTCCTCGCCTGCGAGGTGCAGGATACAACGCGGGAATTCCATGATGTGGAGTCAGGTCGGTCTCCATGAGTCGGGGGTGTTTTCGAGTGGCTGGTCTGTATCCGGCCCTCGCATTTGCTGTATAGGAGTGGGGATACCTGCTACCTGGAGCCCACGTCCCGAGCCGATTTGCCCGCCAATTTGGGTATGATCAGTTGTATGTGGGCAAACCCAATCCGGACCTGGCTTTCATGGGGAGCCTCATTGATGGGGCTCGTGGGTGGCGGTTCTTTACCGCGAATGACACTGGAGCGCGGCTGCGCACGCGCTGAGGGATCCCGGCCTTGGAGCCCTGTGTTTCTGCCAATGGTATGAGGCTTCGAACTCCACGCCTGCTGGGTTTAATGCCAACCGTTCGGGTGTGAAGTTAATTTCTCATCGGATGAGGCAGAAGGCTTCTGATAAGATGGAGGGCAAACGAGTCTGTGTTCCTGGCATAGAGGAGTTCATCGCTGTAGATGACAGCGGGGCTTCTGATGCGGGAAGCCCTTATTCGAGGCAGAAGACAAGGGCTGATGCCACGAAACTGATATTCGTGAAGCCGGGTCTGGTGTAGTGGGGACAGCTCCCTCACAACATGTGGAGGAAGTGGAAGAAGAGGACTCTGATGTCCACTTCAAAAGGAAGCGTGGGAGTGGATCCCGTAGGAAGTCGTCGGCGAAGACGCCCCGTCGCCAGACTCCTACCATCGTGGTAGAGGGTGAGCCCTCTTGCTGCGCCTCCTTCTGCTGCTCCATTAGTGGCTGACGCGTCGGTTGCTGAACCGACTACTGGTAAGATTGGCCCCCCATCTAAATGCCTTCAGCGCACTTTAAATAACTCATCATTGCTTTTTGTTGCAGGAGCTGAGGAGCATGGGGAGCAAGGGGACCAGTATGATCCTCTATTCGCCTATAGGGCTGCAGCCAGCTCTTCCGCTCACTCGCAAGAGTCTGGGAGTGGCGCAGCTGATGTCGGTCCTTCGGGTGTTGGGACCTCCAAAGGAAGTCCTGTGGAATCAAGCTCTGTTGAGTGGTCTGCAGGGGACTCGGCGGGCGGGAGTGAGAGCGGGCGGCCATTTACGTCGAGTCTGGTAAGAACTTTCCGATGGGACCCTTGGATTCCGATGTGGCTGACGAGGTGACATCGGCCTTCGGTATGACTACGATCTCTTGGTCTTCGCCTGTTTGCTGCGTCTCCTTTTGACCTGGTTTTGTTGCAGGTATTCGTCCCAAAGGTGCATCAGTTCGAAGGAAGCGGAGGGTCCTCCTAAGAGGTTAGAGGGCGAGTCGAGTGCTTCGACCGCGGCGGGATGCTGCTGTGTTGGACGCACTGTATGGCAACTTGCCTTCTTATCAGCCCACGTCAGCTGAAAGGCGAGAGGCTGAAGGGGGGCGGCATCCCGGAGGTATCCTCACCCTGTAATACCCCGTTCCCGGAATACGTACTTAATTGCGTATTCAGTTTTTCGATCGTATTTTTCGATTTACTCTTGTATTCGACCGATTTCAGTTTCAAATATTATTTTTCAATATATTAGATTTTCTATGATTTTTGGATTTTTCTTGAATTAAAAGAATTTCTTCAAAACGGTGTCGACCAGTGTCGCTGATCGATTCCCGGATTTTTATTTTACAATCAGTTTGGAATTTCTAGAAAGTTCTTTAGACATTATTTCTTAGAATCATATTTCTTATCTAAATACTTTTCTGAGGATTTTATGAATTTATGAAAATTCCAACGGAGTCGTAGTAACTGATTCCGAGATTTTTAGTTTTAAAACTATAAAGTATTTCTTAAAACAGATTTCACTATAATTCTTAGTATAATATTCTTGATTTTTGATAATTATTACGAGTCGTTCCGAGACACTCGAATTTCGGACGATTTCGGTATTTTCCGAAATGTTTTCCGCATCCCCGACTTAAACCCGGGAATCAGTATTTTCAACATTTCATTTTGAGTCCAAGAGAATATCTTCTCTTTATCAATTTCTTTTCCTTTTTCCTTTTTCCTTATTTCTCTTCCTTCCTCCACAAGCCACAAGATTTCCAATTTTCCAAAATTCTAATCTTTTCCAAAATTCCAACTTTTTCCTCTCCACACACTTCCACCAACTCCCTCATTAATGCCCTCTTTCTCTCTCTCTCTCCCCCATGGCCGGCCAAGTGGCCAAAAGAGGGACACTCATCCCCTCCTCCACTTTGCAAAAAGCCCCCTCTCATCTACTTTATTTCACCTCCTTCACAAAATCCAAAATCATATATAAACAATTCCTTTACATTTCCATTCCCTTTTTCTTCACTTCATCAAAGAGATTGCCTTACCAATTCCCTCCTCCATCTCAACCTCAACCACCAACTCCAAAGCTTCACCAAGGTCATCATCTTCACCTCAACTACCACTTTTGGATTGGGGATCGTCTCCTTCTTCATCGGAGATATCGCCGTGGATTATTTACCGACCACGATCTTTTCAAGCTTCTCATAACCATTCCAAGTGAGTATTTTTACTCACCAAGACTCATGCAATTCTTAGTATGTTTATGCTTCCATATCTTGTACATTTGTGTCTTCAAAATCATATTTTTAACCATCAAGAAAAAACCATCAAATTCAGTTCTGTATCTGTTTTCAGACCACGATAGTCGACTTGACCTAGGAGCTAGTCGACTTGAAACCCTTAGTTTGAAACGAAATCTTTTCTGGAGCACAGTTTTAGTCGACTATGTTAATTTACCAGTCGACTATAGATTACTAGTCGACTATACTTTCTACCCTAGTCGACTAATGTTTCCTGAATCAAAATCCAACTTTCTGTAACTCAGATTTAGTCGACTTAACATAACTGTTAGTCGACTTGGGATATCTGTTAGTCGACTACCCTTTGACCCTAGTCGACTAACTTTTCCTGAATCAGAAACCCAACTCTCTGGTGCACAGTTTTGGTCGACTATACCAGACTGTTAGTCGACTAATCCCTCTATTAGTCGACTACTCCCTTGACCCTAGTCGACTAACTTTGTCTGTTTGTTATAGTTAATTTCCTTCTTAAGTTTGGATCTATACTTGGTTCATGTGTTTGTATATCATACTTAGTGACTTGTACTTGATGTATATCACCACTTGTCATGCTATCTTTTGACACCAGGCATGATACACCTGATACTTATATTATCACGATAACGGGAATGTAGTATCGATCTCTTGTTATGTATTCCAGTTATGATCTTGTTATGACTTGTTGTGATCCTGCTCATTCCCTTAATCTGATAATTATATTAATAAGCCATAAAAAGGACAATTTGTATGGGGAATGGGAGGAAGTAATGGATGCCGGAATGATACCTTGCTTATAGTAATGGAATAAAATATTGACGATTCGTGTTAGTGGACTTTGGGCCCACAGAAGATACGTGTTAGGGGGACTTTGGGCCTCCAAACTGGTCCCAGGTGTATGGGAACTACTATAAGAAGTGTTATCAGTTCTCCATCTACTTCCGGTAACAACCCTCGACTTTCTTATATATGGATGTATGTGAGTTGGGATATATACCGAGACACATACCTAGATATATGAGTCAGACGAGTAATAATAATAATAGGTCCAGTTATAGTTCTTGTTATGATTTCTGTTTCTTGTTGTGATTTCCCGTTACGATTCCTGTTATGCTAGTTATGATCTCTTATTGTGATTCCTGTCATTCTTGTTATGTATTCCTGTTTTGACTATCGAGTGATTTGTAACTCTGATTCTATACGCTTGGATTTCTGTGGCATGAGATAAAGGTATCTATATGAGGGTTTCCTTGTTTGGATTATTCCTTCGATGTATTAGTCTCATGTGACCGTGACTTAAGCGTATACAATCAATTTGCTTATAATCAGTTTTACTTTGGATCTCATGTTTCAAGATGACTATGTTATACTCGTCTTATATACTATACTTTTGTTCTAACCCCCATTTTGTCTCTTAGCCATTTGGCTGTTGCTTGTTCCTTGTTGGGAGGTCCTGACTCCCTTGGATTTGTATGTTCAGGTTTAGAAGCTGGATCGAAGTGGAGCTGTCCACAGCAGATCAGCTTTTCTTAGTGAGCTGGCAGCCTAGTTCCAGTTCTTTCGTGCCAGACTCCTCTTTTGACTCACGGGATCTTCATCCTACTCGTGAGCATTTTGTATCTTTATTGTATATTTTACTTTTGGACTTGGTGTGATAAAAGACACATGTGTTGTGTAATAGTTTATCATATCCTGTATAACTTTGTATTTGTACTTTTATGTTGGCATATGTATGTATACCACGCTTTGTGTTGTACTCCGATCCTTGCTTGTACTTTTATGCTTAGCGTATATACGTGGGGGCATTTTCTGACCTACGTATATACGTTGCAGTGACGTCTCCGTATCCGTGGAATCGGGGCGTTACAAGTTGGTATCAGAGCTTAGGCTCTTACCTCTATAGTACAAACAAGCAGCAAATTTCAGTAATTTGCTATTGCCAACTATAATGTACAAAGTTATCTAGTCCTTCTTGATTTATCTATTCCTTCCTTGATCCATTCCCTTGTGTCCTAAAATCCTTCCATTTTTTCCAATTCCAGTTATCTTTAGCCATCTTAGTATGGATAGAAGATCGGGCCGTAATCACTCTGGGCAAGCATCGAATGGACCCACGGGAGAGAATGTCGATATTCTGAGAGTTATTCAGATGATGATGGAGAACCAGCAGCAACAGACAGAACTCCTCCGGCAAGAGTTGGCAGCTCCCAAAGGACAGAGGCCGGGGAACATATCAGACTTCAGGCGGCTGCAACCAGCCATATTCACGGGTGAAGAGAAACCCTTGGATGCTGAACAATGGCTGACAGACACCACAGATCTGTTGAATGCAGCCCGAGTTCCAAAGAAAATCAAGTGGAGGTCGCCAAGATTCAATTGAAGGATGTAGCTAGAACTTGGTGGCTAGCTGAGGAGGCTAGATTGGAGAAGCCTGTCACTTGGGACACATTCTCCAAGAGCTTCTACAGTAGATTCTTCCCTGTCACTGCTCAGAAAGACATGGAAGAACAGTTCATCAGACTCCAGCAACGGGATCGGTCCGTGGATGAGTATGCCGCGGAATTTCTCCGACTTAGCCGCTTTGCTCCGTATATGGTGACGGATGAGGAGAAGCGGGCAAGCAGATTCCAGCAGGGCTTACAGATGGAGATACAAGTTTTCTTAATGTCCCAGCAGCTAAAGACCTATTCAGAAGTTCTCACCATAGCTCGAGAAGTAGAGCGTGGACTGGAGAAGAAGAAAGCGAACCAGATGAGGAACCAGGCCAAGAAGAGGCCTTTTGAGTTGATGAATGAGGAAGATGATCAAGTTAGGGTAGCCCATGGCCCGATGATGAAGAGACCATTCCAACCTCCTCTTCCTCAGGTTATTTGCAATTTCTGCCATAGACCCGGACATTATAGGAGGGATTGTCGAATGGCTAATGGACTATGCTTAGCATGTGGAACCGGGAGTCATGCCATCAGGGATTGCCCTTTCAGAAGAGTAGGGAATGTGGCACCAGCTAGACCAGCACTTCCAGCCCCAGCACATCCAGCCCCAGTACTTCCAGCTCCGCCACTGAGGAGGAATCCAGAACCTGTTGATCGAAGAGTTCCATTTCCACCCCAACGGTATGATCATCAGCAGAGAGGAATGAGAACTAGAGCAGATCAGGGTAGAGGCCAAGGTTACATCAGGCAGCAGAGGCATCAGATGACGCAGCAGAGTGGGAAGACCAGTATCCAGACCAGGAACCTTGAAGATATCATGGTAACCACTATTCCGATCTTGTATTTGAGTTAGTTATCTTTCTAATATTTCCCTTATCATTCTCTCATTGTCTATCTAGTCCTTCATGTGTTCACCTTAACCCTGTTTTGGATTTATGAAGCTTTTATTCCACCTTTGTCCCCTTTGTGTTCAATTTGCCCCTTAGCGAAATTGCGAGGACGTAATTTTTTGTAAGGTGGGTGGATTGTAATACCCCGTTCCCGAATACGTACTTAATTGCGTATTCAGTTTTTCGATCGTATTTTTTCGATTTACTTCTTGTATTCGACCGATTTCAGTTTCAAATATTATTTTTCAATATATTAGATTTTCTATGATTTTCTGAATTTTTCTTGAATTAAAAGGAATTTCTTCAAAACGGTGTCGACCAGTGTCGCTGATCGATTCCCGGATTTTTATTTTACAATCAGTTTGGAATTTCTAGAAAGTTCTTTAGACATTATTTCTTAGAATCATATTTCTTATCTAAATACTTTTTCTGAGGATTTTATGAATTTATGAAAATTCCAACGGAGTCGGTAGTTAACTGATTCCGGGATTTTTAGTTTTAAAACTATAAAGTATTTCTTAAAACGGATTTCACTATAATCTTAGTATAATATTCTTGATTTTTGATAATTATTACGAGTCGTTCCGAGACACTCGAATTTCGGACGATTTCGGTATTTTCCGAAATGTTTTCCGCATCCCCGACTTAAACCCGGGAATCAGTATTTTCAACAGTTTCATTTTGAGTCCAAGAGAATATCTTCTCTTTATCAATTTCTTTTCCTTTTTCCTTTTCCTTATTTCTCTTCCTTCCTCCACAAGCCACAAGATTTCCAATTTTCCAAAATTCTAATCTTTTCCAAAATTCCAACTTTTTCCTCTCCACACACTTCCACCAACTCCCTCATTAATGCCCCTCTTTCTCTCTCTCTCCCATGGCCGGCCAAGTGGCCAAAAGAGGGACACTCATCCCCTCCTCCACTTTGCAAAAAGCCCCCTCTCATCTACTTTAATTTCACCTCCTTCACAAAATCCAAATCATATATAAACAATTCCTTTACATTTCCATTCCTTTTTTCTTCACTTCATCAAAGAGATTGCCTCACCAATTCCCTCCTCCATCTCAACCTCAACCACCAACTCCAAAGCTTCACCAAGGTCATCATCTTCACCTCAACTACCACTTTTGGATTGGGGATCGTCTCCTCTTCATCAGGAGATATCGCCGTGGATTATTTACCGACCACGATCTTTTCAAGCTTCTCATAACCATTCCAAGTGAGTATTTTTACTCACCAAGACTCATGCAATTCTTAGTATGTTTATGCTTCCATATCTTGTACATTTGTGTCTTCAAAATCATATTTTTAACCATCAAGAACAACCATCAAATTCAGTTCTGTAATCTGTTTTCAGACCACGATTAGTCGACTTGACCTAGGAGCTAGTCGACTTGAAACCCTTAGTTTGAAACGAAATCTTTTCTGGAGCACAGTTTTAGTCGACTATGTTAATTTACCAGTCGACTATAGATTACTAGTCGACTATACTTTCTACCCTAGTCGACTAATGTTTCCTGAATCAAAATCAACTTTCTATAACTCAGATTTAGTCGACTTAACATAACTGTTAGTCGACTTGGCATATCTGTTAGTCGACTACCCTTTTGACCCTAGTCGACTAACTTTTCCTGAATCAGAAACCCAACTCTCTGGTGCACAGTTTGGTCGACTATACCAGACTGTTAGTCGACTAATCCCTCTATTAGTCGACTACTCCCTTGACCCTAGTCGACTAACTTTGTCTGTTTGTTATAGTTAATTCCTTCTTAAGTTTGGATCTTATACTTGGTTCATGTGTTTGTATACCATACTTAGTGACTTGTTACTTGATGTATATCACCACTTGTCATGCTATCTTTTGACACCAGGCATGATACACCTGATACTTATAATTATCACGATAACGGGAATGTAGTATCTGATCTCTTGTTATGTATTCCAGTTATGATTCTTGTTATGACTTGTTGTGATCCTGCTCATTCCCTTAATCTGATAATTATATTAATAAGCCATAAAAAGGACAATTTGTATGGGGAATGGGAGGAAGTAATGGATGCCGGAATGATACCTTGCTTATAGTAATGGAATAAAATATTGACGATTCGTGTTAGTGGGACTTTGGGCCCACAGAAGATACGTGTTAGGGGGACTTTGGGCCTCCAAACTGGTCCCAGGTGTATGGGAAACTACTATAAGAAGTGTTATCAGTTCTCCATCTACTTCCGGTAACAACCCTCGACTTTCTTATATATGGATGTATGTGAGTTGGGATATATACCGAGACACATACCTAGATATATGAGTCAGACGAGTAATAATAATAATAGGTCCAGTTATAGTTCTTGTTATGATTTCTGTTCTTGTTGTGATTTCCCGTTACGATTCCTGTTATGCTAGTTATGATCTCTTATTGTGATTCCTGTCATTCTTGTTATGTATTCCTGTTTTGACTATCGAGTGATTTGTAACTCTGATTCTATACGCTTGGATTTCTGTGGCATGAGATAAGGTATCTATATGAGGGTTTCCTTGTTTGGATTATTCCTTCGATGTATTAGTCTCATGTGACCGTGACTTAAGCGTATACAATCAATTTTGCTTATAATCAGTTTTACTTTGGATCTCATGTTTCAAGATGACTATGTTATACTCGTCCTTATATACTATACTTTGTTCTAACCCCCATTCTTGTCTCTTGCCATTTGGCTGTTGCTTGTTCCTTGTTGGGAGGTCCTGACTCCCTTGGATTTGTATGTTCAGGTTTAGAAGCTTGGATCGAAGTGGAGCTGTCCACAGCAGATCAAGCTTTTCTTAGTGAGCTGGCAGCCCTAGTCCAGTTCTTTCGTGCCAGACTCCTCTTTTGACTCACGGGATCTTCATCCTACTCGTGAGCATTTTGTATCTTTATTGTATATTTTACTTTTGGACTTGGTTGTGATAAAAGACACATGTGTGTGTAATAGTTTATCATATCCTGTATAACTTTGTATTTGTATTTTATGTTGGCATATGTATGTATACCACGCTTTGTGTTGTACTCCGATCCTTGCTTGTACTTTTATGCTTAGCGTATATACGTGGGGGCATTTTCTGACCTACGTATATACGTTGCAGTGACGTCTCCGTATCCGTGGAATCGGGGCGTTACACACCCCCAATCACATCACCGAGTGAGGTGCCGCAATTTTGCCCAGTGCGGGGCTGAGGGTAATCGCGGACCCTAGTTCCCGACCTTTGATTGTCGAGCCTGCTGTTCAGGAGGTGGTTGTCAGTCCTTCCTCCACGGTGGCTGGCGTGCTGGTGTCGCTGAGGACTCCGCCGAGGTCACCTTTGGCTTGCCCTGCTGCTGTCAATGTTCCGCTCTTCTTCTGCGGCGGTGTCGACTGGGTTGGTAGATTGCTCCGAGGTTGTCTCAAGGGTTGATGAAGCTGAGAATGATTTCATCGGTAATCTGGTCGACAGCTTCTATAACAGTTTGGAGCAGACTATCGGGTTAGTCTTGAAGGGCTCGCCTGTGCCATTCTCGAAGCTGAAGATGGTTCTCTCCGTTGGCATTGAGTGTATCCGGGATTTTGAGGGGTACCATCAAGCTGCTGCTAGAGCTCCTGGTAGATGATATTGAGAAGGACGTGGAGGAATGGCGCCATTTCCATCGTTCCGACGCAGCGTCTTTGGCTGATGAACGGCTCACACGTCTTGTCGCCCAGAGGCGCGAGGCTCAGCTCGCCGCTAAGAGGCTGCTGAGGCTATCTCTCCCTGACTTGAGGTCCTTGGAGACAGAGGAAGCAGAGGTTGGGGAGTGCAATTGACGCTTCCCAACAGTGCTCTTCTTGATGCCGAAGATAAGGTTAAGAGGGCGAAGAGATGATCCGGAAGGCAATCTCCTCTTATCCAAAGCTACACAGATGCGTCATGAAGAGTCTGCGCGGCTTAAGCAGCTCAGGGCTCGAAGTGAGGAACTGGCGGAGCGGAAGTCGTCACAGAGGGCGACTTTGGCGGAGGTCGAGGCTCGTCTGGCTCAGGCGGTGGACTTCGATGAGGCTGAGCTAAGATCACAGGCGCTGGCCCAGGCTGCTGATGACAGGAGAACGAGGCTAGCTTCGCTCGGGGATCGGATTCGATCTTACCATATACGCTGTAGGCCATTGTATATGCTCCTCCATGTATCCATCTTTTGGCTTTAATATAAAATTTTCCTTTTTGACTTCTGCTGTTTGGATAATGAGACATGACTGTCTGTTGGTTCAGAGGTCGCAATGACATAAAATTGAGATGTTGCCAGTCTCGAGGTTAGCCCTTTGCAGGGCTAAAAGGGGAGATACTTGCCTTTTGTAAATGTCAGCAAGCATCGAGATTGAGACTTAGCTGTCTGCTGGTTCAGAGGTCGCAGTGACATAACCAATTGAGACTCACTAAGCTCAATGATAGATGAAACTGGCTATCTGCCAGTTCAGAGGTCGCAATGACATAACTGGTGAGAAGCCACCAAGCTCAAATAGGTGATACTCGTCTTTTGTAAATGTCAACGAGTATCGAGATCTGTCTTTTGTAAATGTCAACAGGACTCGGGACTGAGACTTAGATGTCTGCTGGTTCAGAGGTCGCGATGACGTAACCATTGAGACGCCACTAAGCTCAATGATAGATGAAACTTGGCTATCTGCCAGTTCAGAGGTCGCAATGACGTAACTGGTTGAGAAGCCACCAAGCTCAAAATAGGTGATACTCGTCTTTTGTAAATGTAACGAGAGTATCGAGACCTGTCTTTGTAAATGTCAACAGGACTCGGGATTGAGACTTAGCTGTCTGTTGGTTCAGAGGTCGCGATGACGTAACCAATTGAGACGCCACTAAGCTCAATGGTAGATGAAACTTGGCTATCTGCCAGTTCAGAGGTCGCAATGACGTAACTGGTTGAGAAGCACCAAGCTCAAAATAGGTGATACTCGTCTTTTGTAAATGTCAACGAGTATCGAGACCTGTCTTTTGTAAATGTCAACAGGACTCGGGATTGAGACTTAGCTGTCTGTTGGTTCAGAGGGTCGCAATGACGTAACCAATTGAGACGCCACTAAGCTTCTAAATTGCAATGGAGTTTGGGAAAAGTCTCGTTTTCACGGAGAGAAACGAGGGAATCACTGTCATAGGTTTAATGTTAACGTTAACAGCGAGATATATATGTGGTCCTACCATTCTATGGATGAGATTGGTAGGTGATTTTGGTGGTCTCATTCTCACGGGGAGAAACGAGGGGATTGCTGTCATAGTTTAATGTTAACATAACAGCGGAATATATTAGTCCTACCATTCTATGGATGAGAATTGGTAGGTGATTCTAGAGAGGGAATCAAATGGGAGCAGGTCCCTTAGGATTTTAGCAAACCCCCAGCTATCAACGAGTTTGATGGAGCTTGGAGAAAGAGAGAGGCTCTCTTTGTGCGCATTCCGGATGCGCGCGATCTCGATCAGAGGTGTAATGTTAACCTGATCGAGAGCAAGATCCATGATTAAGGATAATACTTCTTTAAGAATTTGCCATTGATCGGCATCATGAGGAGGTCGCCATCTGCAGTTGTAAGGCGGTATGCTCCGTTTGAATAGACTTCTCTATCACAAACGATCCTTCCCATTTAGGCTGAAATTTGCCTTTGGTCTTATGCGTCATGATCATCGGTCGTCTGACGGCTAAGACCAGGTCTCCTTTCTGGAAGACTCTCTGCTTGACCTTCTTATTGAAGGCTTTTGACATCCGAGCCTGATATAGCTCGATGTGTTGCTGAGCTTGTAGCCGCTTCTCGTCTAGGGCTTCGAGCTCTTGAAGACGCAGGAGATCATTGTCTTCTGATGTCATCTTAGTAGTCAAGGCTACCCGCAATGATGGCACCTGAATTTCCAATGGGATGACCGCTTCGCACCCATATACCAGGAGAAAGGTGTATTGCCTGTCGGTGTCCGAACCGTAGTCCGTAGGCCCAAAGGCATTCGCCGAGCTTTTCGTCCCAATCTCGCTTGTTCGAGGAGACAAACTTCTTGAGCAGCTTGATGATTGTCTTGTTGAATGCCTCTGCCAAGCCGTTGGCGGTAGGATTGTAGGCGGTTGAAGCCACATTCTGAATTCGGTATTTATCGCAGAACCGATAGAACCCTTGGCTTGCGAATTGGGGACCATTGTCATGGATGATCCGTCTGGGTACACCAAATCGATGGATGACATGGTGTTTGATGAAGCTAACCAGATTGGAGGTTTAACTTCGGCCAACGGTGTGCCTCTGCCCATTTTGAGAAGTAATCGGTTATTGCCAGGATAAACCGGTGACCTCTTGCCGAAGATGGACTGATTGGCCCTACGACATCGATTCCCCATGCTTCAAATGGCCATGAAGCAGCAGTAGGGTTGGAGCAATTCCGAAGGTTGGTGAATGAAGTCTGCATGGACTTGGCACGCTTTACACCTTCATGCATATTGGGTGGCATCGGCCATCATGGTCGGCCAGTAGTACCCAAGTTGTGCAGCCTGTCTTTAAGCTTTGGACCCCGGCTGGTGAGCTCCGCAAATGCCGTCGTGTGCGCTTCTTGGAGCGCTTCCTGTGCCTCTGAATGAGAGAGACAACGAAGGAGGACCCGTCATATGAACGACGGTAAAGTGTCTTCAAGGTTGGATCATAGTGGAAAACGGAGCGACCTTCGTCTGATGGACGCCGCTTCTTTGGGATCGTCTGGAAGCAGACCGTGCAGAGCGTAGTCAATGAGAGGGAAGCGCCAATCCCTCGGCTCAAGACCCACGGAGATATTATGGACCTCTTGGATCCTTAGCATATGCTTGGAGCATACGAGATGCCGGGTTGCGACTGTGAGGTGATACTCGGTGTCGGCAGGTAAGGCTAGCGTTGTTGCTATGCAGCGAGGGCATCCGCCTTGGTATTTTGAGATCGGGACACGTGCCCGATGTAGAAGCCTTCAAATAGGCTAGCCAATTCGATGGCTGTATGGATAATAAGGCACCAAATCCTCATGGCGGACTTCGTATTCGCCTTTAACCTGATTGATGATCAGTTTTTGAATCGCCATAAGCTTCGAGTAGCGTACCCCCATTCCCTGGGCGAGCTGGAGGCCGATGAGCAGAGCATTATATTCCGCTACATTATTAGAGCATGATTCTGTCAAGGAAAATGCTCTGGGAAGGATATGATCCTGTGGGGAGATGAACACAACCCCCACTCCGGCAATAATCTTCCCTTTTGGGGCCCATCCGCGATGCTCCGTCGAAGAAACATCTGCCCACACTTCCTCTGCTGTGAGGTTGCATTAGACTCGAAGACTTCATCAGGGATGTCTTCGTGAAGTTTTGAATGTTCTGGAACTGGATGAGCAGCTAAGAACTCTGCAAGGGCCTGGCCTTTAACTGCCTTCTGAGGAGTAAAGGTCATGTCGTATTGAGACAACAGAAGTGCCCATTTAGCCAACCTGAATTCAGCGACCCTGGCTTCGTCATGAGAAGACGTAAAGGGTTCACCCTGGAGATGACATGTATGGTTTGGCCAACCAAATAATGTCGTGTCTTCTGGACAGCGAAGACGAGAGCTAAAACACTCTTTCTCAAAGGATTGTAGCGAGATTCCGCTCCTATGAGAGTCCTGCTCAGGTAATAAATGGCCTGCTCATGGCCATTGTCGTTCTTCTGAGCGAGGAGGGCACCGAGGGAATAGTCCAGAGCTTTTACATAAAGCAAGGAATGGTTTCCCTGATGTAGGGGCCACTAAGACCGGAGGTTTTGTGAGATACCTCTTAATGTCTTCATAGGCTTCTTGACAAGCTTGGTCCCATATGAAGGCAGTACCCTTTTTCATGAGACGGGTAAGGGCTGGCAACGGCCCGAAAGATTTGCTATGAATCTTCTGATGTAGGCTAATCTGCCTTGCAAGCCTCAGATCTTTGAGATTCCTTGGTGGATGCATGTCCTGGATGGCTTTGACTTTGTCTGGGTCCAGATGGATCCCTTTTGAGTGACAATGAACCCAAGGAATTTGCCGCTGGATACTCCTAAGAAGGATTTTTGTCGGGTTCATTTTCAGCTGATGAGCCCGCATTATGTCGAACATCGTTCTCAGATCGCGAAGATGTTCATTTTTGCTGCGGCTTTTGACGGCAATGTCGTCAACATAGCTTCCACCGTCTTTCGGAGATGGTCGCGGAAGATCATGCTCATCGCCCACTGGTAGGTTGCTCCGGCGTTCTTCAGTCCGAAGGGCATCACAGTGTAGCAGTATACCCCCAATGGCGTTCGGAAAGAAGTATGCTTCTCGTTATCAGGATACATCTTGATCTGGTTGTACCCTGAGAAGCCATCCATGAAAGACATCCTCTCGAACCGGCATGTATTGTCGATCATGACATCAGTGATCGGCAGTGGGAATTCATCTTTGGGACAGCCGTATTGAGATCACGGTAGTCGATGCAGATCCGTATTTTTCCCGTTCTTTTTGAGGACGGGAACGATGTTAGCTACCCAGTCTGGATGTTGTTCCTCCCGGATGAAGCCACAAGCAATGAGCTTATGAACTTCGGCTTCAATAGCCTCCATGATGTTTGGGCGGAACCGAGTTGTTGCTGCTTGACCGGCTTAACGCGTTCTTGATGTTTAGACGGTGCATGGCGACCTGTGGATCAAGTCCGGGCATGTCTTCATAGCTCCAGGCGAAGACATCTATATACTCTTTTACGAGCATTATCAATTCTTCCTTTTCGATGAGTGATAAGCTTTCACTTATGAAAATAGGTTTGGGGTGATCTTGACTACCCAAGTTGACCTGGATCACCTTGTCTTCGGTAGGTGGCTCGCGCAGCTCGAACCACTTTTCCCATTGGAGACTAATTGCTGGGCCCAAGGTTCCTCATCAGTAGCTTTGCAGGTTCCAATTGACTGGATGAAGTCATATTCACAGTGAGGCCGTTGAACATTCCTCCTATGCTGATGTCAGAGTCCCACTCGGCAGATGAGCCGACTGTAATGGAATTGGTTCGTCGTCTTTGACTTGAACCGTTACTGATGATGTGGGTGTGACATACCCTAACCCCCTGCGTGTACTATCATAATAATTTGTAGGTTTCCCTCTTGGGACGGAGTTACGCATCAAGCTGCGTCTTCCTTTTCCGAAGTTCAGGCCGCCTGCCTGCTTCAAGTCATATCCCATCTTCTCCATAATATGGCGTGCCGGTGCGCATAACGGAAGAACTGTGGGGTCTGAGTCCGAGCTTGACTCTGTAGCTGCAGGTCCCCGTGGCTGGGTTCTACCGAAGATTATCGGCAACTGACCTTGTTTGGATGGAGGGATTATCAGCGTGGCCCCTTCTATAACCTCCACAGATGTAGTAGCCGAACTTGACTCATGTACGGGCATGTGCAGAGAGCCCTCTATGATGGATTTAATTGACCCAATTCGCAGGATAACCAAAAGAGATACTCTCATTAATTACCCATTCGCCTCTTCATCAGAAGGGATATTACATTGGGGGTCATTGAGGAAACATGCTGTAATTGGTTCGCCAATCAAAATGGCTGGCACGCCTGTTTCGGATTCTGAATCCGCCTCATTGTCACTTTCATCATCGTCTGGCAATGGCTCTGCAGGCGTTCCGTCGGCCTCTTGATACAGGCAAGGAGGGCGTCGGTGAAGTAGTTTCACCCCCTTGAAGGGTTGCTTTTCAGCGAAGACAGTTCGTACTGTCGCATCATCTTCAACATATTTGAAGCATTGGTGGAGGGTGGAAGGAACGATCCAGTTGGCATGGATCCAGGGTCTTCCTAGCAGCAAGTTATATGATGTGTCAGCATCAATGACATAGCACGTCACTTCTAACTTCAAGCTTCCGATTCTGCAGCGGAGCCGAATCTTTCCAAGCGGATGGCAGCTTCCGACGTTAAAACGTATATTGTAGTGGTGGTTGCGGACAACCTGTACAATGGTATGCCGAGGAAATAGAGGAGCCTTTTGGGGATGATGCTGAGTGCAGACCCCGGATCGACTTGTACTCTTTCAATGCATGTTGAACCGATATATCCGGTGTAGTACAGAGGTCGATCGTGCTTGTGTCCTTGAGAAGCATATCTTCCGCGTGAAGGTGATAGCAGGCACCTTTGATTGTGCGTGATGGCACTCTGAGCAGGAAGGCCGGATCTCATCACAGGAACCTCAGGCATGTATGTCAGAAAGGACTCTGAGTTGGCTAACGCATCTCTGAGTGCTTCTCTTGTCTCTTTAGAGAGACGAAGGAGCTCGTGTATTGTGATGCGAGCCGGGATATTGGCTAAGTGAGCCAATATATCAAAGCGGAAGGGCGTGCTAACCTTGGACTAACGATTTCTTCAACGCATGGTCGAAACCGCACTTTCTTAGGCTTCTCCTTTCCCTTGGCTGAATTGGAGTGGATGCCGGCATTGGTACTGACGTCGTTTGCTGTTGTATCTCGTCAGTAGACTTGTCATACTGCCTTAAGTATGATTTTCCAGACGGGTGCCCGTCTGTTGAGGCGCATCTGCCTGCGCTGTGCAAGCATGTTCTCTTCTTCTGAATCACTGAGGGAAGCCGAAGTAAGATTACCATCATCTGGCAAGACAGAGATGACATTGCAGGACTTGCCCTTTTTGCTGGAGTCCTTCGACGTCCGCTGTACGTCTTGGACGAGGTCAGGGTGTATCCACATAACTTCCCCCGTCTCCAATGTCAAAGGGACGAGACCCTGTTGTATTGAGTCATGGCTGGAGGATGCTTGACTTCCAACCGCGGTGCCGAGGCTGAATAGGTCCCGTCGGGAACTGTGACCTTCTGGGCAGTGCCGAACTCAAGAGTCACCATATTGGCAGTGACTTTCTTCTGTTCCGTTTTCAATGTGAGGACGCCGGCATCTATTAGGGCTTGTATCCTGTCTTTGAGGACATAGCACTTGTCAGTAGGATGATGGACCATCCTATGATAAAGACAGTATTTGGGGTCATTTGTGCGCCCTATCTCATTAGGACGCCGAGCATCGGTAGCTTCATCTTATTTCCTTTGGGAGCAGATGGAATATCGTGACCACCTGATCATCTCTGAAGGAATACTGTTTTGGAGGGAATTTAGGCTCCTGGCTGTTGACGCCGCTCTTCTTGGCCTTTGACTGCATGTCCCCGGTCAGTTCGACGGACATAATCTCCTTCCCTTTAGCTTGAGAAGACTGCGGGAGATCGCTACGCCCTTTGTTGTTCGCGCCCCATTTGCTTCTAGGGGCGGATGGCTCAAACTTCTTAGCCGATTTCTCGGCTATCTCAGCTTGTTCGTCCAATTCCTTCCAAGTATGGGCTTTGACAGCCCCCATGCGGACTTCTACTTGATCCAAGAAGTTGTGCCTGCATGTCTGTAAGAGCATGGGTAATGGCATCCCTGCTGGGCACATCAGAGATAGATTTCTGAACCGCTCAATGTATTCACGGACAGATTCGCCTTTCCTCTGTACAGTGGAGAGGAGTTTGTCCATGGTCACTTCGGTGTCATCCTCATAGAAGCGAGAGAGGAACCGAGTTTCTAGGTCAATCCAGGAATTGACAGAGCCCGGAGGGAGGCTTCGGAACCAGTCGAACGCCACTCCCTTTAAGGTGCCAATGAACAGCCTAGCCATGATGGTATCATTGCTTATAACATTACCAGTCTGAGACCGAAAATAGTAGATGTGCTGATTGGGCGAGCTCTTACCATCATACGTATGCAACGTTGGTGGTTTGAACTTTGGCGGATATGGCACCGAATCCCACTCCAGTGGGTAAGGACGAACTGCCCCTACTTTCTTTAATTCATCCCTCTGAGCCAGGGATGAAATTTGAGCTTGAATGCCTTTAAGGACTTCGGCATCCAGGGAAGAGCCTCCCTTAGATCTCTCCGTCTTGGGCGGATCATTGCTGAGATGTCCCTCCTCGTCATGATTACTCCCGGTATCATCATTCCGGTTGCTGAGGAGCTGAGCGAGCATCTGTTGAATATTGTCCAGGGCCTCTTGCTGAGTTCTAGAGTTCTGCTCCTAGGCTTCCAAACGCCGACGAAGATCGTCATTGGCATTATCGGCCATATTAACCGATGCTTTGTCCGTTCGCACAGAACTGACCGTTGCTGAAGAGGCATACCCGCTGTCTTCATCTTCTCCATCAGATGATTGGGGCGACCGCCTGAGTTGTGGCACGGTTGGGACCGTCGAGGAGGAAGGCTGCTCATAATTACAGGGTATCGCTACCCTGGATCTGGTGTTTCGGAAAACACCTCTTCGCGCACCAAGACTTCACCTAAGCCCGGGCTATAATCTGGATCTGGGGAGCCGAAAGGGGTATCATCAGATGTATGACCCTCCCTGTGTCTCTCGTCCTCTTCCGGTCATGTTGACGGACGCGAAGGCTGGACCTCGCGAAGCACTCCTTTCATGATGCTTCTTTGTGGCATGTGTGGACAACCGGTTAAACGCCGATTGACTGTGCGGAGATGCAGCCTTGATTGGATATTGCCGACAACGGGCTGAATGGATTGTCACAAGTCGGCATCCTCTTTGACAACAAGGGGAGGTGGTTTGGAGAGACTCCAATTCCCGCTTGTTTGCCAAGAATAATTGCGCAGGTTAGGTTCAACAGAGCCTAAACAACCCGTGGAGAGGCCTTTCTGGAGCGTACAAGGGATAACGCTCGTTCCTCTTATCCCTGCAGAAGGGATTAGTACTGAATAGTACTTTGGCGCTAGCTTCACTGATGGGTGCGAGCTTAGTGCCTGATGAATTGGGGAGCGGAGCACGCTGTGGTGCCTTGCCCGCTATTCTGCTGCGAAGGGGATCAACCTCAGATAACACTGCGGTTTTAGCCTTGCGGCCGCGAACCCAGTGAATTCATTGCGGTACAATAGCTTCGCTTGTGAAAGCGAAGCTGACAAAAAGGCTTTGCTGCCCTTGATTCAGGTGACGGTATGATTGCCGTCGTGACTTCATGGCTGGCAAGCATCGTCAGGGCAGATGGGCATCTTACCCTTTTCTTCGCGGGAGAGGCGCAGTCTCGGCATGACTACTCCGGAAGCTTTGGTTGAAGACTCCTGTTTAGGCTTCCATATCAGCCTTGACAGGGGACGCCTAGGTTCGCAAGGAACCTGAATAGCCACAAGCGGGGCTGTGGGGTGCTGGCAAGATCCTGCCTCTGGTTTCTGATTTGAAAACCTTGGCCATGAAGACCTTCCTGTGCTTCCGTGCTCGAAGCGTCAGGCCACCCCCAGAGAGGACTTCTTCAAATCTTCCTTGATCGATCTGGATAACAAGGTTCTCAAAAGTGCAGGATCGGGCTGCGGGCATGTTTCCTTGTTGCGCCAGAGAACTGCGGCACGTTTGCAGAGAACCTTTTCCGTCTCCACAGAGACTTTGCTTGAAGATTTAGCCAGAGAAGATCTGGCTGCACCGGCTTTTCTGAATTCAGAGATAGACCCGAAGGTCTGTTCGCCGCATTGCGACACTTGATTCTCAGCAGAGAAGAATACAATCCCCAGCGGAGTCGCCATCTGTTTTCCATTATGTTTGCAAAGGGGGAAAACTTACAAATAAAAGTTTGAGGAGCTAAATTACAAGTATTCTCAAAAGATTACAAGTAGATCTCCTCAGAGATTCTGGAAAATGTGCCGATAGAGTCTGGTCAGCGCGCGACCCACTTGTCCCTTTGACAATGCGAGCGATGAGATTCCCTTCTCGCCTGATTCCGGGAATCAGAGAATAGAGGATTGGTAGAACCCTCTTGCTACTTCTCAAAACGCCTTCTGTGAGGAATTCCTTCTCGCCTGGTCCGGAGATTCCTTGAAGAAAAGAGGTTGCTAGGGTATCACCACCCTGAAAAGAGAAGTATTTCTCTTGAAAGGTCTCTGAATTAGAGAGCGCACGGTGCGTTATGAAGAAGTCTCTGATTGTGGAGTCTTCTCTCTCCTGATGCGATCCTCTCTCCCTTGTGCCCCTGACGGGCTATTTATAGGGAGAGCAGGGTATAATCGTCCCCTTGAAGATATGGAAACAGATTGAACCGAATCTGTTTGAATCTGGAAAGTAGCCTTGCTGAGAGGCTAGGATAGCTTCTGCGGAGCTAGAATTGGCAGGTCGGTTGATCTGTTTTGATCCTTTCCATATTGCTGGGAGATTCTCCTTGATCCTCTTACTCGTTTCAAGAGAGTCAAGAGATAGCGGCAATCACCTGCCGTATTTGAATCCTGATTGGATTAGATTTGATTGAATCCAATCTCATCAGGAGATTTGATTGGTCAAAGGTTGACCATAGCAGGCTGATAGCGGAGCTGCCCGCTTTAAAGCTCATAGCGGAGCTAGAGGCAATCTTTGGCGAGGTCCGAAAAGAGGCTTTTCGGCGAAGCTGTCAGTTAGCTTCCTGGCGAAGTTGGATGATGCTAGCCTCTCAATCGAGGCTATCTCCTTGGGCTAATGTAATGCTAAATGCTAGCATCTTAGACCTGCTGAGGTCTGTTAGAAACAATCCGGGTTCACTGTTCTGCTTGCTGGATCAGTGGAGTCTAAGCCGCTTCCTTGTCCCTTGGAGGTGTGGTGAAAAACTGGTCTTCAGCTCGTCTTGTCCCTTGTCTTTTGTAAATGTCAACAAGTTTAGACATCGTTCGGACCAATGAGAATCTTGTCTTTTTTAAGTGTCAACACCGACCAGGCCGCCGGCCGCCGGCGCCAGCGCGCCACCTCTCCCTCTTCTTCTTCCTTTCTTCTTCTTTTCTTTTTCTTTCTTCTTTTTTCTTCTCTTCTCCAGCTGCTGCTTCTTCTTTTCTCTCTCTCACTCTTTCACTTTCTCTCTCTCCTCATCCTCTCCCCGGCCTGACCTATGGCCGCGCCGCCGGCGCCGGGACCGCCGCCGGTGGGCCCCTCCTGCCGTCGGCCAGCAGGGCTGGCCGGCTTGCGCGCGCGGGGGCAGCAGCAACAGCTGCCGCTGCCGCTGCTGTTGTTGTTCGGTCCGGGTGGAACCCGAACCAATAACTAATTGGTTTGTGTTTGATATAAACCCCACCCGATAACCCACTACCCTAAACCTAATAACCCGTTACCCATTCACCTATGTTACGGGTTTGGGTATTGGATCCAAACCCGACCCGCGAGCTACCCAAGCCCGCTTCGAAACCCAATAAAGGTAAAATTGCAGAAAACCCCCTGCTACTATGTATTATTTGTATTTCAATACATATTAAACCCCTTTTGTTATGATTTAGTATTCGGGCGATATCGGGAGCATCCGAACTCCGATTTAGACGATTCTGGAACCGTTGCGATCGTGGGAAAGAGAAACTACCCTTCCCATGGCTAGTTTGTGAGTGTTTTTATTTTATAAATTGTATTTTTATCATATTGATTACACTTGGTTGCTTTATTTAAATAAAACATGAGTACCAGTAAATCCCCATTGTTAATATTTAATAAATTGTAAACATTATTAAAACACTGTAATAAACACTATAATTAGAATATGCTGACTGCTCTTGAAACACGTAATCATTCTTTTACTTGATTTATGATCAGTAACTAAAACTTGAGTGACTAAAAGACGTTAATTGTTACACTGGAGATCTATCATGTCATGTTCATGTACCACTGACATCCGGGCCATAGTGCAAGAATACACTATCATATCATATATATATCCCAGTTAGATAACTATCGTTACATGTATACTGCTCCACAGAGGCTCTATGACACTACACTGTCACTAGACATGAGTGCTAGACACCCTTATTTCATGCACTGGTATCCTGGACATGGTACTCCATTGTACACTGACCACTATGATTACATGTACTAGTGACACACAGATCTGTTATACGGATATTGTCCCACCGTACATAGATACACCGATTCACTAGACGTTGTCATTTCATTACTGCTACATGCATATTGTCACTCTGCCATGGATACACGACACTAATAGTTCATGTGCTAGTATCACCGTTGCACAATTACTATGATACGTCACACTATTATTTCGTATGCATGCGCAGATATATCTATATATATTGTTATCATCGTTACATGGATTCTCGGCATCCCTGTTACACATGCATACATGGTTCTCTATTCTTGTCATATGGATCACCGTTCATATTGCATGTCATTCTCATGTATTCTTGTTACATGATTGTTTCCCGTTACATCTATTGATATTCTTGTTATTGATATTCCCGTTACTGGATATGAGAGCTGTTGATATGCGATATGTGGAATCCCACATCTATTGTTTTCTGTTTCCCGTTATATTGTTCTATGCTATCAACAGAGCACAGGTCTTGTTATCATGTTACTCGTATCATGTACTGTAATTATTCTTGTTACATTGTATACTTGACATATCAGATCATAAAGCTAACTTGGGTATAGGGGAGACTTGACGGTTGATTAGATCTTATCGGGTGATGTACTGGATCCATATTGTTCTCCCACTGCAGGGGACGATAGTGCTACCTACCAATTGCTCCATGAGCTCCTGTTACTTGATTATTGTTCCCCTCTTAGCGGAGGGCCCTGGTCTCAGCAGCCAGGGGTTTGTTTAAGGCCGTGATCCCGGGTATGCACGGGATACCCCTACCCGATAAGAACTCCTCGACCATGGGTTTCCAATTAACATAATAAAACAGTATACACAATAGTGATGTGGGAACACTTGTTATTTGGTCACTCTCTCGTTTGGATAATGGTACCCGTAGGCCATGTCCGGATGGGTTCGACTGGAGTGCGGGCTCCAGTATGAACTGCCAGTGGTATGGGACACTGGAAGAGATTGATTACAATACCAAGTGGTACTGATTGCTACTATTTATAAATATCATGACTTACCTGATACATGTATACTCTTGTTTAGTTGTACTTGTTACTGTTCATGAGAATTTATCCGATATCATGTTACATGTATTGTTTGTTACTTTACCTGGTACATGTTACACTTTCTATGGTGGCATACTACGCATGTCCTGCATTGCCTATATTCTATTTTCTGTATAGCAGATATCATTGCTGTATATGCACAACATCGTATTGTGATTAGATTACATATGTCATCTGCATGTTCACTTCTATCACGTCACCACTAGCATGTTCTTTCTATTACGTCACCACTAAACAACATTATTTATGATATAACCTGGATACGATTAGAGACATGACCTGATGATAACCGGTTAGGTAGTGATGGTATTAAAAGATGACATGATTATATGTTTTCTACTGCATAGTATATACTTATTATATGGTATCACTAGTACAACATCATGTATTATATATTAGTATCGTGCTTGTATTACTATAGTATATATTACTGCCTCCTTCATTTTACCACTCACTAGGTCGCTTTCTGACGTCCCTGGGTTTGCGTGCCCAGGTTGGAGATCCGAGTCACAGTATTATCTGATAGTGCCTTGGAGTTACATAGGAGAGTCCTCATCGAGACTATCCATAAGTATCTTCATGATTTATTGTTGCTATCTTATTTATCCCTGTTGTTCTATCTGTTATGATCACTAACCTCTTTCTGCAGGTATTCTTGTACTTATTTCCTACTGGAACCCTAGTGTATATGGAGATTATGTCCTGTACTGAGGCTTAACGTACGCGTGAGGGTGTTTTCACCTCGCGTATGTACGTCGCCATAACGTCCCCGTACCTGCGGGATTGGGGCGTTACAAGATTACATAGAGAGATTCCACAATCTTTCTCTCATGTGCCCTACAGGTATGCCTTACCCATGTTGCTTCAGACGTATAGACATAACTTCCTCGATAAAGTGGAAGTTCGCATGGGCGCTGTCAAAGCCCACACTTGGAAGGAGCTTATTGAACAAGCCGAGATAGCTGAAAAATCAGTTAAAAAGTTTGAGACCCCCAAAAGCAGGTGGGGAATCAACAGTAAAAGTTATGATACGGCTGAATCTTCTGATACATCATCATTAGAAGTATATGGAGGAACTCGATCAAAGAAGGGTAACTCCAATAAAACTTCAGAGTATCAAAGACAATATTCTTCAAAGATGAGCATGCGGTGACACTTTTTCACTTGCTCAACAAAAGTAACAAGCTTAAGTTGCTAGAGGCTAGACGTCCAGACAAAGTAGGACAAACAAACGATCACAACTATTGTCTTTTCCATAGGATGTTCATCATCCTACTTGCAGGTGCAATGTTCTTAAGGACAAAATCTAAGCGCTAATTGAAGCAGGTGTTTTGATTCTGAGGTCAGAACATAACGAGGCCACTGCCTAACTCCTATTTTGAAAGGGAGTATGGAGGTAGTCAACTCTACTTCCAAAAGCCACAGGTCTTATCCCATCAACGACTAAAGCAATGGGACTCAATCCAGTCCAAAGCTAAAGGCAAGTCTTATAATGTCTCTCACAGCAGATGACACCGTACCAGTAACTCCTCTCTGCAGATCTGAAGAGGAGACAACTATCTCAACTGCTATTTGATAGCTGACAGGCACTAGATCTGACAAATAACTTGCGACAGTATAACCAGACCCCGACAAGACACAACAGCCAACGACGTCGGAAAACGCGCAAGGGGTTGGAATATGTCATTCCACCAACCAAATGAGGACAACCTTTCGTTGTAGAGGCAATATACTCAAGTGGAGCTTATCACCTAGCGAATCCAAATGGTGACACGCTCCTGATGCCAATCAACGACAAGTGTTATACATGATCACGTTAACACTATACCTCTGATCAAAGAAGTACTATACATGATCATGTTAACATTACACCTCTGATCATCAAGTTGGACTCGTCTGACTGTTTCATCTCCTAAAGGAGTCCTTTTTCACAGATGGAATCAATTTCAACCATCTCTGCATTCTTCTTTTGGCAAATCAATTCAGCTTCACAATGATCTTGAATGAGTCGAATTCATTGAAGAAGGTTCGTGATGCATCCTTGCAGGACCTTTCTAATATTTTCACATTCATGTTCAGATTCGATAATCAGCTGTGATTAAAGTCTTAATTATGACGAACAAAAGTGAAACTCCACGAGGAATCTCGATTTACTCGATATATTTCCTGTGAAGTTTGTACTCTATCTTGACACGAAGATCAACTGAGAACCAAATTCTTGATGAACAAAAGGTGACACTCCACGAGAAATGTTGATCTACCCGACAAAATTTCCCATGAAGTTTAGACTTAACTCTTTAATCCCCAGCGAGATTTTAGAGGCCACTAGTGGAATACAGAAATGTTCACTTCATGTAACATGATCTGAAGCCTTCGGTGAATAAGGCTGGAGGAAAATACTGGCTTCTAAGTCCAATATAAAATCCTTAACAACTCGTCATGCTGAGGGGAATAGCATGGCTAGCCAACTCACACGGTAGTTGGTAAAGACATACCAAATCCGTTGACAGCTGAGGATTTGCTAAAATTCTAAGGGACCTGATCCCGCTTTTCTCACTGAAGTCCCCTACCAATTCTTGTCCATGAAATGGTAGGACCACAAAAGACTGTATTCATTTTCTCAATAACAGATCAGAACTGTCATGCTTAAAGCTCACGCCTTTGACAGTAAAACTTTTTCCTGGCGGATCTTGCTAATATCCCTAGCAGAGCAGACTTCACTTATCATTCTCTTACATAGAATGATACTGCTCCCGGGGACTTATCATTACGCGCCCCATATGACACTTCAGATATTAGGTTACTGCTCCGGGGACTTATCATTATGCACCTCACACGACACTTCAGAGATATCCACCATTTAAAACATGACATCATACCGGTATCCATCAGTTTCTCCACACCGGAGTAAGTTGAGTAATTTATTATATATTGTCCAGTGATAATGTCCACATGTGGACGCAGTAGTTCAATATCTATGATTAGCCAATTACGGGGATCAACAGGGGTATAGTATTAGGAGAATAATATCAGGAGTCTCCATGTTTCAGGGGTTCAGGAATACAGGAGTTCAGAAGCACATGAGTTCAGGAGTACCAGATGTCTGGTGACAGTATAATAATCATGCCAAGTTCCCGTAAAAGCGATAATCATGAATAGGCAATGTAATTGTAACCCCCTGATCCCCGGTGTACGTATTACCGTATCGATACGCGATACGACATACAAAATTGATTTGACCTCCGTAGTAGTCCATTTGAGCTGATTTCAGTTTTAAAAATTATTTTCTAATATTTGAGATTTTTCAGGATTTTCTGAAAATTTTCTGGATTATTTTGGAAAATCTCCGTAGTCGGTGTCGACCGATACCGATAACCAGCTCTACGATTTTTATTTCACAAATGGAGTTATATTTTGAGCATCCGCTTTCATCGTGTATCTTAGAATCGTCTTATCTATGTTCGAATATTTTTGGGGATTTTTCTGAATTTATCGAAAATCCGGCCAAACCGGTGTCGCCCGGTACCGGCGACATCTTCCAGGATTTTTAATTTGCAAACCAGATAGAATTTCTTCAAACCGTTTTCATCTTACGTCTCCAGATAATATTCTCTATTTTTTGTAATTTTTGGATATCGTTCGGAACTAGTCAATTTTTCATCATATTAAAATAATATTAAGTAATTAATATAAAACATTCTTTTATTCTTTTCTTTTCCCTCTTCTTCTCAATTCGCTGGAAGCATCCCTCCACCGCCTTGATTCTCTCTCCCACTGCCTCTCTCTCTCCCCCTATAAAATCTCTCCCTTTCTCTCTCTTTCTTATACAATCCCACTCTCTCCTTCTCTTCCACACACACACACACTCTCTCTCTCTCTCCCCCCCAGACGGCAGATCCGCCGCCGTCTTTACTGCCGGCGCACCCCGGTGGCCGGAACGCCACTGGGCTCCACCACCCGCCTCCGGCCACGCTGCCGCGCCCCCGGCCCGGCGGCCGCGCCCCAAGCCAAGCCCGCTGCCACCTTCCTTTCTTCTCCTTTCTTTTCTTCTTTTTCTTTCTTTTCTCTTTCTTTTCCAGTCTTCCTTTCTCTCTCTCTTTCTCTCTCTCTCTCTCTCTCTCTCTCTCTTGTGCTGACCGCCGCCGGCGGCCAGATCCGCCGCCGGCGGGGTTTCCTCGCCGCCGGCCAGCTTCGCTGGCCGGCCATGGCATGCAGCAGCGGCACGCTGCTGCCGCTGCTGTTGTCTATTTCGGGTTCGGGTGAAAACCCGAACCCCCAATTCTCCTCTAAACCCGAACCCAAATACCCATTACCCATTAACCCGTTAAACTTAAGTTCCCGGGTTTGGGTATTGGATCCAAACCCGACCCGATTACCACCCATACCCGCATCCGAATTAAATAAAGGTAAATTTGCAGAGAAAACCCCTGCTAATATTTCTTATTTGCATTTAAATATTTTTATTACATATTTAACCCTATTTGTTATGATTTAGTATTCGGGCGATATCGGAAGCATTCGGACTCCGATTCGGGCGATTCTGAATCCGTTGCGATCGTGGGGCAGAGAGCTACCATCCTATGGCTAGTTTGTGAGTGTTTTTCTTTCATAAATTATATTTTACCATGTTTAGTGACATTGATTGATAGATCTTGATTATGGATAAAATACGGTAATTATGACTTATTAACTTGTAATTATTGGAAACTCAGTGTAATAGGAAGAACATATAATATTATTAGGTATTTCCTGATGTAAAATAAGGATAAGGAGGTAATTATAGTACCAATAAATACTGGCAGAAACAACTCGGACACGGTCATCATACCTGCACAGCCACTGACACTCGGGCCACTAGTTCACCATAATTCAGGGACACTATTATTTTATGTATTGTATCACAGTTAGATAACTATTGTCACATGTATACTGATCCGATGACACTACACTGTCACTAGACATGACCGCTGGACACCGTTATTTCATACACTGGTATCATTATTACACAGATACTGTAAGTTTACTGGACATGTATTACATTCTACACTGACTACTGTTATTGCATGTAATATCACCGAGATATTACACGGATTATGGCTACACATATATGTTCCACTGGTACACGGATATACCAATGCACGGACTATCGCATGTCATATTATTGTTATCATCGTTACACGGATGCTCGATACACAGTTATTCATGTTCACACATCACTGTTACGCATGCTCAGTGCACGATTGTATACGTATGTATTGTGTCTTGTCATATGGATCACCGACCATGTTACATGTATTATTGTTCCATGTTATCCCTGTACTCTTGTTATATGATTGTTTCCTGTTACTGATATGGATATTCCCGTTACTGGACTTGAGAGCTGTTGATGTGCGATATGTGGAATCCCACATCTATTGTTCCCGTTCCTCGTTATATTGTTCCCGTTATATTGTTCTCGTTTCCCGTTATATTGTTCTAGGCTATCAACAGAGCTCAGGTCCAGTTATCATGTTACCCATATCATGTACTGTATTTGTTCTTGTGACATTGTATACTTGACATATCAGATCATAATGATAACTTGGGGATGGGGGAGATTTGACGGTTGATTAGATCTTATCGGGTGATGTACTGGATCCATATTGTTCTCCCACTGCAGGGGACGGTAGTGCTACCTACCAATTGCTCCATGAGCTCTTGTTACTTGTTTCATGCTCCCCTCTTAGCGGAGGGCCTGGTCTCAGCAGCTAGGGTTGTTTAAGGCCGTGATCCCGGGTATGCACGGGATACACCTACTCGATAAGAACTCCTCGACCATGGGTTTCCAAGTAACATAATAAAACAGTATACACAATAGTGGACGTCGGGAACACTTGTTATTTGATCACTCTCTCGTTTGGATAATGGTACTCGTAGGCCATGTCCGGATGGGTTCGACTGGAGTGCGGGCTCCAGTATAAACTGCCAGTGGTATGGGACACTGGAAGAGATTGATTAAAATACCAGGTGGTACTGATTGCTACTATTGTATAAATCACATGACATACCTTGTACCTGTATGCTATCTTGTTATTGTTCATGCTACTTTATCCGATATCATGTTACCTGTATACCTGTTACTTTACCTGGCATATGTTATCCGATATCATGTTACCTGTATACTTGTTACTTTACCTGGCATATATTATACTGTCTGTGATGGCATATGACGCATGTTCTGCATTGCATGGCATACGACGCATGTTCTGCATTGCATATATTATGCTTTCTGTATAGCAGACATCACTACTGTATATACACCACACCGTATAGTGATTACACTGTATAGGCCCATCTGCCTATACACGTCTATCACGTCACCACTAGACGACTATAGACATGACCGATGATAAACGGTTTAATGACGATATTAAAAGATGACAAATGTATAAATATATTTCTACTGCTTACATGTTTATCTATTTCTACTGCTTATGACATTCTTCGTATATATCCTTATTATATGATATCACCAGTACAATATGATGTATTATCTATTATTATCATGCTTGTATTACTATTGTATATATTACTGCCTTCTTCATTTTACCACTCACTAGGTCGCTTTCTGACGACCCTGAGTTTGCATACCCAGGTGGAGATCCGAGTTACCGTAGCTTCAGAGAGTGCCTTGGAGTCATATAGGAGATTCCTCATCGGGACTATTCATAGGTATTTTAGTGATTTATTTCTGTTATCTTATTTGTCCCTCTTTTTCATATCTATTATGTTCGCTAACCTCTTCTGCAGGTATTCTTGTACTTATTTCATGATGGGACCCATGTCTATATGGCAGTTATATCCTGTACTGAGGCTTAACGTACTCGTGAGTGTGTTTCCACCTCGCGTATGTACGTCGCCATAACGTCCCCGTACCTGCGGGATCGGGGCGTTACAGTAATATAGGTGTCAGGTTGAATAGTATCCAGTCAGATGTCACAACATTAGGTCAAGTGTATCAGTACCAAGTGATAGCATGTGCCAAGTATTAGGTGTGAGATATCAGGTGTCAAGTTATGGCATGTCAAATATCAGTGTCGTATATCAAGTGTCAGGTAATTAACATGTCGGTGTTAGGTAAGTTGAATACAGAGTCACAATACATATGTCAGGCAATCATTTGGTCATGTAACATGATACAGGATAACAATATAGTTAAACATTTCAAACTCTTCACAGCCATATCTATAATAATAATAGATTAATCAATTAAATATCTATGTGAAGCTAAGCGAAGCGGGAGCGAATCTAGGCATATCCAATACGCATACAATACCATCTCAATGAGTTACAATAACGACCAACAATGAATAATAATATATAGGCCCAACCGTAAATAATAATATAGCCCAAAGGGAGAGTACTCGCAATAACAACCAGCAGGTATTCGTAAAGCATTTTAATAATAGAAAATCACTAGAATATCATATATCAACTCGTATGACGATGCATCTTGTATTAAAAACCAGAATAGTACTCACCCAGCATTAACAATAGTAGAAAATACTCGCCCAATGTAAATTACAGTACTGGTCTAAATACAAAACGGAGTACTTGCTATCGCAAAAAAAGGAACTCGCCTAAATCTTTAATAAATCGTCATAAAATCTCGGAACACTAAACACACGTGCACGCCACCAATCCTTATTAAAATCTATAAATATTAATATTTTTAAAGAGAGAATGAGAGAGGAGAGATAGGAGAAAGAAAAAATGAAAGAGAGAGTGCTGGAGAGAGAGAGAGAGAGAGAGAGAGAGAGAGAGAGTTAAAGAGAGAGATAGAGAGTAAGAGAGGAGAGAGAGGCGACTAGAGGGGGAGAGAGAGATGCTGCAAAGGAAGGGAAAAACATGGAATAAAAGAGGGAGGGAAAAAAAAGAGAAAGAAAGAAAGAAAGAAGAGAAAAGGAGAAAGAAGAGAAGAATATGAGGGGGGAGTGGTGGTGCGGCCAGGCTGCTTGCCGCCGTCGGCGGCCATGAAGGAGGCGACACGCGGCTGGAGGAGGCGGTGCGCGTCCGGAGGCCAGGGATGAAGGGAGGTAGGGTTTGATGTTGTTGTTGCGGTTGATGATGTTGTTGGTGGTTGTTGAAGGTGGTGGTTGATGGTTGTTGGAAATGGGAGTTGGTGGTGATGTTGCGAGTTGGAGGAGGAGGTGGAGATGGTGGCTGAATGGTGGAAGTGGAGGAGGTGGTGGATTTGAGGGTGGATTTTGGAGAAGAAAGGAAGGAAATGGTGATGGGTTTGAGTAAAATTGAAAAAGGGGGAGTTAATTGATGAGGAGGGAAGTGGAGAAGATGAGAGGGGGCTTGGGGGGAGGTGGCGCCGGCTAGGAGAGGCACTGACGCGGGTGGTGGTGCTGGCGACGACGATCAAGGGAGGAAGAGAGAGGAAGTTGGTAGGAGAGAAGGAGAGGGAGAATTGGTGAGAATGAGAAGAAAGAAAGAAATGAAAGAAAAGAGAAGGAGAGGGAGAGGGGATGGGTACGGTGGAGGAGTAGGGGTGCTGGGTGGTTGTCAGTAAGGGTATGGGGAGGACGGGGAGCAGGTGGGGAGGAAAGAAAAAATAAAAGAAAAAGAAAAAGAAAAAAGAAGAAAAAGGAAATAAAAGAAAAGAAAAAGAAAAAGAAGAAAAAGAAAAAGGAAAGAGAATTGGAAAAATAAGTAATTAAATATATTGTTAAATAATTAAATTAGTAGGATAAAATGGTAGTATTAAGTAGAGGAGTGGGGAAGAAAAAAAGCAAAAAAAGAAAAGAACGAAAAATAATATTATTATTTAAATCGGGTAAAAATTGACTGTTTCAGAAACATTCTCAAAAATTCTCAAAAATAAAAAAATATTATTTTAAAATGTAGAGTGAAATCGAATTCAAGAAATTCAATCTGATTTTCATATTAAAAATCTTAAAATCAACTGGTAATACCGGTCGACGCCAACTCCGGTCGAATTTCGATAAATTTAAAAAAATCTCAAAATATATTTAAATAGAAAATGAGATTATAAGAAGTAATGTGAAAGCTGTTTCTAGAAATTCAACTATGTTTGAAAATTAAAAAAAACCCGGGAATCGGTCAGCTATACCAATCGACACCGATTTGAAGATTTTGTAGAATAATTCTAAAAAATTTCAAAAAATCATGAAAAAACTAAAATATTAGAAAATTCTGTTTGAAACTGAAATCGATCAAATCGGACCATCAAAAAGGTCAAATCTGATAGTACGCTGGTATCGGGTTTAGACTCGGACTGACTCTGAGTCTAAGAATCCGGATCTAATACAAAATAATAGCATAAATAAACACAAATCAAAAACAAATACTAGGAGAAAACAAAAAAATATGATAAAAAATCAGAATACGTATTTAAGTACATTTTTTCAGGAACGGTGTGTTGCACTGGTGTAGGGTAATTGTGTCACAAGTCTCACAAGCATAGTATAACAAGATTCAGTAACACGAGGATAAAGATAATCCAGTAACAAACAATTAGCTTACTATAATATTATAATATTATTAAGACTCGTCTGACCCGTATGTCTAGGTATCTGTCCTGGCGCCACAACACACATACATTCACATATGAGAAGTCGAGGTTAGTTATTAGAAATTGATTTAGACCGTAGAACAATGTTTATGCGGGTCCCGTGCATACCCGGGACCGCGACCCAAGAGATCTGGCACTAGGCCAGAACTATCGCTAAGCGATAACCTTTAACAATAGTAACAAGTGGTACATTGTCGCCGCTATAAACATGAAATTATATTGATAGCCATCAGTTTTTCCCATCCAGGTGTAAGTTGTATATTTTATTATTATATTATTATATTGTTATATAGTATACCTATGATGATCAGTTTACGAGAATTAACATGAATAATATAGCAGGAGGAACAAGTTGGATACCGGAGTACAGGACTGGATAATATATATATATATATATATATATATATATATATATATATATATATATATATATATATAATATATATATATATATATATATATATTGAAAATACACCTAGAGGGGGGGTGAATAGGTGTACGTCTAATATAATGATCAATAATGCAGAATTAAAAACTTAATGCAACACACTTAGTGTAACCAACGAGTGTAGCCGAATTCCCGGTGAAGGGCTCTGAACTAACTCCTCTGAATTCCTCTAAATAAGAGTTGAGGTGTTATATGAAGCTTTCTTGGTTAACACAAGTATGGTCACACACAAACAACACAAGCGTGTATATGATATGGCAATATGATGCAATGCACAAATGTAAGAGGGTTAGAGAAAGTGGATCAAACGCAAACACCGAGATATGTTTGGAGGTTCGAGCACACAGCTCTACATCCCTGCCTTCACACAGAAGAATTTTCACTAACTCGTCCACACAGGACTTCCCACAATGGGAACCTACACTGAGGATTTGGGGCAAATACAATCGGGAGTACACAACTCCTCTCTCTAATAAATACAACCTCTACACTTAGAGGCAGGGCACAAAACAAATCACCTCTACACTTAGAGGGATAGGCACTTAGCCACACAAACAACAATCACCTCACACTTGAGGGATTTCAACACAATCTCCACCTCTCACTAGAGGGAGCCAAATACCACTTCCACAATCACCTCACACTTGAGGGATAACAACTCAATCACCTCTCACTAGAGGGATATCACAATCAATGGAAGGTATACAACTTGGTAGTCTAACAATCACAAACCAATTTTCTCACTAAAATAAAGATCCTATAGATAGGATAGAATGATAAGCTCAAGTGTGAGAAATAAAGAGTTTGGAAATCAAAAACTCAAAGAAAAACTCTTGGGAAAACTTCTAGAATGAATATAAAGTGAAGATCAAAAATAATCCCAAAGACATTCTTTTTCTTTGAATTTTCTAACCCTTTTAAAACAAATTAAAGATCAAATCTTTAAGCTTAAAAACTCTTTTGAAAACTTGTATTAAAACACTAGAATGTATGAGAATTTTGGCTCTTGAAAATCTTCTTGAAAACCAACTTCAAATGGGGGTATTTATAACCCATTTGAAAATCTGACCGTTGGCAGCTGAAAAGGGCCAGTTTGCCCTTCCGGTTGACCGGCCGGTCGACCGGCCAACGGTGAAAAATTTGACCGTTGAGCCTAGCGGTCGACCGCCCGATCGACCGTGCCCAGAACCAGAGAGCAACGGCTCTCTGGCCGGTCGACCGCCCGGTCGACCGAGGCTGGAAACAGAGAGCATACTCTCTGTCCGGTCGACCGCCCAGAGGCTTTTCCAGATAGCAGAGCTCTCTGGAGGTCGACCGGCTCGGTCGACCGGCCTCCCCAGCTAAGCGTGCACGCTCTGTGCACGTCAGTCGACCGGGCCGGTCGACCGCTCACTGTCGACCGGCCCGGTCGACCGGCAGCCAGCCAGCCAGACAAATATGAGACTTAAAAACTTGGGTTTTTATCTTTTATAAAATCCATAAAACCACATAAATTCCACAAAAATCAGTTCATGTTATATCTTTGAAATACAAACATGTTTGAGTAAAAATCAAATCATGTTACAAACATTTTGAACCATTTTTGTGACTTGAAAAATTTGCCTTAAACCAAATTCTGTATTTTCCAAAAATAGAATTTTTGAAATGGAAATCCGATTTTTCAAAACACATGTAAATACAAAAACATGATATTTAAACAACTTTGAAGTATATAGTATATGGATAGAATCCAATATACATGAAAGATATTATATCTATGTTTTTGACATTAGATCCAAAAATAAGTTTTGTCTAAATACAAAACTCCAAACACATGAATAGTGTACCAAATAAGTTTTTCTAGGTATATGAAGTATAAATGTATATAGATCAAATCTAATATACAATAAACTATGTAAACTTGTTTTGATTCTATCTATTCATGAAAACCAAGATCGGTTAAACCGAAAATCAAAACATGAAAATTGAAACTTGTGTGTGTTGTAAGCTTGAGCATATTACACTATCTAATCTTTATAATGGATCTAAACTAAACAAACCGAAGCCTTCTTGTAGAACGACGTCTCCTAGTCGACTCGACCCAAAATTTGATTCACCGAGTTTGACTCCAACCGAGTGCTAGATATGACTTGACGCTCGAGCTTTTGAATCACCATGTGAAAGCTCCAAAACACCTTTGTTGAAGCTAATCACCTACTAATATCTTGGTTAAATATCTGAAACTAAATATCACAAGATTATTAGTAAACTATAACTACATGAGTTAATCATCATCAAAACTAGAGTGGAAGGCCTCTGGGCCAACACACACACACACACACACACACAAATATATATATATATATATATATATATATATATATATATATATATATATATATATATATATATATATATATATATATATATATATATATATATATAAAAATAAGATAGTAATGTCAAGTCCTCGTGAAGTGATAATCATGAGCCAGGCAAGCAAGAGGTTGGGTGTCAAGTGTCAGGTGGTTAATCAGTCAAGTGACATGGTACTAGGTGAAGTATGCAGCACAAGCCAAGTGTGAGATACAAAGGAATACATGATCACAACATCACGTGTCAGGCGATTAACAGGTCATTTGATATAATACATGAAAATAATATAATTAAATATTTCAAACTCTCTACATCCATATTATTAATTACCAATCATATTATCACATGGCTAAGTGAAGCTAATAAAGTCCGGAGGCCACTAAAGCACAAGCAAAGCATGTACAAGCACTCGCAAAGCATGTAACAAGCATTAGAATCGTAATCGTACAACATGTAACAACATTAGAAAAATACTCACATATCATATTTCAAGCATTAGGAAGACACCCTCGATCCAAAAGAATACTCGCAAATAATGTATCGATTATTAGAAAAGCACTCACCCAAATAAAATAGATACTCGTTCAGAAGAAACTGTGCTTGCAATAACAACCAAAAGGTACTCGCAATAAAATTAGTACTTACAAAACAGCTAAAACCGGAAACACGGTAGAAACTCTGGGGAACTCCGACTACACACGAGCATGTGCGCGAAGAGAGAGAGAGAGAGAGGCAGAGAAAGTAATAAAGAGAGATGAAAAATAGATAGAGAGAGATAGGAAGTGAGGAGAGAGAGACTGGGAGAGAGAGTGGCTGGAGAGAGAATAAGAGAGACAAGGAAGAGAAGAAAAGAAAGGAGAGAAAATAAAGAGGAAAAGCAAGAAAGAAAGAAGAGAGAAGAGAAAGGAAGAGAGGGCGAGGGGAAGGGGGTAACGCGCGCGGCTGTAGGCGGCGACAACCAGAGGACGGCGGTTCGACAGAGAGGAGGCCGACGACAATCTGCCCTTGTAGAGGAGAGGGGAGGGTGTGGAGGAGGTAATGAAGAAGGTGGCGATGGGTGGTGCTTTGGAGGTGGTGGGTGGTTGTTGTGGAAGAAGTGTGAGAGGAAGAGTTTGAGGGGATGATGGTGGCTGCTAGTGGTTGATTTGGTGAATTGGTGGTGAAATTGGGGGAATTAGATATGGTGGTGTTTGATGGAAGAAGGAGAGATAGAGTTGGGGTATGGTGCCGCCGAATTGGTGGCTCACGGCAAAGAGGGGGCCGATGGTCGGAGGTGGGGTGATCGGGGAAAAATCGCATACGAAAAGTGTCCTTTTGAGATCTGTAACGCCCGATCCCAAGGATACGGAGACGTTATGGCGACGTACATACGCGAGGTGAAAACAACCTCACGCGTACGTTAAGCCTCAGTACAGTACAATACCTCCATATAGATCTGAGGTCCAGCATGAAAGCAGTACAAGAATACCTGCAGAAAGAGGTCAGCGATCATAACAGATATGAAAACAAGGATAATTAAGATAATAGAAATAAAGCACTAAAATACCTATGAATAGTCCTGATGCGGAATCTCCCATGTGACTCCAAGGCACTCTCTGAAGCTATGGTAACTCGGATCTCCAATCTGGGCATGCAAACCCAGGGTCGTCAGAAAGCGACCTAGTGAGTGGTAAAATGAAGAAGGCAGGAATATATACATAATAATACAAGCACGATACTAATGTATAATACATGATGTGGTACAAGTAATATTATATCATAAGCATATAGGAAGCAGTAGAAATATATAAACATGTCATCTTTTGGTACCATCACTACCTAGCCGGTTACCATCGGGTCATGTCTATAGTCGTGTCCAGTTTATATAATAAATAACGTTGTCTAGTGGTGACGTGATGGAAATGAATATGGTAGTGATGTAAATGAACATGCGGTGGGCATATGCAATATGAACATGCAAGTGAGCATATGCAAGATGAACATGCATGTGAGCATATACAATATAACCATCATACGGTGTCGTGCATATACAGTCACGATGTCTGCACGGAATACAGGAAACAGAATAGATGTACTGTGGAACATGCGTAGTATGCCATCACAGAAAGTGTAACAGGAAACAGATACAGTAACAAGTATACAAGTAACACGGTACCGAATAAATGATCAGGAACAGTAACAAGTAGTAACCATGTATCAGGCATGTCATGTGATTTATACAATAGTAGCGATCAGTACCGCCTGCTATTTCAATTACTCTCTCCAGTGTCCCATACCACTGGCAGTTCATACTGGAGCCCGCACTCCAGTAGAACCCATCCGGACATGGCCTACGGGTACCATTATCCAAACGAGAGAGTAACCAAATAACAAGTGTTCCCGACGTCCACTATTGTGTATACTGTTTTATTATGTTAATTGGAAACCCAAGGTCGAAGAGTTCTTATCGGGTGGATGTATCCCGTGCATACCCGGGATCACGGCCTTAAACAAGCCCCTGGCTGCCAGGACCAGGGCCCTCCGCTAAGAGGGGAGCATGAATCAAGTAACAAGAGCTCATGGAGCAATTGGTAGGCAGCCCTCCTACCGTCCCCTGCAGTGGGAAAACAATATGGATCCAGTACATCACCCGATAAGATCTAATCAACCATCAAGTCTCCCCCATACCCCAGTTATCATTATGATCTGTTATGTCAAGTATCCAATGTAACAAGAACAATTAACAGTACATGATACGGGTAACATGATAACTGGACCAGAGCTCTGTTGATAGCATAGAACAATATAACGTGAATCGGGAACAATATATCGAGAACAATAGAACGTGAACAATATCACGGGAACAATATAACAGAATCAATAGATGTGGAAGTCCACATATCGCATATCAACAGCTCTCATGTCCAGTAACAGGAATATCCATATCAGTAACAGGTAACAATCCTATAACATGAATACAGTAACATGAAATAATAATACCTGTAACATGAACGGGGATCCATATGTCAAGAATAGAACAATAATACATGTAGCATGAACGGGGATCTATATGACAAGAATAGAGAAACCATACAGGCATGTGTAACCATAATATGTAAACATAAATGTGTATGATGATCATGCTAATACGAAATGCAGTAGTCCGTGCATGGTTATATCCGTGTATCAGTAGAACCTATATGTGTAGCAATATATCGGTGTATTACTCGTATATGTCCTAACAGTGATCCGTGTATAAAATAATATCATGTCCGTCTCTTAAACTACGGTAGCCATGTAAGGATGATAGCAGTGCAGGAAAGAACAGTATCTCGCATTCGTGTATAATGACGGTGTAGTGTCCTAGCGTACCTGTAGAGCAGTATGTAAGGTAACTGTATCACGATGCATGACATAATAGGGTCCAAGCCTATGGGGCTATGGTGGGCCGGGTGTCAGTGACTATGCAGGTATAATGACTGTATCTGAGTTATCCATGTCCGTAATTATTGGTATTATAATTACCTTCTTATTTGCATTCTAAATCTGTATTCTAAATTAGGAAAGACCTAACAATATAGTTATTCATATTACAGTGCATGTTCAATTATTACCAGTTAATAATGAATAGTTACCGTCTTTTATTCAGAATCTAGATCTAGCAATCAACTGCACGAAACATGATAAAGTATAATTTATAAAGAAAAACACTCACAAACTGGCTACAGGACTGTAGCTCTCGTTCCCACGATCGCAACGGATCCAGAATCGTCCGAATCAGAGTCCGGATGCTCCCGATATCGCCCGAATACTAAATCAGAACAAATAGGGTTAAATATGTAAGAAAAATATTTAAATGTAAATACTAAAAAGGAGCAGGGGGTTTTCAGCAAATATACCTTTAACGGGTTTCGAATGCGGGTTTGGCTCTTAACGGGTCGGGTGTAGATCTGATACCCAAACCCAATGACTTAAGAGGAAGTGGGTGTGGGTAACGGGTTTCAAGGCAACCAATAGGACTCTAGTGGGTTCGGGATGTGAACCCGAACCCAACAACACACACACACACACACACACACACACACACACTTACACTCACACACACATACACACACAGCACACTCACACAACACCCAACACCCAACACACACACACCCACACACACACAACACCCAACACCCAACACACACACACCCACACACACACAACACACACACAGTCCACACAACACACACAGCCCACACACAACACACACGCCACTCACACACAACACACAACACACACCACACACACAACACACACACACACAACAGCACACACACACACACTCTCTCACACACACACACACACACACACACTCACTCACTCACACTCACAGCAGCAGCAGCAGCAGAGGTGCTGCTGCTGCTGCGCGCCCAGGGCCGGCCAGCGCCGCTGGCCGGCGGCGGGGAAGGCCCGCTGGCGGTGGTCCGGCCGCCGGCGGTGAGGCCATCTGCTCCGACAGCGAGGGGGGAGTGAGAGAGAGATGGTGAGAGAGAAAAGCGGATCATATTCAAATGGAGAAGACGAAGAAGAAGAGGAGCCAAAAAGAAAGAAACAGAGATCGCAAGCTACCCATGTGAAGTCGACCCGTTGCCTGCACCTAGCCAATTTGAAATTGGAAAACCCCAAAATAGATAAAGGGTGAATTGCAGACAACCCCCTTTCAAACCTTTATGTGGGGGAGGGGAAGAGAGAGTGAGAGAGAGAGAGAGAATTTAGAGAGAGAGAGGGAGGTTGTGTGAATGAGAGGAGAGAGGAGGGTTTTTAAGGGAAGAGAGAGAGGCGGTGGGAATTTGGTCAAAGGCGGTGGGGGAAGGAAAGTGCTGGAACGAAGAAGAAGGGAAAGGAAAAGGAAAAGAAAAAGAAAAAGAAAAAGAAAAGAAAATATTTAAAATAATATTATTTTAAAAGGGTCAAAAATTGACTAACCCCGAATGATGTCCAAAAATTACAGAAAATAGAGAATAATATCTTGAGACGTAATATGAAGACGGTTTGTAGAAACTCGATCCGGTTTGCAAATTAAAAATCCCGGAGTGTCTCGCCGATACGGGCGACACCGGTTTGGCCGGATTTTTGATAAATTCAGAAAAATCCCCGAAAATACCCAAACGTAGCTTATGAGATTCTAAGACGTATAGTGAAAGCCGATTCTCAAAATACAACTCCGTTTGTGAATGAAAAATCATAAGGCCGGTTATCGGTATCGGTTGACACCGACGACTCCGGAGATTTTCCAAAATAATTCAGAAAAATTTCAGAAAATTCCGAAAAATCTAAAATATTAGAAAATGATTTTTGAAATTGAAATCAGCTCAATCGGACTACTACGGAGGTCAAATCAAGTTTTGTACGTCGTATCGCGTACCGATACTGTGATACGTACACCGGGGATCAGGGGGTTACATTTCTCCCCACCTTACAAAAAATTGCGTCCTCGCAATTTCCATTCGGATGTGAGAACAATATTTTCAACCCCAAAGCTTAAAGGTTACGGGTCCGCGACACTTCCGCTGCGCATTCCGCTATCTATAAGAGACTCGGGATGGAGAAGTATGGTAGTGAACTAGTCCGAACGGATGGGAAGCAAGACGATGCAAGGAAAGCGACAAGAAAATCGGATGTTCAGGTAGATAACTGGAAGGAAGGAAGGAAGACAAACGAGTCGAGGAATAAATTGTCAAGGTCATGGCATTCTTGTACTCGTTGCTGGAATCCCCAAATTCAGATACAGATCAGTTAATCTGAACCTGATTGTACTGTTGGTAAGAGCCCGAGAATTGACCTAGGTGGTTACCCACACCAGGTGTGAACCTAGGCTCTGATACCACTGTGTAACGCCCCGATCCCAAGGATACGGAGACGTTATGGCGACGTACATACGCGAGGTGAAAACAACCTCACGCGTACGTTAAGCCTCAGTACAGTACAATACCTCCATATAGATCTGAGGTCCAGCATGAAAGCAGTACAAGAATACCTGCAGAAAGAGGTCAGCGATCATAACAGATATGAAAACAAGGATAATTAAGATAATAGAAATAAAGCACTAAAAACCTATGAATAGTCCTGATGCGGAATCTCCCATGTGACTCCAAGGCACTCTCTGAAGCTATGGTAACTCGGATCTCCAATCTGGGCATGCAAACCCAGGGTCGTCAGAAAGCGACCTAGTGAGTGGTAAAATGAAGAAGGCAGGAATATATACATAATAATACAAGCACGATACTAATGTATAATACATGATGTGGTACAAGTAATATTATATCATAAGCATATAGGAAGCAGTAGAAATATATAAACATGTCATCTTTGGTACCATCACTACCTAGCCGGTTACCATCGGGTCATGTCTATAGTCGTGTCCAGTTTATATAATAAATAACGTTGTCTAGTGGTGACGTGATGGAAATGAATATGGTAGTGATGTAAATGAACATGCGGTGGGCATATGCAATATGAACATGCAAGTGAGCATATGCAAGATGAACATGCATGTGAGCATATACAATATAACCATCATACGGTGTCATGCATATACAGTCACGATGTCTGCACGGAATACAGGAAACAGAATAGATGTACTGTGGAACATGCGTAGTATGCCATCACAGAAAGTGTAACAGGAAACAGATACAGTAACAAGTATACAAGTAACACGGTACCGAATAAATGATCAGGAACAGTAACAAGTAGTAACCATGTATCAGGCATGTCATGTGATTTATACAATAGTAGCGATCAGTACCGCCTGCTATTTCAATTACTCTCTTCCAGTGTCCCATACCACTGGCAGTTCATACTGGAGCCCGCACTCCAGTAGAACCCATCCGGACATGGCCTACGGGTACCATTATCCAAACGAGAGAGTAACCAAATAACAAGTGTTCCCGACGTCCACTATTGTGTATACTGTTTTATTATGTTAATTGGAAACCCAAGGTCGAAGAGTTCTTATCGGGTGGATGTATCCCGTGCATACCCGGGATCACGGCCTTAAACAAGCCCCTGGCTGCCAGGACCAGGGCCCTCCGCTAAGAGGGGAGCATGAATCAAGTAACAAGAGCTCATGGAGCAATTGGTAGGCAGCCCTCCTACCGTCCCCTGCAGTGGGAAAACAATATGGATCCAGTACATCACCCGATAAGATCTAATCAACCATCAAGTCTCCCCCATACCCCAGTTATCATTATGATCTGTTATGTCAAGTATCCAATGTAACAAGAACAATTAACAGTACATGATACGGGTAACATGATAACTGGACCAGAGCTCTGTTGATAGCATAGAACAATATAACGTGAATCGGGAACAATATATCGAGAACAATAGAACGTGAACAATATCACGGGAGCAATATAACAGAATCAATAGATGTGGAAGTCCACATATCGCATATCAACAGCTCTCATGTCCAGTAACAGGAATATCCATATCAGTAACAGGTAACAATCCTATAACATGAATACAGTAACATGAAATAATAATACCTGTAACATGAACGGGGATCCATATGTCAAGAATAGAACAATAATACATGTAGCATGAACGGGGATCTATATGACAAGAATAGAGAAACCATACAGGCATGTGTAACCATAATATGTAAACATAAATGTGTATGATGATCATGCTAATACGAAATGCAGTAGTCCGTGCATGGTTATATCCGTGTATCAGTAGAACCTATATGTGTAGCAATATATCGGGTATTACTCGTATATGTCCTAACAGTGATCCGTGTATAAAATAATATCATGTCCGTCTCTTAAACTACGGTAGCCATGTAAGGATGATAGCAGTGCAGGAAAGAACAGTATCTCGCATTCGTGTATAATGACGGTGTAGTGTCCTAGCGTACCTGTAGAGCAGTATGTAAGGTAACTGTGTCACGATGCATGACATAATAGGGTCCAAGCCTATGGGGCTATGGTGGGCCGGGTGTCAGTGACTATGCAGGTATAATGACTGTATCTGAGTTATCCATGTCCGTAATTATTGGTATTATAATTACCTTCTTATTTGCATTCTAAATCTGTATTCTAAATTAGGAAAGACCTAACAATATAGTTATTCATATTACAGTGCATGTTCAATTATTACCAGTTAATAATGAATAGTTACCGTCTTTTATTCAGAATCTAGATCTAGCAATCAACTGCACGAAACATGATAAAGTATAATTTATAAAAGAAAAACACTCACAAACTGGCTACAGGACTGTAGCTCTCGTTCCCACGATCGCAACGGATCCAGAATCGTCCGAATCAGAGTCCGGATGCTCCCGATATCGCCCGAATACTAAATCAGAACAAATAGGGTTAAATATGTAAGAAAAATATTTAAATGTAAATACTAAAAAGGAGCAGGGGGTTTTCAGCAAATATATCTTTAACGGGTTTCGAATGCGGGTTTGGCTCTTAACGGGTCGGGTGTAGATCTGATACCCAAACCCAATGACTTAAGAGGAAGTGGGTGTGGGTAACGGGTTTCAAGGCAACCAATAGGACTCTAGTGGGTTCGGGATGTGAACCCGAACCCAACAACACACACACACACACACACACACACACTTACACTCACACACACATACACACACAGCACACTCACACAACACCCAACACACACACACCCACACACACACAACACCCAACACCCAACACACACACACCCACACACACACACAACACACACACAGTCCACACAACACACACAGCCCACACACAACACACACGCCACTCACACACAACACACAACACACACCACACACACAACACACACACACACAACAGCACACACACACACACTCACACACACACACACACACACACACACACACTCACTCACTCACACTCACAGCAGCAGCAGCAGCAGAGGTGCTGCTGCTGCTGCGCGCCCAGGGCCGGCCAGCGCCGCTGGCCGGCGGCGGGGAAGGCCCGCTGGCGGTGGTCCGGCCGCCGGCGGTGAGGCCATCTGCTCCGGCAGCGAGGGGGGAGTGAGAGAGAGATGGTGAGAGAGAAAAGCGGATCATATTCAAATGGAGAAGACGAAGAAGAAGAGGAGCCAAAAAGAAAGAAACAGAGATCGCAAGCTACCCATGTGAAGTCGACCCGTTGCCTGCACCTAGCCAATTTGAAATTGGAAAACCCCAAAATAGATAAAGGGTGAATTGCAGACAACCCCCTTTCAAACTTTATGTGGGGGAGGGGAAGAGAGAGTGAGAGAGAGAGAGAGAATTTAGAGAGAGAGAGGGAGGTTGTGTGAATGAGAGGAGAGAGGAGGGTTTTTTAAGGGAAGAGAGAGAGGCGGTGGGAATTTGGTCAAAGGCGGTGGGGGAAGGAAAGTGCTGGAACGAAGAAGAAGGGAAAGGAAAAGGAAAAGAAAAGAAAAAGAAAAAGAAAAGAAAATATTAAAATAATATTATTTTAAAAGGGTCAAAAATTGACTAACCCCGAATGATGTCCAAAAATTACAGAAAATAGAGAATAATATCTTGAGACGTAATATGAAGACGGTTTGTAGAAACTCGATCCGGTTTGCAAATTAAAAATCCCGGAGTGTCTCGCCGATACGGGCGACACCGGTTTGGCCGGATTTTTGATAAATTCAGAAAAATCCCCGAAAATACACAAACGTAGCTTATGAGATTCTAAGACGTATAGTGAAAGCCGATTCTCAAAATACAACTCCGTTTATGAATGAAAAATCATAAGGCCGGTTATCGGTATCGGTTAACACCGACGACTCCGGAGATTTTCCAAAATAATTCAGAAAAATTTCAGAAAATTCCGAAAAATCTAAAATATTAGAAAATGATTTTTGAAATTGAAATCAGCTCAATTGGACTACTACGGAGGTCAAATCAAGTTTTGTACGTCGTATCGCGTACCGATACTGTGATACGTACACCGGGGATCAGGGGGTTACAAGATCACTAGTTAAAGTGTGTGTTTTGGCTTCATCGATACTGATTGAAAAACTGAGATTGCAAAGAAAGAGTTAAAGTTTATGAATTCTCAGTCTCAATTCTATCCGCTGCAGCAAGAGCCAAAGCGGGTCGATCCATAGGGAAGGATGCGATGCAAGCTTTTCGGACGATTTCTCTGTATCCTTAGAACAAAACAAAAGAGAGATTAGATTTGGAATATATGATTGGAGATATGTGGTTTTACTGATCTTCTACCACAACCCATAGTGCAAGTCTTTGAATATTGAATATCATCTTGAAATACATAAAATCTATCCTAGGTTCATTAGAAAAGATTCAAGCAAGAAAAAATGATAATGGAATCTAACTAGTTTGCACTACTAATTGTGAGAGAAAGAAGAACAAAACAAATAGAAAGATCACAGAGTAAAACGAAATTAAATGACAAGAATTTAAATGGCAAAAAAGGTAACCTTCATTTGAAATCGCGTCCAAATACAATGCTCCTTCTTCTCCAAAGTATGCTAAAAACGAAATGAAGATTACAGAAATTTGAAAAGAGAAAAATTAAAGAAACCCTAATTTCCCGTCTCTGGATGCGCCTCTCTGTTGCTCTGTAGGGGTATTTATAGGAGCTGGAAGAAGTAGAGTCCCGGTAGAACTCTCGTGTAAAAGCAGGTATTCCCTCTCATCCATCTGGCCGCGGAAACGCGGCTTTGGCCGCGTTCCGCGGCCACAGCCTTGTCCCTGGCCACGCGCTTTCGCGCGTGGCCTCCTCTGGTCTGTCCATCTGGGTACATCCGTTTAGATCTTGCATCTCGACTCTTTATTTTGAAAATTCGGGATAACTTGGGAAGCATGTTACCCTAAATCCAAATCTCTTCAAAACGAATTTTATCTTTGCACTCTCCTTCTTTTATCTTTATCCTTATCCTGCAAGCATTTAGGGTTGAGTAGAAGTCTATCCCCTCCCTCTTCTTTTAGTATTTGCAACTTTGGCACTCGGTAATTGCAACTTTGACATTTGGTAATTGCAACTTTCGCATTGGGCTTGGACATGGGCTTTTGGGCTTCATTTAGCCTTTTATTCTTTATTTGAATAAATACTCAAGGCCTGCACACATTAAGTAACAAAACTTTAGTAATAGTGCATAATTAAAAGAATAAATAGGAAACATGATAGTAAATGTAGTGATAAATATGCAATTTTTACTACCTATCACACCCCCACACTTATCTTTTTGCTCGTCCTCGAGTAAAAATAAAAAAGAATAAGAAAAGGAAAACTAGTCTAGCTAACTCACTTTCGTAGGAATCTCGGTTACACTTAGCATGTGCAACAAGCCGTTAAACCTTTAGGTTACCCTAGAGGACGAGTGTTGTCTCGTGAGGGTTTTCAGCGGATTACACCCACAAAATCCATAAAAAGGAAAATATTTGAAATATGTTTGAAGAGACCAAGTAGTCTATAAGTTTTAGGATTATCATTTTTATTCATTCTTAAACTTAGTCTTTATATAGTAAATTGTTATCCATTTTAGGTAAGGATTAAAATTGAAATTTTGTATAGTCTTTTTCGTTACCAAAAGTCATATGCATTCTTGTGAATCTTTACTAGGAATCCTTAACTTGGACTCTCATGCCTCTTTATTATTATGATGATGATTTTTTTAATATGTATAACTCATCTAATTTTCTTTCGTGTAAGTATCAAGACTTCTTGAGGCCCTCATACCTAACTAATTGACTATTAGATGTGTTATTATATATATAATATTTCTTAGTTTTCTTAGTCTTTCTAATCCACCCATGTGGCGAACTTAAAGTCGGTGACTCCCAAACTGGTTGGTTTTAGGGCACCGGGTGAGAAAACACCCCACGGACTCAAATTCGAGCGAACTAGGCCACAAAACCAAGGACTTTATTTTATAAAATCACCTTTAGGCTTGAATACTTATGCTTCTTGAGGCACATGTATCCAGCTTAATTAGTGAATTTCTTTGTTTTTTTTATATATATTTTTTACGAGGCACACGAGTCTTTGTCTTAGCATCCTAGATATGTATTAGGTATGCACATTTCACTAAGGTAAAAATCAAGACTAATTACTTATTCAATTTCTTCTCCTATACCTAAAAATTCAACAATTTATTTATTTTGACCAAGTTTTTAGAAATCCTAATCATGATTTTCCTAATTCTTAAGACTAACTTAGATTTCTGTTAAAAGATAAGTCAAGGTATTGTCCTTTTTATAATTTTTTTTATTTTTTATTTTTTTTAATGTTAGAACAAACAAAGAGAAAAAGAATTAAATTTATATATATATATATATATATATGTATTTTTTTAATTTTAATTTTTTTATTTTTACATTTTACCCTTCCCCCACACTTGTCTCATGCATTGTCCCCAATGTATGAACGAAATGCATGGATGCATGAATTGGCAGAGAGATAGAGTTACCGATACATTGGGTCAAAAAGACCCATGACTGCTTTTACTTCCGGAACTGATTCCAAAAAGATTTTAAGACGTTGACCACTTACCTTGAATGTACTGCATTTTTTGGGTCGTAGATCTCTATGGCTCCGTGTGGAAACACAGTCTTAACAATGAAGGGCCCTGTCCATCTTGATTTTAACTTGCCGGGAAAGAGATGAAATCTAGAGTTATAGAGTAACACTTTTTGTCCTTGGACAAAAGTTTTTCTCGTGATGAACTTATCGTGAAAAACCTTAACCCTATCCTTCGCAATTTTCGCATTGTCATATGCTTCGTTCCTCAATTCTTTCAGTTCAAAAATTGCAATTTTCGAAGCTCACCGGCCTTTTCTAGATCGAAATTCAGCTGCTTAATTGCCCATAAGGCCCGGTGCTCTAACTCAACAAGAAGGTGGTAAGCCTTTCCAAAGACTAGTCTGTAGGGAGACATTCTTAGAATCGTTTTAAAGGCAGTCATATTGCTCATAGGGCATCCACCAATTTGGTGGACCAGTCCTTCCTATTCTAATTCACAGTTTCTTCAAGATAAGCTTGACTTGCCTATTGAAAACTTCTACCTGTCCACTGGTTTGAGGATGGCATGGCATAGATAACTTGTGAATTATGACATATTTTCCTATAAGAGCTTCAAAAGTTCTATTGCAAAAATGTGTACCATTGTCACTAATTATGGCACGAGGGGTTCCAAAGCGCGAGAAGATGTTTTCTTTCAAGAATTTGACAACAACTTTGTTGTCATTTGTCTTGCAAGGGACGGCTTCAACCCATTTCGATAAGTAATCTACGGCCAACAAGATGTATTGGTGCCCAAACGAATAAGGGAAGGGTCCCATAAAATCAATGCCCCAGACATTAAAAAGTTCTACTTCTAGAATTAGATTTAGAGGCATCATATTTCGTTTAAAAATCCTTCCTATCATTTGACATCTTGTGCACGTTTTGCAAAATTCAAATGTGTCTTTAAATAAAGTTGGCCAATAAAAGCCACTTTGTAGGATCTTTTCGGCAGTTTTGCGGGGACCAAAGTGTCCACCGCAAGCAAATTCATGACAAAAGGCTAGAATGCTTCTAGTTTCCTCATCGGGGACACATCTCCTAATAATTTGGTCGCTACAATATTTGAAAAGGTAAGGATCTTCCCATATGTAATACCGGACTTGAGACAAGAATCGGTATCTATCCTGTTTTGACCAATTAGGTGGTGTTTGGTTTGTGACTAAGTAATTTACTATGTCGGCAAACCATGGTTCCTTAGAGATAGTTAGAAGTTGTTCATCGGGAAAATTGTCATTGATGGGCAGTTCGTCAGAAGGTGCGTTTGGCACACGAGAGAGGTGGTCTGCGACAACATTTTCAACACCTTTTTTATCTCGAATTTTGAGATCAAATTCTTGAAGGAGGAGGATCCAACGAATGAGTCGGGCCTTCACATCCTTTTTAGCATTAGGTATCGAAGTGCAGAATGGTCGGTGAAAATCGTGGTCTTGGTCCCAAGTAGGTATGGGCGGAATTTCTCCAAAGCGAACACTACTGCCAAGAATTCTTTCTCGGTTGTAGTATAGTTCATTTGGGCGTCATTGAGTGTCCTACTTGAATAATAGATCACGTGTTGCTTGTTATCCTTGCGCTGTCCTAAGACAGCGCCTATCGCAAAATCGGAGGCATCGCACATGATCTCAAAAGGGTTGGACCAGTCCGGAGGTGAGATGATAGGTGCAGAGATGAGTTTCAATTTCAACTTTTCCCACGCGCTATTACACATATCGTCAAAGATGAAGGACACGTCTTTAGCTAGGAGGTTTGTAAGGGGTCTAGCAATTTTGCTAAAATCCTTAATGAACCTACGGTAAAACCCAGCGTGTCCTAAGAAAGAACGAATGTCCTTCACGCATCGTGGAATTGGAAGTTTAGCTATGATCTCCACCTTAGCCTTGTCTGCTTTGATCCCTTCCCTAGATATCTCATGACCTAGGACAATCCCATGCTGCACCATGAAGTGGCACTTTTCCCAATTGAGGGTCAAGTTCTTTTCGGTGCATCTATTCAGCACTAGCTCCAAGTGATGGAGACATTGGTCAAATAAATTCCCATAGACAGAGAAGTCGTCCATGAAAATCTTTAAGAAGCGCTCGACAATATCAGAAAAAAGGCTTAACATACAACGTTGGAATGTGGCGGGGGCATTACATAGGCCGAAAGGCATTCGACGATAGGCAAATGTCGCAAATGGGCACGTGAACGTTCTCTTTTCTTGGTCCTCTGGGGCTATTGGGATTTGGTTATACCCTGAATAACCGTCCAAGAAACAGTAATACTCATGACCGGCTAATCGTTCCAGCATTTGGTCGATAAATGGGAGGGGAAAATGATCTTTCCTAGTGGCGGCGTTCAACTTGCGATAGTCTATGCATACTCGAACTTTGGTGGGCAATCGTGTTTGCACTAACTCATGCTTGTCGTTTTCTACCACAGTAAAGCTAGACTTCTTAGGGACCACATGCATTGGGCTAACCGATTCGCTATCGGAAATGGGATAAATGATCCCATTATCTAACAGTTTCACTATTTCGCTTGTACAGCCTCTTGCATGAGTGGGTTTAGCCTACGCTGTGGATCCCTCTTCGGTTTAACCCCTTCCTCTAGATGGATTCGATGCTGGACTATCGTAGGGCTCAGTCCCTTGATATCTGCCATTGTCCAACCAATGGCTTCCCTATGTCTCCTAAGGGTTGCCAGTAGGTCTTCCTCTTGCCTATTAGTCAAATTGGAGGCAACTATGACTGGTAACGTCTCTTGTTCACCTAGCTAGGCGTACTTAAGATGTTTAGGCAAGGTCTTTAACTCCAATGAAGGAGGTGGCTCGATGGGTGGAGGTGCTAAGCTTGAATTTTCCATCACTATAGAACTTGGATTTGCTGCCAATTCAATCTCATCAAAGTTGAGATCACTTGATTCTAACTCTTCCTCTTCCTTTGAATCTAATATGATCTCCTCATTGTGCTTACTCGTCATGTTTTCAATGAAGTTAACCTCAAAGGGTTGGTCGGTCATGTCGTAGGGATGCTTACCTAAGTTGAAAACATTGACTTCCTTGGTCATATCCCCAAAAGTCAATCTCATGGATCCGTTTCTACAATTTATGATTGTATTCACGGTTGCTAGGAACGGGCGTCCTAAGATGACGGGAGTTTGGGACCTAGGATTAGACACAGGTTGTGTCTCTAAAACAATGAAATCGACTGGGTAAATGAATTCTCCCACCCGTATGAGGACATCATTGATCTCTCCCTTAGGAACTTTGATTGAGCGATCAGCCAATTGGATTGTAACTTGGGTTGGTTGAGTTCTCCTAATCTAAGTTGTTGATATACAGAGAAAGGAAGCAAATTAATGCTAGCTCCTAAATCAAGGAGTGCTCGATTGATTTCAGCTCGACCTATTGTGCAAGAAATGGTAGGGCAACCAGGGTCCTTGTACTTGACTAGGATCTGGTTGGACAATAGCTCACTAATGTCAGTGGCTAGAAAAACCTTCTTAGGTACATTTGTCTTTCTTTTCTTGGTGCACATGTCCTTAAGGAATTTGGCATAACTAGGGACCTGTTGGATTGCATCAAGAAGTGGTATATTGAGCCTAACCTGATTGAATACCTCGAGTAGTTTCTCCATATGTGCATTATTATTACTCCTAAGCCTATTCGGAAACGGGGCTATAGGCTGGTGCACCTGTCCTGCTGATTTCTCAACTTCAGTTTCTTTGGAGTTTTGCGGAGATGGAGTGAAACTAGATAGAATGGACAACTGAGATGGGTCATGTGGCATGGATACGTGATTATCAACTTGTTTCCCTGATCTTAGTGTATGAACCAAGTTACAGTGGTTTTGGTCTTGGGCCTCATTGGCTTACCTAGGATTCTTAGGGTTTGGCAATGGTTGACATGGTAGAGTTCCCCTTTGTCTTTCTTGTTGATTCAGTTGGATCTCTATCCTAGTCAAGACTTGAGCCAGCGTGTCATGGCTTTTAACTAGAGTGTCCACCTTTCTTTCCATGTTGGAGAGTCTTGTTTCCATTTGTGAATATTGGAAAGAGTGTGGAGGATTTTGACTAGGGAAATTTTGTTGATAAGGTGGATTTTGGAAATTGTTGGAGAATTTGGGCCTAGTTTGATCATTGTTGCTTGGGCCCCATGAAAAATTGGGATAATTTCTCCAACCGGGATTGTAGGTGGACGAATATGGATTGTTGGCGGGCCTTGTGAAGGCCGCACTCATATGTTCGGGCAAGGTTTGATGCGCGATAAAGACGGGACATTCCTCGAACAGATGGTTCATGTCTTGACAATAAGTACAGCCCGCCGAAGGTGTTGGGCTGACTTGATTCACAGAGACTGATTCTTTAGTTTCAAGAGCTTCTAGTCTTTGCATCACAGCAGCTAACTTAGCATCGGTAGCTATGTTGGCTGATTGAGATTTTACCTGCACACAAAATAAATAATATTAGATTTAGAACAAGTTGTGCAAGGTTCTCAATTCGAATCCGCGATAGCAGTGGCTATGCGGGTCGTGATCCTCAGGGAGGGACTAGCGATGGAAGCGTTTAAGTAAGATTCTCTAAAAATTATTTTCTTTTATTATTTACAATGATATATGATATTTACAATGAGAAGGTGAAAAGTAAATTTGAGAGAGATGGAGATCTAAACTAGAATTAGAAAGAAAGAAAACTATACATACATACCTCTTCTACCTTGCTTACCTTTGATCCGTGCGATGACTTACCTTTTCTTGGAAGGTGTACAAGTATGGCGTATAGGATCGTCCACCTTCTTAATCTACACTACGAAAATAAAAGACAAACTAACGAAGGTTTATTCATCTCCATAGGCCATCAAGGGTTCTTCTTCGGCTAGGCAGTCTCAACGCAATTGGGTCTCATGGTTCACAAGAGATTAGAGAAAAAATAGAAGAATAGGACAAGGATAGAAGAACATAAATAAACAAGAATAAAAGAACACAAGAATAAATAAAAGAACACAAACAAACCTCAAGTGAATTTCATTAACAATGGAAGAAAAGTAGGCTTACACCGTTGTCACCTCAGTACAAGCATGGACTCCTTCCTCCATGAAAGCTTCCTCCACTCTCAGTTACAAAATTTACAAAAGAAAAACGAAAATAAATCTAACCTAAACTACAAGTTAGCCTAAGAAACCCTAGAATTTGCTCTGTATTTTCTGTACGCCATTCTCGGTTGCACTGCAGGGGTATTTATAGGTGCAGAAGGAGGTAGAGTCCCAACACAACTCTCCCACGAAAACTGGTCCCGGGATAAGGCAGGATTGCCGCGGAAACGCGGCTTGGGCCGCGTTTCCGCGGCCAAGTGATGGCGGCTGGCCACGCGCTTTGGCGCGTGGCCTCCCCTGGTCCGTCTATCTGGGCGTTTCTTTCTGAAAGCTGCATCCTGACTCTTGATCTTGGGATTTCGTGATAACTTGGGAAGCAAGTTAACTAGATCCCAAATCTCGTTTAAAACGAATTTCATCCTTGCACTCTCCTTCTTTGGCTTTTATCCTCATCCTGCAAGTATTTAGGGTTGAATAGAAGTCTATCCTTCCCTCTTCTTTTAGAATTTGCAACTTTTGCCCTTGGTATTTGCAATTTTGGCAATTAATATTTGCAACTTTTACATTGGGCTTGAATATAGGCTTTTGGGCTTCTTTTTAAGCTTTATTTCTTTATTTTAATATTTCGAGGCCTGCACACAATAAATCATAAAATATCAGTAAATGTGCAGAATTATAGGAAAAAATATGAAAATGTGATGGTAAATATAATGATAAAAATGCACTTTTCACTACCAATCACACCCCCACACTTATCTTTTTGCTCGTCCTCGAGTAAAAATCAAAGAGAAAAAGAAAAATTAATCTAACCTAACTCACTTTCGTAGGAATCACGGTTGCACTTAGCATGTGCAACAAGCCGTTAAACCCCTAGGTTACCCTAGAGGATGAGTGTTATCTCGTGAGGGTTTTCAGCGGATTACACCCACACAATCCATAAAAAGGAAAATATTTGAAATACGTTTGAAGAGACTAAGTAGTCTATAAGTTTTAGGATTATCATTTTTGTTCATTCTTAGACTTAGTCTTTATAAAGAAAATTGTTTTCATTTTTAAGTAAGGGTCAAAATTGAATTTTTGTATAGTCTTTTTCGTTACCAAAAATCATATGCATCCTTGTGAATCTAAGAATTCCTTAACTTAGACTCTCATGCCTCTTTATTATTATTATTTTCTCTCTCTTTTTTTTAATATGTATAACTCATCTAATTTTCTTTCGTGTAAGCATGAAGGCTTCTTGAGGCTTTCATACCTAACTAATTGACTATTAGATGTGTTAATACATATATGAGTAATTTTTCTTAGTTTCTTTAGGCTTTTAATCCACCCATGTAGCGAACTTAAAGTCGATGAATCCCAAACCGGTTGGCTTTAGGGCACCAGGTGAGAAAACACCCCGCGGACTTAAGGATTCGAGTGAACTAGACCACAAAACTAAGGATGCTTATTTATAAACTCACCTTTAGGCGTGAATACTTATGCTTCATGAGGCACATGTATCCAACTTAATTAGTGATTTTTTTTTTTAATATATGAGGCACAAGGGTCTTTGTCTTAGAATCCTAGATATGCATTAGGTATGCACATTTCATTAAGGTAAAAATCAAGACTAATTACTTATTCAATTTCTCCTCCTATACCAAAAATTCAACAATTTATTTATTTTGACCAAGTTTTTAGAAATCCTAATCATGATTTTCCTAATTCTTAAGACTAACTTAGATTTCTTTCAAAAGATAGGTCAAAATATTGTCCTTTTTCATTTTTTTTCAATTTTTATTTTTTTAATATTAGCAAATTTTTGTTAGTTTCTACCTATGTTAGTATGTTAGTAAAGCCTACCCCCACACTTATCTCATGCATTGTCCTCAATGTATGAATGAATGCATATATGCACGAAAAAGAAGAGGGGAAGGCAGATGTTACCTCAAGGTGGTGTTCCGGAGGTGGTCTAATTGGGCCAAGCGTTGCTACCCAATCAAGATAATGTGGTATTTCACGGAGGAACCCACCAAAAATTTCCCTTGTATAACCCACTCGAATGTATGTGTGATCATTTTTTAATTCCACCCCATCAAATTTCCAAATTTTGAAAAACACCTAGAGGGGGGGGGTGAATAGGTGTTAGTGCTAATCTAAAACTAAATGCAAAGCTAAGTGCGCTAAAAACGGAAGCTAATGCAAATAATGCACAAACTAATACAATACAACAAGTGTAGCCGAATTCCCTTGCGAGGCTCTGGACTAACTCCCCTTGATTCCCCTTTAAATGGGTTGAGGTGCTATGTGAAGCTCTTGTTGGATGAGTATAAGTTAGGCACACACACACAAGCAATCCAAGCAATATGAAATACACACAATCAAGCCAAGCATATAAGAATGAATTGCAATATAAAAGATGCAAGGCAACACAAGCAATGTATAAGATATGTATGCAATGAAAGAATGATGCTTGAATGAAATGATGCTTGCACAAGTAAAGAGAGTAGAGTTGAGAGAAATTGGATCAAACGCTAACACAAAGATATGTTTCGAGGTTCGAGCACCTTGCTCTACATCCCCGCCTACACCACCGTGTAGGATTTCCAATCCACTATACGAGTACCGAACTCCTCTCTCAACCTTACAAAACCACCGAGGCTATACAACCACAATCCACCTCTACCGAAGAGGGATAAGGCCCGTAGCCAAAACAAACACAATCACCTCTACCGAAGAGGGATCTAAGCTCAATACCACTCCGATCAACCTCTACCAAAGAGGGATACAACAAAAAACAAGGAGGGTTTACAACTTAGAGGCTTAACCTCAAACACTTCTCTTTTTCTCTCTTTTCCACAAAACAAAGATCCTAATAGATTAGGATAGTATGATAGCTCAAGTGTGGAAACTAGGTGTTTTTGGAAACAAGCAACAAAGAAAAACTACTGGGAAATCTCTTGTAAAAGATAGAAAATGCAAGATCAAATCAAAATCCCAAACCCTAGTTTTCTTTGATTTTCCAAAAACCCAAAACAATAAAGATGAGAAGTTTTAAAGCCCAAAAACTCTTTTTAAAAACTCTTTTAAACACTTCAGAAAACTGGAATTTTTTCTCTTCAAAAACTTGGCCAAAATCCCAAAAGAGATGGGGTTTATATAGGCCAAAACAGAAACTAGCCGTTAGAGCTGAGCTGGCAGCTCTGACAGGCAACGGTCGACCGGCCGGTCGACCGTCCAACGGTCATATTTTGACCCGTTGGAGCTACCGGTCGACCGTCCGGTCGACCCAAATTAACAGAGAGCAGAACTCTCTGCAGCGGTCGACCGTCCGATCGACCGGACCACTGTGCTGCAGACGTGCACAAGTCTGTGCACGTCGGTCGACCGGTGCGGTCGACCGTCCCTTGGTGCGGTCGACCGTCCCGGTCGACCGACCAGCCTGTCAGCACAAAAATAAGATCAGAAAATTTGGGAAAAATATTTTATAAAAATCTTTTATCTTTTTCTGAAAATTCTATAAAACTTATTTAACATTTTATATTGAAACATAAACATGTGATAAAATTTTCAAGACATATATCAATCATATCAATTCATTTTTGTGTCTTGCCAATTTTATCAAAAACCAAAACTAGTATTTTTATCAAACTTGATTTTTCAATAGGAAATCTGATTTTCCTAAAACTTTATAGAAATACAAAAACATGATATTTGAACATTATTAAGCATGATGCATATGGACATAGGTCCAATATACATTCACAAAATATATCACAGTTTTTGTTCTTTAATTTCAAAAATATGTTTTATACCAAAACATAAAACTACATGAATAGGTACGTCAAACTAAGTTTGTATAAGTCATATAAGCATGTATGTATATAGAGCACATCTAATATACATATAAAACATGTAAACTTGTTTTGATCAAACTATTCATGAAAACCAAAATCCAAATCATGAAATGTGTGTGTATGTGTACTTGAGCACATCAACTATACTAAGCTTTACAAATGGATCTAAACACACTATCTAAACTAGGATACCTAAGTCTCTTGACGATCTTCCATCTTCAAGTAGACTTGCTCCCAAACGCGATCCACCGAGTGCAAAGGTATGATCTTTAAGCTTTGGCACCGGAATCACCATGATAAGCTTCTAAACTCCTCTTGTTGAAGCTATCACTAAACTAATATCTTGCTAATGATCTGAAACTTAAAATCACAAGATTATTAGTAAACATAACTACATGAGTTATCATCATCAAAACTAGGGTGGAAGGCCTTTTGGCCAACAATCTCCCCCTTTTTGATGATGACAAAACTCATGGAGTTATATATGCATGGATTAAAGTAAAGCTTCAAGGAAGCTCCCCCTTAACTCATGCATAGCCAAATAAACATAATAATATGCAATGAAGGCTCTTAAAACATGAATGCACAAATATGCATAAACAATAAAGGTTCTAGATACCAACGAAATATTTAAAGCAAAGCATGCTCTAGATACCAATTATCAAATAAACATTTTCTAGATGCTTTAGATACCAATAAACATACATTAAACTATATTAAACTTAATATATGCAAAAATATAACTATGCATTTATATAAAATATGTACCAATCATGCATTTTGATTTGTGAGTTTTATATATGCATGTTAAACTCTCAAATAATTCTCCCCCTTTTTGTCAATCATCAACAAAGGGGAAAACATTTTATTCAAAAACTATAAATAAAATGAGGGGTAAAAATTTTCTCCCCCTTTTTGTGTCAATCAAAACAATGCAAACAATGGTTTCCCCCTTTTTGTCTAAAATAAAAACAAAGTCAATAAGGGGTGACTACAAATATGATATCAATTAAAAATATGTCAATGAAGCATCTTGATACCAAATGAAGATAAACAAAGATTAATAAATGTTATATGCTATATACATTCATGAAGAGGAAGACGCTAAGTTAGCTTCCCTACACATATGAGTTACATGAAGAAAGGAAGACACGCCCTAATTCACATAACACAAAATATGTAATGCATAAAAGGAGATGTGAAGCTCCCCTACACACGTGTACCACATAAGGAAGAGTTGTCAAGCTCTTCAATACAAGATACACTCAACATGAATTTATACACATATAGGCAATGTAAAATAAATATGTTTTTCTTAAACAAAATTTTGAGATACCAATTTAAAACATTTAACATAAACATCTTGATATCATTAAGAGAAATGTGTTCTTTTAAACATATGATACCAATTTGAAACTATATTTTAACATAAAGTAAGGGAGTGGAAATCAAATACCAATTGAAAGACAACATCAAATTTTCTCCCCCTTTATGAAATACCAACTAAACATATGCATAAGCTTGTTAAAATACCAATTGAAAACAAATCAAACATTAGAAATTTTTCAAGCTTAGCATAAAGATATATATGTATGAAAGTTAGATACAAATTGACATTGATATTCTTGAAAGAGTAAGCATACATATACAAAACATATATGAGTATACAAAAAGATCAAAATTGATATCAATTGAAAGTGTTCAATGATATCAATTGAAAGAATAGGGTCAAGTGTATATCTCATATTATAACGAAAAAATACGAACTAGTTAAAATGAAAAGTTTTGTTAACTAGTACGAAATCCTTCAAGCAAGGAATAAATACAAATCATTCTTCATAAAAATGAAATCCACATGATAATCAACACTCTAATCCAATTAAGCATAAAAATGTCTCATGAAAACAAAACATGAGCAAAAAATAAATGTGAGTGTACAAGTCAAGTATGGAGATCACAATCATGAAAATTTGTTCAATTAAGTTCAATTATTCCTTTAAACAAGAAATCATCAAAATATTTAACCTTCAAGGTATATGTATGTCTAATACAAACTAAAGTATACATACATATCCAAGATACAAACGAGTCCACAAGGATATATGCATGAAGGCATGTTACTCAAAAGGATAGTCATGTATATCTAATAGTTTGGACAAGATAAGAATATACATGAAGTTTAAATACCAATTCATGAAAACAAAATATGAATAGCATGAAAAGTATGAAAATTTAGCTTTTCATTAAAACAATTCGATACCAATTCTTTTCAAGGTATATGTATGATTTGTCAACACAAGAAGCATACATACATATCCCTTAAACACACTTTGAGTCCATAATAGATATTTGCATGAAAGGCAAATGACTCAAGGGGTATACATGTATATCTTCAAGTTTGGCAAAATACACATATGCATGAAATGAAAACTCATAATCATAAAAACAAATACCAAAAATGGAATACAAGTTTAAAATGTATGAATCATCAAAACTAGACTATACTAGCACATCTAATGGGAACAAACAAGCATTCAATCCCAAACATATATAGATTTATTTGTAGCCCATCATATGTACAAATATAAATCTTCTAGTTTTAATGAAAACTAACATCTAAACATGTAATCAAGGCATAAAACAAAACACAAATCATTTAGACTAGGATTTATACTAGTGTCGAAAAACATGATTATCATGCCAATACAAATGTTATTAAACCTATGATAAACATGATAGCTAAACAAACGGTGAGAACACAGAAATAATGGTCTATATTAAACATGTGTGTCTCAAAATGCTAAACATGAGTGTCAAGGATCTAATAGACATGGTATTTACATACTAATCCATAGACAATGAAAACATGCTATAAAACATCAATATGAAATACAAATCATAAATGATCAATATGTACATGCATGTGCATTAGATCTAGGTCATACAAATAAGTCCATATAAAATATGGATGTTTCAACCAACTAATAAGTATAACACTAATTTAATTAACATGGCATATTCATGATGATCACTAAACATCGAATCATGCTATGAGAAATAAACATGGAAAGCATGTAAACTTAAAGAGTTAGAGATTCGATATCAAAACCAATGAGGGCACCGCTCTAATTCTCCAAAACAAAAGTGGTCCTCTCCACCAAACTTTCCCTTGAAAGTGATGCATCCATTTGATTTCCTTTAAGTCCGGAATGCATCCACTCCAAGGTGTCATCACTCTCACGTCATGTGAGAGCCCACACCTACATCAAAAATAATAGGAGGGGTGGTCTTTGGTACCCATATCTTCTTGGGTCCATGGGGGTTAATACCTTCTCTAACCAAACAAACTTCTTTGCTAAATTTGAAACATTTAATCTATCATAACAAAATTTAGCAAGATGGCCTTTTCGGCCACAATGTGTACATGTGTACACATGAGCATACATGTGTTGATGGTGTCCGTGTGGAGCATGTGTATGCCGTGGAGGGTGTGCATGCATAAAAGTTGGAACTTGTTTCTTACGAACCAAGGTTTTCAAGCGAGTGTGGTTCATGGCACATTTGCTCATAGTGGAGCCCAAACAATCTACTCTCTTCTTTAACATACAAATATCATCATTAATCCTAGAAGAAGAGGTATGTAACACCCCGCTCCCGGAATACGTACTTAGTGGCGTATTCGTATTTTCTGATCGTATTTTTGATTTACTTCCTTTATTTGTTTTGTATTATGAATTATTTATATGATCGTTTTGTCTTGGATCTGGAATCGTGAACTCGGAACCAGCCCTAGTCTGAACCGGGAAACTCGATCCTAGTGAATTGCTCGATTTGATCTTTTCGTTATTCCGATTTGACCGGTTTCAGTTTCAAACATCATTTTCTAATATTTTAGATTTTCTATGATTTTCTGGAATTTTCTTGGATTAAATGGTAAATCTTCAAAAACGGTGTCGGCCAGTACCGTTGACCGATTCCAGATTTTTAATTTACAAACGATTTAGAATTACCAAAAGGGCCTTTAGACATTATTTCTTAAAATCATATTTCCTATCTAAATTCATTTTCTGGGATTTATCAGATTTTATTGAAACCCGGCCAATCCGGCATATACCGAGATTGACGGTTGACCTTATGATTTTTATCTTGAAAATGAGATTGAATCTTTGAAAACCGATTTCACCAAAAATCATTTTATAATATTTACTATTTTTGAGAATTTTTGGGAAGCTTTTCAAGTTACTTTATTTTTGGGACTTTTCCGGAGTTTCGGTGTTTTCCCAGATACCGGAATAGTGTCCAGATATTTCCACTTTTCTCTCTCCTTCCCCAAACGCGAGCTTCACTTCTGGGATTCTGCATTTAATGCAGAGATCTTTTCCTCATCTCCCCCATACCGCATTTAATGCACCTCAGATCAAATCCCATCAAGCCATCATGACTTTCGTCCTTTTGTGAAACGCAGCCTTTTGCCTTCCTTGGACGCAGCTTTGACTCTCCCGCGTTTGGCACATTTGGCCTAAACGCAATGGTTGTGGGCTGCGTTTTGGGTGGTGAAACGCAATCTCTTTTGGTGTGTCCTTTGATTTGAAAGTGCTACCTTATTATATTCTTTTCCTTACCATTATATAATACTCCTCTCTCTCTCTCTCTCTCTTTGATTTTTCTCTTCTCCTTCTTTTGGCAGCCAACAGAGAGCTTTTGGCAGCCATGGCTTTGCCTTGGCCGGCCACTTCCCCATCACCTTCACCTTCCATTTTCCCCCACCATTTCTACCACCTACACCACCAACTTCTTCACTTCCTTCTCCACCACCACCTCCTTCATTATAACCACAACAAACACCACCATGCCACCTTCTTCTTCCTCTTTTCCCACCATGAAACACTATGAACCCATCTTCTCCACCGAAACTTCTCCACCCTCTCCACCACCATATGCTCCACCATAGCCGCCACCAAGTATAACGCCTTCACCTCCGCGGCGAGCTCTTTCATCCGAGCCAAACCATCGCTCCCCGCGGCACCGTTTGTAAAATCTCATTTTGACCACTTGAACTAGACTTGCACCATCACTTTCATCTCTGGTAAAGACCGGCCTCACCTTTTGGTTTGGGGCCGTGTTCCTCTCCGTTGGCGCGACGCAAAGGGCCGGTACCCTCCTTTTGGATTGGGGCCGAACTTCCCTTTGCTGGACGCAGCAAGGAATCTTGTCGGCGAGTGATTTTCCTCGCCAAGACTTTCCTAACGCGGATCTCACCCCGCGTCTAGGCAATCCCTTAACGCGCTCCGCGCGTTTCTGTTTTGACGCGACGCAGAACCCACGTCCGCGTCCGCGTTTCCCTCGCGTCCGCACTTGAACGCAGATCTCGCGTTTGAGGCATCTATGCGACGCGAATCCCGCGTCTGCTATCCCGCGTCTGCTATTCTCGCGACGTGATCCCCACGTCTGTGATTCCCGCGTCTGGTACTTCCCGCGACGCGATCCCGCTTCTGTGATTCCCGCATCTGCTATTCTTGCGACGCGAACCCCGCGTCTGTGATTCCTGCGTTTGCTAATTCCGCGACGCGACTCCCGCGTCTGCGTCCCCCGCGTCTCACTTTCCAGCTCGCGTCTCCCTGTGTCCCTTTCTCTCTCTAGGTTTCTCCCTCTTTCTCTCTCCTCTTCACTTTCTCTCTCCTCACAATTATATATTATTTTATGGCGCGTGCGCGAGTTCCATGGATTCCAGACTTTCGGCTTTCCGGTGATTTAGGCGAGTGATCTCGCTATCTTCTTGTCTTACTATTTTATTGGTTATGCGAGTGTTCTCGCTCTCGCCTCCATTTGGGTTTCCCCGCTTCGTCGGGTCGATATGTATTCCATTTCATGTATTTTGTATTGGGCTGAGTCCCTGTATCTGTGTATGGCCGAGTGCCAATATCTGGACATGTATGGCTCTGTGACGAATGCTTGTACTAGGGTAGTTTCCTTCTTGTACATATACCATGCCTGGGATGTATTGTACTGCCTTACACCATACTTGGCTTCCGGACCCTTCAACCTCCGGTCACTCACTATCTCGAAAGAGAGGTGATTGGGACCGGCAGGTCTCTCAGTTCAGCCTCCGGTCCCTCACTGTCTCGGAAGAGGCGTGATTGGGATCGTCAGGTTTCTCAGCTCCGCCTGGTTATCATGATCAGCGCTCAGCACTTTACCACTAGATTCGTCTAGGCGAGTTGCTGCCGGATTTACCGCTCGTACTTCAGTCGAGTCGTCCCGGTAACCTCGCCAGACGCTCCAGTGTTAAATACTGTTTGCTGTGTGTACTTCCAGCTTGCTCAGCTCCGCTTGGTTGTGCTCAGCTACTATCCTACCACCGTGTCATTTCTTCATACCTGTCATTTCTGCATGTTACTATTTAACACATGTATATCACTTGACAACTGATGTATTATCATCTAACACCTGACATGCTACTACTTGGCAAGACCCCTTGTTATGACATGACTTGCCACCGGATTATTATCAATCTCTTGACATGACTGGTTACCTGCTAAATATCATCATCCTGTCATGCTATCACTTGACACCCAGCATGATATACTTGACCTGTGATTATCACATTTACGGGAACCCTGCCTTGTTATCCTGTACTATGTACAGTGACCTGATATCCTGTATCATGATCAGTGACCTGTTATCCTGTATTATATACAGTGACCTGAACTCCTGAATTCCTGATCATGTCCTGTTCCTGTTATTCCCGTAAATTGATAATTAACCTAATAAATCATAAAAGGAAAACTTGCATCAGGTCGGGGGAAACATGCGGCTATCAATATGTGTTCGTGTTTACAGTGGTATTAGGCATGTTGTGCAACTAAAACTTCCGGTCTGACCTGTGGGCCTCCAGGCAACCGAGGGGAGTGCTGGCTCCTTCCTCCTGAATCATGATAAGGGCATACATAAGTCCCTCCTGTTAGCCTTGCGGCAGGTTCCGTCACCAAGCAACGGAACAATCCTGGGCCGTGGTCCCGGGTATGTACGGGACCCACTGTAAACATAGTTCGTTGATACCCCCGCTGGTTTCCAATAACAACCTTGCTTTACTCGGATATGGATCTATGTGTGCTGGGACGCTAGTCCACATAGCTAGATATCAGGGTAAGACGAGTAATAATAAGTGTCAAGATAATAACCGGCTCTTTAAGTTGTAAGTAGAGGTATGTGAAATGGGACGCATACTGAAGCCTGCAGCTTAAACAGCTATGAATCTGTGATATGCCTCACCATATTTGCTTGTACTGGATTTTACTTCGGATTTCCGGCTTTATGAGTATTATTATATTAACTGCTCATGCTCTGCTTTATCTCTTGTATCTACCTGCCTCCTGTTCATTATCTTATCATGCCCTGAGTGCAGTCGGGTTGTATGTGCTTAGATTATGGTGACATAAGATAAGGGTATATAGATGAGGGTTTCCTTGTTTGGATTATTCCTTCGACGTACTAGTCTTATGGAGCCGTGATCTGAAACCATACAATCAGATTTGCTCGTCCTCGGCTTTATTGGTCTTATCGCTTTACATATACTTGCCCTTGCTCGCCACTTGGCTTTTGCTTCACCACTCGCCTGGGGAGTTTCATCTGACTCCCCTGGATTCTCATGTCCAGGTCTTGGAGATTGAAGTGCGTGGATTCTCCCTGTTGCTGATCAGAGTGGCGTAGCGGTAGCGTGGATCTCCAGCAGACCGTTCAGAGCTCTATTCTTCCAGGCCCCCTGTGTGCCTCTCGAGTTTTCCTTTAGTAAACTCGTGAGTGCCCTTTTGTACTATTCATCCATGTACATCTGCTTGTAATCTCGCAATTGCGCATGTCAGTGATGTAATATTCATGTAATATTGGATCACCTCTGGTGATAACTTTGTAATTGTACTCATGTGTTGGAATGTATAATGCACCACTTACTTCCGTACTCTGATTCTTACTTGTACTGATGCTTAGCGTATATACGTGAGGGTATTTCTGACCTGCGTATATACGTCGCAGTGACGTCCCCGTACCCGCAGGATCGGGGCGTTACAGGTTGGTATCAGAGCCTAGGCTCTCACCTCCTCAGTACGTCCAGACGGCAAATTAATGGTAAAGAAATTTGCAACTGGAATGCATGAGTCTTGGTTATACAATCCAACTACAAGTACAAAGTTATCCATTCTCTCTTGATAATCTTATCCTTGAATTCTGAAGTTCTCCCATCCTTTCATACTTCAGTTTCTTGTTATTCTTGGACCAACTCGGACATGAAAAGATAGGGAAATCATAACGGTTCTGGTTCTTCCTAGGGTAACCCTAATGGAGAAAATCTTGATTTAAGACTATCTCTGCAAGATATGATAAGACATGATCAAGTACAGGCGAAGGTCCCGCACCAAGGATCATTGGTTGCACTCCGGGAACAGAAGCCAGGCGACATGTTAGATTTCAGGAAATTACAGCCGGCAATCTTTTCAAGCATGGAGAAGCCCTGGATGCATAGCAGTGGTCAGTAAACCTGATGGATCTTCTAAGTCAACTTGGGTCCTTGACGAGAACTAGGTGAAAATGATCAAGATTCAGTTAGAAGATGTAGCCTGGATGTAGTAGTTGGCGGAAGCAGCGAGACTGGGAAAGCCCAACACTTGGGACTAGTTCTCGAAGGATTTCTATAGGAAGATTCTTCTCTGTAATAGCCCAGGAAGAAATGAAAGAATGATTTATCAAATTGCGGTAGGGAGATTGAATTGTAAATAAGTACACTGCAAAATTCCTAAGGCAAAGTCGGACGGTGTTTTACATGGTGGCCGATAAGGAGAACCGAGCAAGCAATATCTTAAATGAGAAATGAAGATGAAGAGCAGGATGTTTTTTTATCCCCAAGCTGCCCAAGGGGTATTCTCAAGTTCTTTTGACATCATCCGGGAAGTGGAATGGACCCAGAGAAGAAAGATTAGGATGAGTTGCAGATGAAGTTGGTGAAGAGACCCTCTTAATTGATGGAAGTGAAGGCTCAGACGGGCCCTTGGATGCCCTATTAGCTAAGCCATCCCTCCAACCTTGCCCTCAACACATGACATGGGAGTATCATCTGAAGCCGAGCACTTATAACACAACCACCGGAGAGGTCATGAATTATGTCACACACGGGTTCAGAGATTAGTTGAAATGTGACTGACTGTTCAAGGAGACAGAGAACATCACACCAATCAGATCAACTCATCCAGTATCACCGTTGTGAGGAAATCCAAGACCTACTGTCAGAATAACCTCACTTCATCCCCAGCATCCAGCATGGAGTCATATACAAGGGAGACCAAGAACTAGGGCACATGGTGAAGGGAAGCAAACATATGATCTGGCTGAAGGGGAAGAACAGGAAGGGTGTTCGATATCTGAAGGAGGAATCCTTGAAGTACTGACCGTAATTATTATCCCCATTTTAATATGTCCGGGAGTTGGTAAACTTCTCTCTATCATATCCTCTTCACTGCCCTATCACCATCAATCCTAGTCCGTCCTATCTCTCTCCCTATTTCATGATTCCTATCTCTTCTATTTTTGCTATTCCGATTTATTCTGATTTTCGTGATTTTTATGCCAACTTAAGATATGTGTTGACTAGTGGGGTAACAGCCGGGCAGATGTGGTTCGTTCTAATTATGTTCTGACGTTTCTCGACTCTGGTACGTCACATTCTCTTATATTGGCGGATCTTCAGCTTCACATTATATTCTTGTATTTATGGATACATCATGGGAGACTAGTACATCAAGCAGAGTAGTCATCACTTATATAATCAGACAGATTGCATCATTTTATGAGGAGTGTCAGTATATAACGACATTTCAGAATCAGGACTTCTGGCAGACAGAGTTATGATATTTTCTATTTTTATTTACTCTAATAGCGATCATGATTTCTTCGACTATGTTCATGGAATTCGGGTATTCTCAGAGCTGATTGCAATCAGGATATTATTCAGAAAATGGTATTCGAGACTCGTTTCGATTTCTTGATCATGTTCTCAAAGCCAATAACTCCTGATAGTCTTATTGATTTGGTAAACCAAAGGTTCCGCTAGCCTCGCTAAGTGAGGGTCGTGTTCTAGTCATCCGTGAACCTAAACGGGTGTGAGTTTCGCTGCACCCTGGTGCTTAGCATTTAGCGTTGTGTTACGCGCTGGTTTCGGCTCGTGAGCTTCGCTATATGCGAGCCTCGTAGAGCGTTAGCTTCGCGGCACCCTGATGTTTAACACCTGAGCTGTGTTACGCGATGACCTCATCTAGGCTTGGTTTCATCCGTGGCTAGTCCCTTCAGTGCTTAGCACTCTAGCCATTCCTCAGATTTCTTCTAGCGTGCTTTATGGATCCGCTGAACAGAGTTCCATCACTATATCTGAGCTATCGCCATGATCCTTGTCAATGATCCATTCCACAAATCTTGCAGGGCTCAGATATCTTCTTCCTGTTTCATCTGCAGTCGGTTTATCATTCATAAGTCAGTATTCCAAATTCTTCACAGTTATTTTATATTCTTGGCTACGTCTTTCAGAATTAGCAACGCCCAGTTTACGGAAATTCTTAATTATTGGTCTTCTTGATTTATACTCATCATTATCAAGGTTTTCTTTACCTAGGGTATTCTGGTCTATACTCGGGGAATTATTGTGTATGCAACACATCAGAAATTCTACTGCAGGCTCTTTATCAAGGACAACATCATGCCATGCAGGGTTTTGTATTATATTACGGATTTCAGCACTACAGATTTCTTTGGATCTCATCAGTTTTGGTTCACAGCCTGATTGAAGTATTATTGATTCTCTCTCCAAGTCAGCTCACTCTATATTATTCAGGATGGATTAGTCTTTTGAAGTTCTGACAGCGTTCCCTTATGAGCAGACATCAGATCAGTATTATTATGGCACCGTCAGAGGTTGTATACATACGGCAGAAGTACAGAGATGCCTCAGTCTTGAGTTAGCCGTTCAGTCGATCCGGGAGAACAGCTCATAGTTATCCATATCTTGATTGGCATAATCCTCATTCCTATCTTTTGTGTTCATTTCACCCCTTATCGAAATTGCGAGGACGCAATTTTTGTAAGGTGGATGGATTGTAACACCCCGCTCCCGGAATACGTACTTAGTGGCGTATTCGTATTTTCTGATCGTATTTTTGATTTACTTCCTGTATTTATTTTGTATTATGAATTATTTATATGATCGTTTTGTCTTGGATCTGGAATCGTGAACTCGGAACCAGCCCTAGTCTGAACCGGGAACTCGATCCTAGTGAATTGCTCGATTTGATCTTTTCGTTATTCCGATTTGACCGGTTTCAGTTTCAAACATCATTTTCTAATATTTTAGATTTTCTATGATTTTCTGGAATTTTCTTGGATTAAATGGTAAATCTTCAAAACCGGTGTCGGCCAGTACCGTTGACCGATTCCCGGATTTTTAATTTACAAACGGCTTGGAATTACCAAAAGGGCCTTTAGACATTATTTCTTAAAATCATATTTCCTATCTAAATTCATTTTCTGAGATTTATCAGATTTATTGAAAACCCGGCCAATCCGGCATATACCGAGATTGACGGTTGACCTTATGATTTTTATCTTGAAAATGAGATTGAATCTTTGAAAACCGATTTCACCAAAAATCATTTTATAATATTTACTATTTTTGAGAATTTTTGGGAAGCTTTTCAAGTTACTTTATTTTTGGGACTTTTCCGGAGTTTCGGTGTTTTCCCAGATACGGAATAGTGTCCAGATATTTCCCACTTTTTCTCTCTCCTTCCCCAAACGCGAGCTTCACTTCTGGGATTCTGTATTTAATGCAGAGATCTTTCCTCATCTCCCCATACCGCATTTAATGCACCTCAGATCAAATCCCATCAAGCCATCATGACTTTCGTCCTTTTGTGAAACGCAGCCTTTGCCTTCCTTGGACGCAGCTTTGACTCTCCCGCGTTTGGCACATTTGGCCTAAACGCAATGGTTGTGGGCTGCGTTTTGGGTGGTGAAACGCAATCTCTTTTGGTGTGTCCTTTGATTTGAAAGTGCTACCTTATTATATTCTTTTCTTACCATTATATAATACTCCTCTCTCTCTCTCTCTCTCTTTGATTTTTCTCTTCTTCTTTTGGCAGCCAACAGAGAGCTTTTGGCAGCCATGGCTTTGCCTTGGCCGGCCACTTCCCCATCACCTTCACCTTCCATTTTCCCCACCATTTCTACCACCTACACCACCAACTTCTTCACTTCCTTCTCCACCACCACCTCCTTCATTATAACCACAACAAACACCACCATGCCACCTTCTTCTTCCTCTTTTCCCACCATGAAACACTATGAACCCATCTTCTCCACCGAAACTTCTCCACCCTCTCCACCACCATATGCTCCACCGTAGCCGCCACCAAGTATAACGCCTTCACCTCCGCGGCGAGCTCTTTCATCCGAGCCAAACCATCGCTCCCCGCGGCACCGTTTGTAAAATCTCATTTTGACCACTTGAACTAGACTTGCACCATCACTTTCATCTCTGGTAAAGACGGCCTCACCTTTTGGTTTGGGGCCGTGTTCCTCTCCGTTGGCGCGACGCAAAGGGCCGGTACCCTCCTTTTGGATTGGGGCCGAACTTCCCTTTGCTGGACGCAGCAAGGAATCTTGTCGGCGAGTGATTTTCCTCGCCAAGACTTTCCTAACGCGGATCTCACCCCGCGTCTAGGCAATCCCTTAACGCGCTCCGCGCGTTTCTGTTTTGACGCGACGCAGAACCCACGTCCGCGTCCGCGTTTCCCTCGCGTCCGCACTTGAACGCAGATCTCGCGTTTGAGGCATCTATGCGACACGAATCCCGCGTCTGCTATCCCGCGTCTGCTATTCTCGCGACGTGATCCCCACGTCTGTGATTCCCGCGTCTGGTACTTCCCGCGACGCGATCCCCGCGTCTGTGATTCCCGCATCTGCTATTCTTGCGACACGAACCCCGCGTCTGTGATTCCTGCGTTTGCTAATTCCGCGACGCGACTCCCGCGTCTGCGTCCCCCGCGTCTCACTTTCCAGCTCGCGTCTCCCTGTATCCCTTTCTCTCTCTAGGTTTCTCCCTCTTTCTCTCTCCTCTTCACTTTCTCTCTCCTCACAATTATATATTATTTTATGGCGCGTGCGCGAGTTCCATGGATTCCAGACTTTCGGCTTTCCGGTGATTTAGGCGAGTGATCTCGCTATCTTCTTGTCTTACTATTTTATTGGTTATGCGAGTGTTCTCGCTCTCGCCTCCATTTGGGTTTCCCCGCTTCGTCGGGTCGATATGTATTCCATTTCATGTATTTTGTATTGGGCTGAGTCCCTGTATCTGTGTATGGCCGAGTGCCAATATCTGGACATGTATGGCTCTGTGACGAATGCTTGTACTAGGGTAGTTTCCTTCTTGTACATATACCATGCCTGGGATGTATTGTACTGTCTTACACCATACTTGGCTTCCGGACCCTTCAACCTCCGGTCACTCACTATCTCGAAAGAGAGGTGATTGGACCGGCAGGTCTCTCAGTTCAGCCTCCGGTCCCTCACTGTCTCGGAAGAGGCGTGATTGGGATCGTCAGGTTTCTCAGCTCCGCCTGGTTATCATGATCAGCGCTCAGCACTTTACCACTAGATTCGTCTAGGCGAGTTGCTGCCGGATTTACCGCTCGTACTTCAGTCGAGTCGTCCCGGTAACCTCGCCAGACGCTCCAGTGTTAAATACTGTTTGCTGTGTGTACTTCCAGCTTGCTCAGCTCCGCTTGGTTGTGCTCAGCTACTATCCTACCACCGTGTCATTTCTTCATACCTGTCATTTCTGCATGTTACTATTTAACACATGTATATCACTTGACAACTGATGTATTATCATCTAACACCTGACATGCTACTACTTGGCAAGACCCCTTGTTATGACATGACTTGCCACCGGATTATTATCAATCTCTTGACATGACTGGTTACCTGCTAAATATCATCATCCTGTCATGCTATCACTTGACACCCAGCATGATATACTTGACCTGTGATTATCACATTTACGGGAACCCTGCCTTGTTATCCTGTACTATGTACAGTGACCTGATATCCTGTATCATGATCAGTGACCTGTTATCCTGTATTATATACAGTGACCTGAACTCCTGAATTCCTGATCATGTCCTCTTCCTGTTATTCCCGTAAATTGATAATTAACCTAATAAATCATAAAAGGAACAACTTGCATCGGGTCGGGGGAAACATGCGGCTATCAATTGTGTTCGTGTTTACAGTGGTATTAGGCATGTTGTGCAACTAAAACTTCCGGTCTGACCTGTGGGCCTCCAGGCAACCGAGGGGAGTGCTGGCTCCCTCCTCCTGAATCATGATAAGGGCATACATAAGTCCCTCCTGTTAGCCTTGCGGCAGGTTCCGTCACAAGCAACGGAACAATCCTGGGCCGTGGTCCGGGTATGTACGGGACCCACTGTAAACATAGTTCGTTGATACCCCCGCTGGTTTCCAATAACAACCTTACTTTACTCGGATATGGATCTATGTGTGCTGGGACGCTAGTCCACATAGCTAGATATCAGGGTAAGACGAGTAATAATAAGTGTCAAGATAATAACCGGCTCTTTAAGTTGTAAGTAGAGGTATGTGGAATGGGACGCATACTGAAGCCTGCAGCTTAAACAGCTATGAATCTGTGATATGCCTCACCATATTTGCTTGTACTGGATTTTACTTCGGATTTCCGGCTTTATGAGTATTATTATATTAACTGCTCATGCTCTGCTTTATCCCTTGTATCTACCTGCCTCCTGTTCATTATCTTATCATGCGCTGAGTGCAGTCGGGTGTATGTGCTTAAATTATGGTGACATAAGATAAGGGTATATAGATGAGGGTTTCCTTGTTTGGATTATTCCTTCGACGTACTAGTCTTATGGAGCCGTGATCTGAAACCATACAATCAGATTTGCTCGTCCTCGGATTTATTGGTCTTATCGCTTTACATATACTTGCCCTTGCTCGCCACTTGGCTTTTGCTTCACCACTCGCCTGGGGAGTTTCATCTGACTCCCCTGGATTCTCATGTCCAGGTCTTGGAGATTGAAGTGCGTGGATTCTCCCTGTTGCTGATCAGAGTGGCGTAGCGGTAGCGTGGATCTCCAGCAGACCGTTCAGAGCTCTATTCTTCCAGGCCCCCTGTGTGCCTCTCGAGTTTTCCTTTAGTAAACTCGTGAGTGCCCTTTTGTACTATTCATCCATGTACATCTGCTTGTAATCTCGCAATTGCGCATGTCAGTGATGTAATATTCATGTAATATTGGATCACCTCTGGTGATAACTTTGTAATTGTACTCATGTGTTGGAATGTATAATGCACCACTTACTTCCGTACTCTGATTCTTACTTGTACTGATGCTTAGCGTATATACGTGAGGGTATTTCTGACCTGCGTATATACGTCGCAGTGACGTCCCCGTACCCGCAGGATCGGGGCGTTACAAGGTACATGCATTAGGTAGACTAGATGGAGAAGCTACACTAGCATGGCAAACATGTTCATCAATCTTATTTTTCAAAACAACATTTTTCTTTAAACACACATCTAAATCATTTGAAATGGAAATAATTTTATTTTCAAATCAACATTCTCTTGTAAAATAAAATCAACTTTTGAAGACAAGTTATCATTTTTCTTCAAAAGAACATGGCAATCATTTTTATTTTTCAAAAACTCATTTTCTTAAGTGCAAGATCAAGTTGAGATTTTAATGAATCCCTCTCATTAGCAATCTCCTCTTTCTCTTGCAAAACACAATCAAGTCTAGAATGCAAACTCTTATTTTCTTTTTCAATTTCTAGACTTTTCTTTTTCAAAATCTTATAATTTTCAATTAATTTTTCACAAACAATAGAAAGTTCTTCATTTAAAGCATTGGCATCAAAACTATCACATGAAGAACTAGAGCAATCATCACTATCTAAGTGGGTTCCGAATGTACCTCAAGGGAGTCATTCCCTTGGACCATGAAGCATTGTGAATCGGATTCTCCACTAGATTCCTCTTCTTGAATTTGCACTTGAAGCTTGGAGGTGGTGGTTGTTGTCAATTTGTTCCACACTACAAAAGCGGAATCAAAGTTAGAAACACATAAAAGATAATCTTTAGATAAAGTGCTTCTAATGGCCTCTAGGCTTGTGCATTGGCCCCTATATGATTGGATCACTAAGGAAGGATTCCTTGGTAATAGCAAGATAAACTTTATGACCTAGGGTTTGTAAATAAACGGTCATCCTAATCTTTCAAACATGAATGTTGGAAGGGTCATACATAGGTGGGGTCATGAAGGCCATGGTAAACTATATGTGTGCAAACAAGCAAATGCAAACAATAGATTAGCAAGCAAATGGATCTCACTCCTAGGATGTTAAGCCTAAGTATCAGGAGCACTGGCTCTGATACCAATTGAAAAACACCTAGAGGGGGGGTGAATAGGTGTTAGTGCTAATCTAAAACTAAATGCAAAGCTAAGTGCGCTAAAAACGGAAGCTAATGTAAATAATGCACAAACTAATACAATACAACAAGTGTAGCCGAATTCCCCTTGCGAGGCTCTGGACTAACTCCCCTTGATTCCCCTTTAAATGGGTTGAGGTGCTATGTGAAGCTCTTGTTGGATGAGTATAAGTTAGGCACACACACACAAGCAATCCAAGCAATATGAAATACACACAATCAAGCCAAGCATATAAGAATGAATTGCAATATAAAAGATGCAAGGCAACACAAGCAATGTATAAGATATGTATGCAATGAAAGAATGATGCTTGAATGAAATGATGCTTGCACAAAGTAAAGAGAGTAGAGTTGAGAGAAATTGGATCAAACGCTAACACAAAGATATGTTTCGAGGTTCGAGCACCTTGCTCTACATCCCCGCCTACACCACCGTGTAGGATTTCCAATCCACTATACGAGTACTGAACTCCTCTCTCAACCTTACAAAACCACCGAGGCTATACAACCACAATCCACCTCTACCGAAGAGGGATAAGGCCCGTAGCCAAAACAAACACAATCACCTCTACCGAAGAGGGATCTAAGCTCAATACCACTCCGATCAACCTCTACCAAAGAGGGATACAACAAAAAACAAGGAGGGTTTACAACTTAGAGGCTTAACCTCAAAACACTTCTCTTTTTCTCTCTTTTCCACAAAACAAAGATCCTAATAGATTAGGATAGTATGATAGCTCAAGTGTGGAAACTAGGTGTTTTTGGAAACAAGCAACAAAGAAAAACTACTTGGGAAATCTCTTGTAAAAGATAGAAAATGCAAGATCAAATCAAAATCCCAAACCCTAGTTTTCTTTGATTTTCCAAAAACCCAAAACAATAAAGATGAGAAGTTTTAAAGCCCAAAAACTCTTTTAAAAACTCTTTTAAACACTTCAGAAAACTGGAATTTTTTCTCTTCAAAAACTGGCCAAAATCCCAAAAGAGATGGGGTTTATATAGGCCAAAACAGAAACTAGCCGTTAGAGCTGAGCTGGCAGCTCTGACAGGCAACGGTCGACCGGCCGGTCGACCGTCCAACGGTCATATTTTGACCCGTTGGAGTTACCGGTCGACCGTCCGGTCGACCCAAATTAACAGAGAGCAAAACTCTCTGCAGCGGTCGACCGGTCCGGTCGACCGGACCACTGTGCTGCAGACGTGCACAAGTCTGTGCACGTCGGTCGACCGTCCCTTGGTGCGGTCGACCGTCCCGGTCGACCGACCAGCCTGTCAGCACAAAAAATAAGATCAGAAAATTTAAGAAAAATATTTTATAAAAATCTTTTATCTTTTTCTGAAAATTCTATAAAACTTATTTTAACATTTTATATTGAAACATAAACATGTGATAAAAATTTTCAAGACATATATCAATCATATCAATTCATTTTGTGTCTTGCCAATTTTATCAAAAACCAAAACTAGTATTTTTATCAAACTTGATTTTTCAATAGGAAATCTGATTTTCCTAAAACTTTATAGAAATACAAAAACATGATATTTGAACATTATTAAGCATGATGCATATGGACATAGGTCCAATATACATTCACAAAATATATCACAGTTTTTATTCTTTAATTTCAAAAATATGTTTTATACCAAAACATAAAACTACATGAATAGGTACGTCAAACTAAGTTTGTATAAGTCATATAAGCATGTATGTATATAGAGCACATCTAATATACATATAAAACATGTAAACTTGTTTTGATCAAACTATTCATGAAAACCAAAATCCAAATCATGAAATGTGTGTGTATGTGTACTTGAGCATATCAACTATACTAAGTTACAAATGGATCTAAACACACTATCTAAACTAGGATACCTAAGTCTCTTGACGATCTTCCATCTTCAAGTAGACTTGCTCCCAAACGCGATCCACCGAGTGCAAAGGTATGATCTTTAAGCTTTGGCACCGGAATCACCATGATAAGCTTCTAAACTCCTCTTGTTGAAGCTATCACCAAACTAATATCTTGCTAATGATCTGAAACTTAAAATCACAAGATTATTAGTAAACATAACTACATGAGTTAATCATCATCAAAACTAGGGTGGAAGGCCTTTGGGCCAACAAATTTCATAATTATTTTCAGAGTCAATTGTGTCAACCGCCTTGTCTCAAAATGGAGTGTGAAAAGATGGAATGATTGACTTGGACGTCATAAGTATGGGAACCGATACCGACTCAGGAAAGAAACTTAAATCATGTAAGGGTTCAGGAGTCGGGCTAGGTTCAGGAAGTGGGTCCAAATCAATAAGTTGAAACTCAAGTCCACAATCATCTTCCCACAATGGAATGTGACTCAATAATGGTGATTCAAGTTCAGGAATGATAGGTGTGGGAATCAAAACTGACTCTAAAAGATTACCTAAGTTGGGTAACAAAACAGGAGTCAATAATGATTCGGGAATTTGAACTTGATCACAGATTTGATAATCTAGGTCACATATCTCATTGAGTTCATATCATAAAAATGAGAACTTGCCAATTTATCCATGGGACTTTCAAAATTATAAAATTGGTCAAGTTCAATATGATCATCAAAAATGGGTGATTCAATTTCATGATGAATTGGCACAGGATCCAACGTTGACTCGGGAAAAGTAAAATCAGGTGAAGACACCGAAGTCATTATTGAATCAGGAAGTAGAATTGAATCACTAAGTGGGAGATCATGATTATATTCATGCTCAAGTTCTATTTCAGGAAAGGAAAAACTTGCCAAGTTATTAAAATTTGAAGTTTCGGCAAGTTCACATGATGGCACTGAATTAGAATCTTGTTGTCCAAAGCAACTTGGTTCGTCGGCTCTAAGAGAGTGGTCAGCGATATCAGAAATGGCCGAACGGTGAGAACGTAAAGATTGAACCATCATATCTATATCATGATCACGGGCTAATCTAGCCTGAGTCATGGCTGCAAGCATCCTTTCATAGTTGATAGGTGCATCATGTTGTGATTGGACTTGAAAGGATGAAGTGTAATCGTGATGAAGTTGTGAGTCGGTGGACTCACGCATAATCATGTCTGCGATTGTTGGTAATTGTTGCTTGGACTCATGCATACTCATCATTTCCTGGATAGATGGTAGTCTATTCTGACTGGGTGGATCTGAGTATGAATCTTGGGAATATTGTGGACAAGGTGGAGACGGAGGACAAGTCGGTTGAAAATTGGACTCGGGGGAATCGAAACCCCATGAACTCTGTGAAGAGTTGAAAGTATGAAAATTATGGTCATAAGATGGTGGATATGGGTTATATTCATTCGGATAAGACCATTCCGGCACACTAGGTTGGTCAAAGTTGTGATATGCCGGGTTGGTAATATCTGAAAAATAGTTAGGTGTGTAATATGGATTAAAATTTGAAAAATTATTATTATATGTCATATCACACCAACACAACAAAGAAAAAGAAAACAAACAAATAAACAAAAAAAAAATTCTAACCTAAGTTAGGGTAGACCTATGACCTAGACGACTCCTAACTGGTTAGATTGTCCACGGGAGGTAGGTGCAGACTTTGACCACAAGTTAATCAGCCAGGTCAGGGCAAGAGTGGTGGGAGATTTTCCGTCAAAGACGTTCCTTAATTAAATAACCACCAATCTTCGGGCTTTCGGCCCTCAATCCCCTTCATAGACACTGATTTGGTAGGAGTCAACTTCCAGCACTGTTCCCCCTTAGGATAATCTCCTAATTGAGTCCGAGATGTCCCTAGGGCCAACATCTACTAATTTTAAGTTAGGCTTGGGTTAGTGAGCTTGGGATATGATTTTTGGCTAAGAAAGGGTGATGAAATCCCCACCTTATCTTGTTAATGGGTTATGCCCTTAGAATAATTTTGTGCAAGTGTACAAAATATGTAAATAAGATTCACTCAAAGCATCAACCAAGAGATGAGTCCTATTCTACATGCAATGCGAACGTACCTTGCTCCAGCACTCTTCAACAGTAAAATAAGGAATTGAAAAGACACGTGCCTAATATGCAAACGTCTAATCAATTTTTATCTTTATCAACAAATATTTTACTGTTGATTAATTAGCAGTGTACAGGTTTATCACAGAACAAATTGGAACAGAGCAGAAAAACAAATCTTGCAATTTTTAGCAACCTGTAGAAATTGCAGTTAGTAGTTCACTACTAAGGCCGCGTTTCCGCGGCTATTGCCGCGGCTCCACGGCACTATAGTAGGCTCTGATGCTCTGCCTTCGTGGGCAGAGGCACAGAGTTGCTATATGTCCACTTATGCTGTTATTTTTCCTGTTCTCCAAACCTGCAAATAGAAAGAATAAAAGAATTAGTTAATTTTTTATTTAGAGAAAAACTTACCGTCCCTCCCCGGCAACGGCGCCAATGTTTTGATTGAGATTTTTCCTGCACACAAAATAAATAATATTAGATTTAGAACAAGTTGTGCAAGGTTCTCAATTCGAATCCGCGGTAGCAGTGGCTATGCGGGTCGTGATCCTCAGGGAGGGACTAGCGATGGAAGCGTTTAAGTAAGATTCTCTAAAAATTATTTTCTTTTATTATTTACAATGGTATATGATATTTACAATGAGAAGGTGAAAAGTAAATTTGAGAGAGATGGAGATCTAAACTAGAATTAGAAAGAAAGAAAACTATACATACATACCTCTTCTACCTTGCTTACCTTTGATCCGTGTGATGACTTACCTTGTCTTGGAAGGTGTACAAGTGTGGCGTATAGGATCGTCCACCTTCTTAATCTACACTACGAAAATAAAAGACAAACTAACGAAGGTTTGTTCATCTCCATAGGCCATCAAGGGTTCTTCTTCGGCTAGGCAGTCTCAACGCAATTGGGTCTCATGGTTCACAAGAGATTAGAGAAAAAATAGAAGAATAGGACAAGGATAGAAGAACATAAATAAACAAGAATAAAAGAACACAAGAATAAATAAAAGAACACAACAAACCTCAAGTGAATTTCATTAACAATGGAAGAAAAGTAGGCTTACACCGTTGTCACCTCAGTACAAGCATGGGCTCCTTCCTCCATGAAAGCTTCCTCCACTTTCAGTTACAAAATTTACAAAAGAAAAACGAAAATAAAATCTAACCTAAACTACAAGTTAGCCTAAGAAACCCTAGAATTGCTCTGTATTTTCTGTACGCCATTCTCGGTTGCACTGCAGGGGTATTTATAGGTGCAGAAGGAGGTAGAGTCCCAACACAACTCTCCCACGAAAACTGGTCCCGGGATAAGGCAGGATTGCCGCGGAAACGCGGCTTGGGCCGCGTTTCCGCGGCCAAGTGATGGCGGCTGGCCACGCGCTTTGGCGCGTGGCCTCCCTTGGTCCGTCTATCTGGGCGTTCTTTCTGAAAGCTGCATCCTGACTCTTGATCTTGGGATTTCGTGATAACTTGGAAGCAAGTTAACTAGATCCCAAATCTCGTTTAAAATGAATTTCATCCTTGCACTCTCCTTCTTTGACTTTTATCCTCATCCTGCAAGTATTTAAGATTGAATAGAAGTCTATCCTTCCCTCTTCTTTTAGAATTTGCAACTTTTGCCCTTGGTATTTGCAATTTTGGCAATTAATATTTGCAACTTTTACATTGGGCTTGAATATGGGCTTTTGGGCTTCTTTTTAAGCTTTATTTCTTTATTTTAATATTTCGAGGCCTGCACACAATAAATCATAAAATATTAGTAAATGTGCAGAATTATAGGAAAAAATATGAAAATGTGATGGTACATATAATGATAAAAATGCACTTTTCACTACCAATCATTGGCCTCAATAGAATGGATACCTCCTTTAGAAGAAGTAGGGTCATTAGTCCTAAATTTTTCTGGAGTTGGTTCCCATTGGATGGTATTATCAGCTAATTCTTCATATAATAATCATCCTTCATTTTCGTTCTTTTTCAAAAATCCTCCTTGGCACATGGATTCTAATAGCATTTTAGTTTGATATTCTAATCCATCACATAGAACTTGACAAAGTCGCCATTTCTCTATCCCATGGTGAGGGCATTGAGCAAGGAGGTCCTTAAAACGTTCGAAATATTTCCAAAAAGGTTTATTGGCTGTTTGCTTAAACTGTAAGATGCTCTTCCTAATTAGTGCAGTCTTGTGGACGGGATAAAATTTCTTTAAGAAGGCCTTAACGAAATTATCCCACGAAGATATTGAACCGGCCTCTAGACTGTAGAGCCATTTCTTTGCTAAGTCTTTCAAAGTGAATGGGACAAACCGTAGTTTGATGGCATCTTCTCCTAGGCTGGGTATCTTCATCATGAGACATACTTCTTCAAATTCCCTTATGAAAAAGTATGCATCCTCAGATTCAAGTCCATGAAATTTGGGAAGAGTATTGATGTATTGTGGCTTGAGCTCAAATTGGTCAACACCTTCATCGGATAACTGAATGCAAGAAGGAAGAGAGGTCCTAATAGGATAGAACCTATCTTGTAGTGACGGTGGTTGTGCCATGTGTGAGTCAGGCTTTTGCTCGGGTGGTGAACTAGTTCTAGTTAGTCTAGATGTAAGTGGGTCTCTCGACCAAGCGGACATGCACAATTAGCAACAAGTTCACCCAATCAATCAATAAAAAAAAACAGTCGAAATTCCTATTCTAGGGTAAGTCTTGACCTAGACGACTCCTAACTTTAGAATGTCCTTAGGAGGTATATTGCCGACCTTAACCACAAGTTAATCGGCCAGGTAGGTGGCAAGACCGGTGGGAGGTTTTCCGTCAAAGACGTTCCTTAATTAAATAACCACCGATCTTCGCATTTTCGGCTCTTAATCCCCTTCATAGACACCAATTTGGCAAGAGTTAATTTCGAACAACTTCTTCCTTCGGCCAATCTCCTAGTGAGTCCGAGTTAACCTAGGGCCAACGTCTAGTCAATTTTTACTTAAGGTTAGGTTGTGAGTGTGACGGAGATGATTGTGGGCCAAGAAAGGGTGATGAAATCCCCACCTTATCTTGTTAATGGGTTTTGCCCTTAAAAATTTTTTGTGTACGTGTAAAGCAGTAGATAAGTAATCACTCAAAAAACAGTAAATCAGCCTAGAGTGTTTCCTAATCTATATGCAATGCAAACGTACCTTGTCGCCAGCACTCTTCAACAAAATTAAAAAATTGAATAGACGCGTGCCTAAGATGCAAGAGTCTAATTTTTTTTATTTTTTCAACAAGTAAGTTACTGTTAATTAATTAGCAGTATGCAGGGTGATCACAGAGAATATTTAACAGAGCAGTAAATCAAACTTGCAAATTGCAGCAACCTGCAGAAAACAGAGTGAGTAGTGAACTAATCAGGCCGCGAAAACGCAGCTATTGCCGCGTTTGCGCGGCTCTGTTGTAGGCTCTGTTGCTCTGCCTTCGAGGGCAGAGGCACAGAGTTGCTATATGTCCTTTGCTGCTATTAGTTTTCCTGTTCTCCGAACTTGCAAACAGAAAGAATAAAAGAATTAGTTTTGAGAAAATCGTGCCGTTTCTTCCCCGGCAACGGCGCCAAAATTTTGATTGAAAAACTGAGATTGCAAAGAAAGAGTTAAAGTTTATGAATTCTCAGTCTCAATTCTATCCGCTGCAGTAGGGGCCAAAGCGGGTCGATCCACAGGGAAGGATGCGATGCAAGCTTTTCGGACGATTTCTCTGTATCCTTAGAACAAAACAAAAGAGAGATTAGATTTGGAATATATGTTTGGAGATATGTGATTTTACTGATCTTCTACCACAACCCATAGTGCAAGTCTTTGAATATTGAATATCATCTTGAAATACATAAAATCTATCCTAGGTTTATTAGAAAAGATTCAAGCAAGAAAAAATGATATTAGAATCTAACTAGTTTGCACTACTAAAAATCCAACAAGTGTTCATCCTATCTTCTAAGCACGGCATAAGAAAAGTCTCACCTTAAGGTTATGCTGTCAAAGTACTTAAGTATGAAGTTGTGAAGAATAGTTTAGAGGTGTAACCTAGATTAGAAAAACTAAGGGCGTGCTTGTTTCGCCACAAAACGCTGCAAAACGCAAGTCGTAAAACTTCTTTTCCATTTTTCGTTGTTTGTTTCGCTGAAAAACAAGTTGCAAAATGCAACTCTTCTTTTCCCACTTGCAGTTGCTACAGTTAAATTTGTGGTCATGTAAATCTCACTTTTACACTCATATTTTCCCACTTGCAGTTGCTACAGTTAATTTTGTGGTCATGTAACTCTCACTTGTAGTACACTTATAGATCAAACAGTTACTTGATAATCAATATATAATTTAATATTATTAAATATTTATATTTTAAATAGTGTTCAATTTCTTATTTAATTATTTAATTATTTTTTATTTTTTATCTTTAATTTTTTTATTATTTTAAATATTGTTTTAATATTTAATATTTTACTATTTTAATTTAATATTTTATTTAATATTTTATTTAATACTTTATTATTTTATTAATACTTATTCCATTTTTATTATTTTATTTAGAGTTAATATTTTATTAATATAACAATATTATACTTTAAAATAAAATTACTAGATATTTAATTATTTATTTTTTAATATAAAAAATTACTTTATTAATTTCATAATATATTTTATTATTATATTAATATTTTATTATGTTAATATTGTAATAATAATTCAGTATAATAATACTATAATGATAATTTATTATTAAATTATAATTATATTTTACTTTGTTAATTTTATATTTCTATAATATTACAATAATATTATAATAAAATTTATATTATAATAATTTTCAAGTACTTTTAATATTATAATATTATAGCTGTATTTTATTATTGTTGTAAGATTTTTTAACATTTATATTTTATTAGTATTCTTAAAATTTTATTAATGTTCTTTAGATTTTCTTAAAATTTATATTATTTATTTAGTTAATATTTTAGTAATATTTTACTATTTATACTAATATTTTATTAATATTATTGTTATAAATAAAATATTAAGATTATTAATTTTTTATCTCAAATTTATTAATACAATTTAATTTGCAATAGTAGATTTAATTTAATAATATATAATATTTAAATCACTGCTACAGTTAATTTTGTGATCAACTTTTCCACTTGCACCTTTACATTACCAACCAATCACCGTAAAACACAATATACTTTACCATTTGCACTTTCACTTTATCAACCAAACACCGTAAAACAATATACTTTTCCATTTACACTTCACTTTATCAACCAAACACCGTAAAACACAATATATTTTCTCTGCTACAGTTCACTTTTTTCATTCTCATTTTACGACTTACGACTTGCGACATTTTGCAGCGAAATAAACAGGCCCTAACTATCAACTTAATCTTCAAGTAATCTGTCTTAAATCTAGGGTTTCTAAAAATTATTATCAATCCATTCAATTCCTAAACTGCTCTAGAGTTGTTTAAGAAATCAGCAAACCACACTTTAGAATTAGTTAATCATCTTTTTTTTTATATTTTTAATTTTTTTTATTTTGTTTAATATGAAGAATTGTGAGAGAAAGAAGAACAAAACAAATAGAAAGATCACAGAGTAAAACGAAATTAAATGACAAGAATTTAAATGGCAAAAAAGGTAACCTTTATTTGAAATCGCGTCCAAATACAATGCTCCTTCTTCTCCAAAGTATGCTAAAAACGAAATGAAGATTACAGAAATTTGAAAAGAGAAAAACTAAAGAAACCCTAATTTTTGTCTCTGGATGCGCCTCTCTGTTGCTCTGCAGGGGTATTTATAGGAGCTGGAAGAAGTAGAGTCCCGGTAAAACTCTCGTGCAAAAGCAGGTATTCCCTCTCATCCATCTGGCTGCGGAAACGCGGCTAGGTATTCCCTCTCATCCATCTGGCCGCGGAAACGTGGTTTGCCGCGTTTCCGTGGCTACAGCCTTGTCCCTGGCCACGCGCTTTCGCGCGTGGCCTCCTCTGGTCCGTCCATCTAGGTACATCCGTTGATCTGGCATCTCGACTCTTTATTTTGAAAATTCGGGATAATTTGGGAAGCAAGTTACCCTAAATCTAAATCTCTTCAAACGAATTTTATCTTTGCACTCTCCTTCTTTTATCTTTATCCTCATCCTGCAAGCATTTAGGGTGAGTAGAAGTCTATCCCTTCCCTCTTCTTTTAGTATTTGCAACTTTGGCACTTGGTAATTGCAACTTTGACATTTGGTAATTGTAACTTTTGCATTGGGTTTGGATATGGGCTTTTGGGCTTCATTTAGGCTTTTATTCTTATTTGAATAAATACTCAAGGCCTGCACACATTAAATAACAAAACTTTAGTAATATTGCATAATTAAAAGAATAAATAGGAAACATGATAGTAAATGTAGTGAAAATATCCAATTTTTACTACCTATCAGATACTTCCGTTATAGCATAGAGGCAAAACGGGTCGAATCAACGGGGACGGGAAGTGATAGAAGCTTTACCGGTCGATTCACATAGTGTTAAGTGTTCTTTAAAGTTTTAAAGAATGAAAAGAGAATGATACGGTGGAAACAAAGAAGTGAAAAATATAAAAGAGAAGATGTGTTTTGAGTTTTTAAGACATAGAAAGAAAAGATAAAAAGAGATGCAAGAAAACTCATGGCTACTAACTACTAATGGCTCCACTAACATACTAACGTCTTAGTGATAGTTGCCTCACATGTATCATTGGCCATCACTAGTCATTGGGTTCAAGAGCTTTTCAAATCATGACCCATGTGATCACTTTCACATCCAAACTCAGCAAACAAGTGCAAGCTACACTTAAACCGTCAAAACTAACTAGAGCAAGCATGTAATAAAATAATGGTAACTTGTTAGAGAGTTAGATGTTAGAGTGTTAGAATCTATCATCACGAGCCATCAATGGCTCTTGCAAGAGCAATGCCAAGTAGAAACTATTAGATTCATGTGGATTATCAAATAAGGAGTTAGCATAGCTAGTGGTTAGTTGCCATGAGAGAAAAAGTTAAGCATGCAAAGAGTTAGAAAAAAGAATTCCAACAGAGATAAGGAGAGAACCTTTCATAGAATGTCACCTTCCATTACAAGAACTCTAATTTTCATTCTATGCATTTCATTCTTCCCTGTTACACGATCTACAAAGGAAATGAAAAACAAAAGAAAGAAGAGAACTACACTAAACTACACAAATAGGAGAAACTACTCCTAAAAACTCTCCTCCCTCATATTCTAGAAAACCTAGGGTATTAATAGGCTAAGGGGGGCACCAGGGAAGCATCACGAGGCCACGAGTCGAAACGCGACACGTGGCCCCACCAGAAGGCCGCGGAAATGCGGTTTTTGCTGCGTTTTCGCGGCTCTTACGGGGGTCGCGTGCCGCGCCAGGGTGTGCAACCTTGGGGCCGCGCGCGCCGCGCCATTGTGTGCAGCCTCCTGCTGCATACCACTCCTTGTACCTCCTATCATTTTGTCTGAATCTGCTCCTAGATTTGGTATATACGCTTTCAAAAGTCAATGACTATATTTATATTCTAAAATCACCAAATAAATGAGATTTTTGGACTTATTCTTCATTTCATGCTATGGACCTAGAAACACGCAAGAGAGATATTAATAACGAAATTTAATATTAAATAAATGTGAAGATGTGATATGAAATATGCAATTTTGAAGACTAATCATGAGGTGAGGAGGAGAGAAGATGGGAGTGAGAGAGTGAGAGGAAGAGAGAGTTAGAGAGATGGAGAGAATGAGAGAGGAGAAGGAGAGAAAGAGAGGGAAAAGAAAAAAGGGGAAGAGAAAACGTACGGGAGAGAGGGGGCTGCTGAGTTGCAGGGAATGGGGAAGGTCGACAGAGGGATGAGAGCAAGTAGGGGAAAAAGAAAAAGAAAAAGAAAGAAAACAAAAGAAAGAAGAGAAAATAAATAAAGTATATTTTTAAATAATAAAATAATTAGAATAAATTAAGGGAGATGAGAAAAATTAAGTAGAGAAGTAGAGAAAGGATAAGCAAGAAAAATAAAGAAAGGGAGAATAATAATATTATTTAAATCGGCTAAAAGTTGACTAATTTAGAAAAGTTCAAAAAAATTCTATAAAATAGAAAATATTAAGTTGAGGAATAATGTCAAATCAGATTTAAGAAATTCAGTCTAGTTTGCAATTTAAAAATCCTAAAATCGATCGGCGGTAACAGTCGGCACCAATTCGGTCGAATTTTGAATAATTCAGAAAAATATCTAAAAATGCGTTAAAGTAAAAAATATGTTACTGAGAAACACTGTGAAAGTAGTTTCTAAAAATTTAACTCCGTTTGAAAATTAAAATCCGAGATCGATCGGTGGCACTGATCGTACCAATTTTGAAGATTTTGCAAAATAATTCAGAAAATTTCAGAAATCGTTGAAAATCTAAAATATTGAAAAACAGTGTTTGAAACTGAAACCAGTCAAATTTCACTATTAGTAGGTCAAATCAAACAGTACACAGGGATCGAGTACTTGATTCAAACTAGGGCTGGCTCTTAGTCTGAAAATATGGATCCGATACCAAATAAAATATAAATAATTCACAAAAATAAAAATAAATATGAGGAGAAATAGGAAAATACGATCAAAGAAATCGGGACACGTACTCGAGTATGTATTCTGGGAATGGGGTGTTACAGTTAATATTTTATTTTTTATTACTTTTATTAATAAAGTATTACTTATTTATTAGTATTATTAATATTTTATTAATATTTCTATTTTATTAAATTTATTACTATTTTATTAATTTCAAAAAACTTTGATTAGTAATCATAATATTAATATTTCATTAATATTATCATTATAAATATTTTATTATTAATAATAATATTTTATACCAAATTTATACTATAATAAAAATATAATATTGTAGTTTTTTAAATTTTTTTTAATATACTATATGCTTTTGTTTTTTGTTTTTTGTTTTTATTGTAATATTTATATCTTTAATATTTAAAATTTTACATATTTAATATATTTAATATTTACTTTATCAATAATTTTATTAATAATATATATGAATAACATATATATATTATACTTTTAATTTTTAATAGCAGATCTAATTTAAAAAATAAAATATTTTTAAATTACTGCTACAATTAATTTTATGGTCAATTTTTTATTTACGCTTTTACATTTCTAAACATATACGGTGAAACACAATAACCTTTCCTGCTTACATTTTTCACATTAAGATTATCAATCTAATACATCAAAACACAATATATATTTTCATTACTATAATCACTTTTTTTATTTCTGTTTTATGACTCACAACTTGCGGGCCCTTTTAGCTAACCAAACAAGTCTCAAGTTTTAAGCCTAAGATATCTTATAATGGGTTGTTTGGGGGTGGGTGCTGTAAGTAACCGCTAGCTTCCTTAAATAAATAAATAAAAAAACAAAAAATCGAATTGGAGACTAGGCAGCCCAAGAAGAGCCCACTTACAGCCGATGTTGACCAACCTTCCAAAAATAAGACTCCATGAACCAGCAAAGAACTGCACAAAACTTCCTTTGACCCAGTCAGGCCATCTCCAACCCACGTCAAAAATGGCGTGGGTTGGCCTTGCTAAAAAATGGCGTGGGTCCAACCCACGCCATTTCGCACCCGGCAAAATGCCGGGTGCTACAGTGCCGCGCTAGAAATGGCGCGGCACTGTAGCACCCGGCATTTTGCCGGGTGGTTTTTTTTTTTTTGTAATGTTTTTTATTTTATTTTAGTTTTAAGTTTAAATTTTTTGTTTTAAGTTTAGATTTTTTAGGTTATGTTTAAGTTATTTTTGTAATTTAAATTTTAGTTTTATATTTTTGTATTTTATTTAGTTTTTATATTTTAATATTTAATTATTTGTTTTAAATTTATAATTTTACTTTGTTTAATTCAATGTTAATAATTGTTTTATGCTTAAATTTGTAATTTGTTGTGCATTAGCAAAATCGTAGTGTAAAATAAATTCCTTTTGTATTTGTGATTCACCTCGGTCGTACAATTATCTATTGTTTATATTGTTTTATATAAATTAAATGAAAAATAAATCTATTAATTTAAAAATTGAATATATTATTAAAAATTTCATATTTCTTATAATTGAATATAGTAGAATTAAAAAATAATTTCTTAATTTCATAAATAAAAATATTAATTAATTATTAAAGTTAAATATTAATTATTATATAAAATTATTAAAAAGTTAAATACATTTTAAAATATTTTAATAGTATTATGCAATTTACTTAAATTATCAAATAATATGTTGATAATTAAAATTTGATACAATAAAATAATAATAATAATAAAATATGTAGAGAATATTCCATTGGAGTGGAAAATGGAGTGATAGTTGGAGAGGTTTTTGTTGAACCCTCCATTTTGAAGTGAAAGTACACTCCAAAATGGAGGGGGTGGTTGGAGATGCCCTCAGTCCCCATATGACTCGCGGGCCACCGTAATTTCTGTCAATACACTGTACCACGCCGTGTCTCTCCCCAGCTCCTCACAAATGCCGAGAGAAACAAATAATTACGTCACTGTAACCCCAATCTTTAACACAAACCCCAATTTGCCAGCTTTAGTGGGCCCTACCAGTCAGTTAGTGACTACTTCTGTGCGTAAGAAGAAAGCAGGTCCTACTATCCAAGGCGTGGACTTCTCTACTCGCACACACCGCTACAGTGAGCGGTTAATTCCGCTGATGGAAATGAATCTTCTCCCACAAGTTCCCGCCGTATCCTTCCCTTTCCCTCAAATAAAAAATACGCAATCCATCGCCTTCCTCTAAGACCCTCAACCCTCTTTCGCCCTCTCTCTCAATGGCTCGCCAGAGACTCAGAAACCCTAGAAATCGTAATCTCTCTCTCTCTCATAGTTTCCCCTTTCTCTAACTCTAATTTCTCTCTCTCATTCAATTGAATCTCTCGCAGGTCGAAAGCGCCGGAAAGACGTCGGCGATGGAGACGATGACACCTCCGACTCCGATTTCAACATCGACAACATCAGCGGGGAGTTCGACCTCGACGACGACGATGACGTCGACATTGACGACTACCACAATAATGTCCAAGAAATCATCTACCCCCAGCCCCAAAATCAAATCCCTCACAGGTCCCCCAAGAAGAGAACCTCCCGAAAGAGGGACGCGTCGGACCCTAACCTCAGGTGGAAAATATTGGAGGCGGAGAACGAGAAATGGGTCGACGAGCACGATCGGGACCTAGAGGTGGACGATCGGCCGCTGCCGGAGACGGCGAGCCCATCTCCGGCTGTCATCCTCCCTCTTCTCCGGTTTCAGAAGGAGTTCCTCGCGTGGGCGTTGAAGCAGGAGCAGTCTGAGGTCAAGGGCGGGATTCTTGCCGACGAGATGGGAATGGGGAAGACGATACAGGCAATCTCTCTGGTTCTCACCGCTCGCGATCAAACATCCAATTTTGTGACCTAGAAGGCTCTTCGTCATCAAGGACTGGAGCTACTTTGGTGATTTGTCCTGTTGTCGCGGTGATCCAGTGGGTTGGGGAGATTGATAGGTACACTGAGAGGGGAGTACTAGGGTCCTGGTTTATCACGGGCCGAAGAGAACGAAAGCAGAATATGATTTCACTAAGTATGATTTTGTAATCACGACATATTCGACGATTGAGTGTGATTATAGGAAGTATTTGATGCCGGAGGGGAAGCATTGTATATATTGTGGAAAGAAGTTTAGCGCAAAGAGCTTGAAGATTCATTTGAAGTACTATTGCGGGCCACATGCGAAAAAGACAGAGAAGCAGGCGAAGCAGGAGAAGAAGAAGAAGGATGACGACACAAAGGGTAAGCGGAAGAAGGGGATTAAGCAGGAGGAGGAGGAGAAGAAGAAGAAGGTTGATGATCATGGGGATGGATTTCGGGGGGTGTCATTGCTGCATTCTGTTAAATGGGATCGGATTATACTGGATGAGGTAAAATCTATGTAAGACAGATGATAGTCTGATAATGTTTTATTTAGCATTATATTTTAAGTTATTATAAGTTGGTAGAAGGAAGATCATTCTTTGATTACAAAACCCAATAGAAGGAATACATAAGGTTTGATGATCAAAGTATCAAAATTGGGAGTGTTCATCTTGAAAATTATTCTTGTTCACGATTCTTCCTGGTTGAAGGAATTGAGACCTGCTTGTTATTTCATTTAGTTATTTTGGGGTTCGTCCTAGACCTACTTGTTCTTCTTGTTAGGTATCCTAGGCTCCCTTGAAGCTTCTTTTGAAATTGAAATATCTGAGTTACATTTTGGTTGCCCTGGTTCTCGATTCCTTGTGATGCCTCAGTGTTCCTTTGTGAAGAAACCTCTTGGTATTTGCTGACAAATCTTTTGGATCCAAAATGTCATGATCTGATAATGTGGCCAGCTTATTTATAGAAGGAACTAGATTTTTTTTGGAGATCTGTGGGCTGTTCCTGTACTAATAGGAACTGGTGCCGATAGATGATCATTTGTTCAATATTGTAAATGTTCACCGCCTTGAAGCATTCAGTGATTGTTAATCTATGGTTTTCCTATAACGAGTCAATGATGTAACTGACAGACATGATAACAATATTAAATTTTATTGTATTCTTGTTGTCTAGGTACTGGGGTTTGATAAGTTGATGTTCAGTGATTAATGTTCTGTAGAGAATGATCTAGCTGTATTGCTTAAAACGGAACCACTTAACTTGATAACCCAGTCTAATTATTAGTAGGTGTGTAAGTTCAGATTTGAGATTTGGATGAAATTGCAAATCTTGTCAGAATTGGGTTCTATGCAACAGCTTGATTACTGATTTGGTCAGAACTTTTACTCGTTGCCATTACTTTTTCTCACAGCAAGAAATATATATTTGGCTTCTCTGAAACATGGGGAGTTGGATTACCTAGAGTACATGGTTTAAAAAGTCCACTGCTTTTATCTAGTAGCTATGAATTATAGCAAAAAAGAGAGGCAGTGATAACATGGTGGTTCAATGATTTTTGTGTGAACAAACTATGGGATGACATCAAATAGCAACCTGCCAAACTGTCAAACATGACTATCAGTTTTGAGATTACACTGGTTTATGGTATAAGTGTGCCTTTAAAGTGTCTCACCGAGCAAACCAAACTCCTAAAATTCGGACAACTGCAAAACATCGCCTGATCAAACATCTAAACTTCAATACTGAGACCTAAGCAAGTAACCTCATCGGCAATCATATCTATTTCTTATTTGGAAATCATTCCTGAATTCTGACTTTAGTGTTTAGATTAACTTTTACAATGAGTTTGGAGATGCTTATATTATCAGCATCCATTGTTTCTCTTGTGACTAGATATGTATTCTGGGATTTATTCTATATTATAGAATTTATAAACTTAGAATTTCATGTTCAATATTTTGTGTTATTGATTGTGCAATGTTACATATGTTGATGCAGGCTCATTTTATAAAAGATAGAACTAGCAATACTGCAAGGGCCATTTTTGCCTTAATTTCTCACTATAAGTGGGCTTTAAGCGGAACTCCTTTGCAAAACCGAGTTGGAGAACTTTACTCACTGGTTTGTTTACCTGAAATTTTCTTTTGTCTACCAATATTTTATATACTGCAGGATAATACAATAATATGTTTTATATAATATAATAAGATGTTTTATACAGGTTCGCTTCCTTCAGGTCTATCCTTATGCCAATTACTTCTGCAAAGATTGTGATTGTAATATATTTGATCACACGTAAGTCTTTCTGTGTCAAATTTTTTTTTTGCTGTACTTGTATATCATCATGTTATGAAATTCAACTTGATCATCACTGTTATGAAAATGAACTGTATATTATGAACTGAGCATTTCAGTTTATGCACATTTTTTGTATGCAGAATGTGTAAAACATTTGGTTATGTGCATAATGTGTAACATTGGTAATGTGCATTTTTGTTATTCTATGCTTTCTTGAATCTCCGTGTGTGTGTGTGTGTGTGTGTGTATAGATAAGTCAATTCATATGTCGTTTCCAGGCTATTGTCGGTTGCTGCCGACCGTAATGTTGCATAGCTATTGTGTGGATTCACAGGGGTATGAAGTAACAAACTTTTAGAATAAGTAAATTCACATGTCTTTTTCAGGCTAATGTCTGTTTTTGACAGATCGTAATGTCTTGTTGCGATTGTTTATATTATTGGTAGTGGGAGAGACATTGAGGTAATATGATCTTTGAGTGAAAAGTTGCAATGAACCATTTTGATTTACTCTAAAGTATTCTCTCTGCTCTAAGACACTGAAGTAAAAGAATGATGGATTCACTTTACACCTGGATAAGTACATGGTAACTCTATTCTTTTAATTGTAAATGTTTTTTTTGTTCCTTGATATGATGCTCTAATTTGCATGGTCCAAACAGACATAGCTTTCAAGAGCTTGAATGCACTGCAACGTCATTGTAAAAACAAATTTTCTTCACTTGTAATGGGACAGATGGTTGCCTTTTAATGTTACCCAAATGCCATTAGAAACATTTCCATGACGTTACGATTTGCATATTCCAAGTGGCAGCTGAACGCAACTCTTAAAACCAGATAATTGATCTCGTATTGCTCCTGAAGCAACTGATTGCACTCCTATGCCGTAAATTACTGTTCTTGTATCCTTATTGTGTCGGCTTATTTTATGTGATCTAATTGTTGGTATTGTAAAAGCAGTTGGTCATAAATGTTCACTCATTATTTCTGGACACCTTATCAACTTCAGGGTTGTGCATCATGGCCAGCCGCTGATTATGAGGATATAGATGGTATGGTGGCATATAGTTGTTATTATGAACCCGGACCTTTTTCTATTATCTATTGTGTATCGTCTGATGAATGCATTCTCCTCCTATAAGGCACAAAACACCCTTTTGAAGCTTCACTATATTTTGGCCTTGATGAATAATCTGAGGATCTTCTCATGCGCACCTTTGACATTTCTGGAGTCTAGGAGCTACCTGTTAATGATCATTTTGTTGCATAGGATCAATCCCATCTTTAAGGCGACATCAATATAGAAACATTGTCCAGCGAAAGCGGTATGGCTGAGGTGGGATGTGATCCTGGGGTATTATATGATTACCTGTGAAGTTGAGAGAGGCGCGAGAGGGGGGGGGGGGGGGGATTATTGGGTAATCAAGAAACATATCCAAAAGATGAGCGTATCTGAAATTAGAAGTTGACATGGGTGTTAATATCGTAAAAGGACACAATAATAAATAAAGGTAGCCAGGTAGGATCAAGTAAAGAAAGGATGAGGAACAGTTGTTTAAGGGTGGTTCAGATAATGTATATAACAGATACAGATGGTATGGTGCTTAGAAATGATAAGAACATAGTTAACAATTTATTAGAATGAGGGGTTGGGCCAAAATAAACTTGTATTAATTTTACAGAAATATATACTTGCTTCTATTTTAATTGAGAAACCGGGAGTTGAATGGAGAAAAAGGATTCATATAAGCCCACACCAAGATAACTGGGATAAATGTTATTTATCCGTCATCTGATCATATGCAGACACTCATCATAGGTGGGTGAATTTTCATTTTAGTTTGGAGAGGCTTGAACTTTATATTGTTTCAATCTGTAGCAAGGGATTTAGACAAGATGATGTGACAACTTATAGATGTTATTATATATAATCACATAATCCATGTAAATTGCCCATAGGAAGAGTCAAATACTACTTATTAACTGCGTTAAACTGATGCAATACATACCAATAGATGTTATTACAGTTGATGCAATTTTCATTTAGAGTCCGTGTCTTCATCATCATTATATATGAAACTTTTTCCCATCAAAATGGTGTTGGTTATGGAGCACAACTCACAGTTGAGAAAGATCCACCATAGAATTAACCAAGTCTTGTGACCGGAAGTCAACTTGATGTCAGAACCTTCTGTTCATTGGTGCCAAAATCATTACCAGAGTAACTGTGAGGAGAGAGGGCCATTTATAGCATCTTTTATGACCAGTTGAGAGATAGGTAAACCTACCCCTTTTTCTGGATTAAATAACATCACATCAGTGCTTCTTTTAGTTAATATACTTTGCACCTTGTATTTATTTTGTGTATTTTTAATGCAAAATAGTCTGATTATCAAAGGGAATGTTATGTATTTGATGTTGATGTTTCAGAGCTGATGATTATGGGACCTGTCTGAACTGTCCTCATGCGATCACAAGGCATTTTTGCTGGTGGAATAGAGTGAGTCCTAGAAACTATTATTTTATTCTGATGATTATATGTGCAGTTACTCAAATTAAGTTTATCCACATTTTAAGTTCTCTGATAAATTGCTATTCTACCAGTACATCAATAAACCAATGCAAGATATGTATCATGGCAAAAGAGCTATGATTTTGCTAAAAGGTAAACTGCTCAAAAGCATAGTGTTGAGGCGTACAAAGAAAGGGAGGGCTGCAGATCTTGCTCTTCCTCCACGAATTGTAAGTTCCAGGACAACTATGTGTTAACTAAATCTGTTACCATTTGTTTGCCTTGTAGTTTTCTTTGAGCATCTCAAGAATCATGCATACAAGTTTCCTCTATCTGAAATTGTTATTGCTGTTGTAGACAATTTTGAGAAGGGATTCTCTCGATAATAATGAAAAGGAGTTCTATGAAGCTCTGTATACGCAAAGTCGTGTACAATTTGATGCGTAAGCTTCTTTTTGTTTTTTTGCCGTTGATCTATTTTGGTTCCACTTGGCTTCCTCAGTTGATGATACTCGCATACAGTTTCAGTATGTAATAGCTTTTTATATTTTCAGGTTCATCTTTAAATTCAAGCTAGGAAAAATAAATGTCTGCACTCTTCTTCCTAAATCTCAGAGGAAATCTTGCAAAGAGGATCATTTTCTTGTTACTCAAGGAAATTAGTATTGCAGCAGGACATTGATTTTAGGATGATGATGTATTTGTTACTGACATATGCATAGTTTATTTTAACATTACCAACATTCTACCATTATAATTGACAGGAAGATGGATATATTGCTTCAGTTCATCCTTGATCCTCTCTTCCCTCTTTTCCTATAAGGAACTCTTTCCTCAATGGACACTGCATAATAGTGGTGGATAAATATGACATTGTGTTTGACTGTCCATGTCTTTAAATCATAACGTGAATCTCCTTGATGACTCCCCCAGCTCTTACAATTTACTGCAAGATTTATTCTGTTCAGCATTACTCAGTCTCTGGCATCTCTTGACCCAGTCTCCCCTCTCCCTATAAGCAGCTCTTTACTCGCTGCTAATGATTCCCTGTTCTTGTTTTTAGGCGGTCCCTGGTAGAAAGATGGACCTCAACAATTCATCTAATACCCCCAACCCCCGCCCCCCCAAAAAAAAAACCCCACCCATCACCAGCACCACAAAAAAGAAAAGAAACAACACCAACCCACCCATTGCCACGGCAACCCAATGCGCGCTCACACAAATGCCTCTGTCTCTCTCTACACTTTGATTTTATTTTTTCTTAAATTTGCTAAGAGTAGTGTGGTATATAAAACCTGTTCAGTGATAATTTCCTTTTACCTATGTTTCAATTTGAAATCTTATATTGTTTCATTATTAATGATTGTGCACTTTTATTTTCCCTTTTTGTTTTGGATTGGTGGAGTTCCTCAAATCCTATACTTTTTCATTTGGCAGATATGTTGGTGCTGGGACCTTGATGAATAACTATGCCCATATCTTTGACCTCCTTACACGGCTGCGGCAGGTACCAATGGTTTCTTTTATTTGAACTGTTGATAAAACAGCATATCCTAGTTTCTTAGTTCATGCTTTGGACGGAATTGGTGGGCCTAAATCTGATCCAAAAATTCTCTGTAACCGAACCCCACCCCACCACCAAAAAAAAATATCCCATGTTTCCTCCATAAAGATCCACATAATGGAGAGTTATCTATTGCCAAGTAGCAGGATTCAGATAGAATTTTCATCATCTTGGTGTTCCATTGCTATTATTGTACATATTGCTCATATTCATGGACTAAAATTGAAACTTTACATCTAATTTGTTGTTTTCAATCATGCCAGGCTGTCGACCATCCATACCTTGTTGTCTATTCTAAAACTGCAGGTTTAGTAAAAGAGGGTGAAGATGGTGGCGAAGAAGGTACTGTCACAGATGATTGTGGCATTTGTCATGATCCAGCGGAGGATATGGTGGTAAGATGCTTACTGTTTTATTTTAATTTGAGAGTAGTAAACATTGACTGCTTAACAATTGTGACGAGTAACAGCTCTTTTCATGGTATATGATGTTTTTAAGATTCTTTTTTTTATCTTCTTATCTTTCTTTTTTGTGCAGGTGACCTCTTGTGATCATGTTTTCTGTAAGGCTTGTTTACTTGAGTACTCTGCAACTTTAGGGAATGTGTCTTGCCCTTCGTGCTCAAAACCTTTAACGGTTGATTTGACAACAAACTCCGGAGAAAAGAATTTGGCGACAGCCATGAAGGGTTGCAAGCGCTCACGAATACTGAATAATCTTAAAATTGCTGACTTTAAGACGAGCACAAAAATTGATGCATTGGTATGATATGCTATATATATATATCTTTTGCTCGTGCCTTCTGTTTTTCTTTTCTGTTTCATTAGGATCAATTATTGCAAGCCTATAGCTATTGCTTTCTAGTGAATGCTTTAGCTATACATTTTACAAAAAATGATGCTTTGAGATGCTTGCATTGAGTACTAATAGGGGTGGAATTATATTTTATTTCATGACCATTCCGTGTATTCAATATTACAAAGAGTGCACTTGCTTTATTTTATAATTGTAAAGTGTTCAGCGTATCTTTCTTCGTCACATATGGGTTTGATTAGGCGGTCTCTTGATGGAAAGCTTATTCTATCTGGTTTCTTTGCTTTATCTTGAGTTTGAAGTTGAATGAATCATTTACCCAGTACACGACTCAGACTAGTAAATTTCGGGTGGTTCCTCCTCTGGATGAGGTTAAACTGAATGCATTGTTTTAGATGTTATCCATCACACCCAGTGTGTTGGTTGACATGTTATTTTCAGGCAATGGATGCCACGACATGAGGATAGATATCTTATGCCATTTTCTTGATCAATGTTAATGACATGGGTTTGACCCAACATATTGTCAGACATCAACTGACATCACCCAACATGGCATTATGCACATAAATTACAATAGTTTTGTTATTCTTCATGTATTTCTTTATTTATTCTTATATTTATTGCATTAGAAGTTAGAACTTAGAACACTATATGCAAATCTTTGCTGCATTATCTGTTTTGTTGCATGATATAGAATCTTTTGCCTTCACATTTAGGTCGCACAATTTTATTAGATGTACACTGCATTTAAGTTAAATTTATAAATGTTTACACACACACACACACACACACACTCATCTTTCACCTGATATGGTCCCCCTTATGTACTTAATGTCCTGACATTTTGCCGAACATTGATATCGACATGAGATCTCTCTCGCGGTGCCATGAGTCCATCATCTTTCATTTAGAACCTTGACAACAAGGAAGGTTTTGAAGCCTGTAGACTAACAAATCTTGTGGGATTTATGGAAACTATCACCTTTGTCCATGTATCCTTGGCAAAAAATTAGCATGATGCATGGGGTTGACAGGCTGTCTGCAGGTCAAAATTTGTCTCTTCTTCATTGAGTTACCCCATTTTGATGGGAAAAGGCAAGAATAATGATCATTATGATTATAATAGTGCTGATGATGACACACACACACACACACACGTGTTTGCGTGTACACACACACACATGAGTATAAAAAGAGATAGACTTGGCTCTTTCGTGAAGGATTTGGGCATAAATATTTCCCCTTGAAATTTGATGATACGATATTCACTTTGAATATCCACTCTGTTAAAGTTGATCTATATCATTTGGAGTCTTTGAAAAACAAAAATTCAAGTAATTTAAATTTTTTTTGACTATGTACAAGGCATGCGAAAAATTAAGGGCTGACCATGGCTGGTCTTTTAGTTTTATACTAGGATGATTGAAGCCAAAAAAAATGGTGAACAAGGGCTTTGAAGTGTTTAGTTTATGATCCAAGTTTTTATTTTTTATTTATTTTGTATGTCCCAAACATTAGATCTTTGTAACTAGCTTTTTTCAGTGGCATCGGGTTTAGTGACTACTTGAAGCATAGGAAAAAAATGTAGCGACTACTTGAAACCATTAACAAAAATTGGTGGATCCTGAGTCAGATAGATTTCATCGAAGTCCCAACAAATAGGATATTCGTGGATGAGTTGATCAAATCCTACTTTTGCACTCATGACTGCAAAGTTGCAATCTTCCTACTTAAGGCGTTAATGACTTTATTATCAACACCGGTTCTATGCTCAAGTATGAAAGTGTACTCTTGGAGGAACTCTAGCTACTTGACGTGTCGGTGTCCTATTTTCTTTTGAGAGCTAATATATCGAAGGGCTTGATGCTCAGAAAACAAGATGAACTCCTTGTGTAGTAAAAGTGACTCCAGTGCCTCAAACTTTGCACTACACATAAAACTCACGGTCATAGTCATCGTAGCATTGTCTAGCTTCATGCAACTTCTCGCTAAAATAAACGACAGGATGACCCTCTTGGCTTAACACGCCACCTATGCCTAGGGATAATGGGCCCAGGATGGACTTGGCCCTGGGTCGGCCCTGGCCCTGGCTTCAGACTGAAAAAGTTCAGGGCATTTTGCAGCTTGCCTCAACCCGACCCTCGGGCTTTCAGGCCAGCCTTAAAGATATTTTTTTCCTTTCTTTTTTCCTCTTTCTTTTTCTTTCTTTGATCCAGATTCTCTTGCACGACGCGGGCTCGCGCATGAGAGGAGAGAGGCGAGAAAAGAAGAGAGGGAGGCGAGAGGGGAGAGAAGATAGAGGCGAGCAGAGAAGAGAGCGACGAGCAGTGGAGAGAGGAGAGAGGCGGGGGAAAGAGGAGAGAAACGAGGAGAGAGGCGAGAGGAGAGAGAACAGAGCGAAGCAAGGAGAGTGAGAATCACTTGAGAGATAAGAGAGAGGCAGCTTCTTTTCGAGCCAGGGCAGGCCCGGCTGGGCCTAAGATAGCCCTGGCCCTGGCTCGAAACTTGAACGAGCTTAAGACTCGGCCCCAACCCGGGCCTTATTATTGAGATGGCCGAGGCCGAGCTTTTTTTGGGTCGAGCCAGGGGCTCGCGGGCCGGTGTCGACCCATTATCATCCCCATCTATATCTACACCAGATGCATCAAAAGTTACCTCAAAAACCTTTGAGAAATCCGGAAAGCGAAGGGCTGGGGCAGTAGTCAACTTCTCTTCGATTTCATCGAATGCTCTATCAGCAAATTTAGTCCATTTAAACTCTCCTTTTTTAAGACAGTTAGTGATCGGAGCCATAATGATAAGAAACCCCTAACAAATCTCTTATAAAATGTGGCCAACTCATGGAAACTCTTGGCCTCATGAATAGTCGTAGGAGTAGGCCACTCTCAAATGGTCTTATCTTTGTCGGGGCATGCTAATACACTTTCACTGGACAATGTTCCTTAAGAAATGGGACTGATGTAGACATGAACTTACACTTCTTCAAGTTGATGTATAACTTGTCCTTGCGAAGTCTTTAAAATATGGGTCAAGCGAAGAAGATGCTCTTCTGGGTGCAACTGAATACCAGTATGTCGTCAAAGTAGACAACCACAAACTTAAGTAAGGTTGCAAAACTTGAGTCATAACTCTTATGAACATGCTAGGGGCGTTGGACAAACCAAAGGGTATGACTAACTACTCATATAGACCGTCCTTAACCTTAAAGGTAGTTTTCTACTTGTTACCCTCGCGGATATGAATTTGGTAATATCCACTCTGAAGATCAATTTTGGAGAAGATGCTAGATCTAGCCATCGTATCTAATAGGCCATCAAGTCTAGGAATGGGAAACTTATACTTGATCGTGATCTTATTGATGGCTCTATCCGAGCATATCCTCGAACTACCATCCTTAAGTGTAAGTAACGCGGAGCGACACAAGGACACAGGCTCTCTCTCGCAAAGTCCTTCCTTAATAACTCATCTACATGTCTCCTAAGCTCAACGTGCTTTGTAGGGTTCATTGTATAATATGGCAAATTAGGCAATGAGGACCCTAGCATGAAGTCGGTGGCATACTGGATGTCCCTAAGGGAAGGAAGTTTGTTAGGTAAATTTTCTGGCATGATATCACTATAATCAGTGAGGATCTGAGAAACCTCAGGAGGGAACTCGAACGAGTGGGCTAACACTAGTGGCAACTATCATGTACACTATCCTTTCTTTCTTATTCTCTCTAAAAAAACTAGTTTTTTCAACAAGTGGAGTGGTTTCTTTCTTACTTCAGAAGTGAGACCCTTTATTTAGATTCTCAAAAGTTCTAGAAGGTGCTAGCACTATCTTTTTCCTATTAAACATGAAAGTGTAAGTGTTAGACCATCCATAATTGGTTACATACAGGTTGTACAACCATGACCTACCTAGCAAAATATGTGCAACGTCTATCGGTACGACATCACCAAAATGCAATCTTGATAGCTCGAGAGCTGGATAGGCATAAGACAATGTTGGGTAACAGAATGTGCGATTTTATCTACCCAAGTAATGTATGGTTGTGGGTGAGGTTCAGCCATTCTACTACTGATTTGGCGATTATATTCACACAGTTACCTTCATCAATCATCATTTTATAAGAATTATCACCGTGTTTGATATAGGTATAGAACATGCTAGACCTACGCGAGTCCTCACCCCTAGGTGTAGCAAGCAGATGCCTAACAACATGCAAACCAGTATCTTTTAACACATCCTTGACATCACTAAAACAAGATCAGGAACATAAATCTTTTCGTAACGTCCCAAATCACCTACTGAGTCATCAATGGAAAAAAAATCTAATATAGAGAAGAAATTCTAGTGGGACACTGGTAGGTGAAATGTCCAAAATCCTGAGACCTGTAACACCTATTTCCCTTGGCACCCTGTTGGGATGACTCTTCAGTTAGAGTCTTACCCTTAAAATCCTTAGCAGCAATTGTGTTAGATTTAGCAGTGTTATGGAACTGTCGCTTAGGCTGCTTCCGGCTCTAGTAGTGTACTTTATGTCTGATGACACTCTCAAATAGGTCTCAATGCTAGTAGTGTACTTACACATAATGGGGAAGCATCCTTTGCTGGATGTCTGGTCCCACTCCAATGTGAAACCTAGAGGAGACTATTGGGGGTCCTTGGTGACATCACACCTAATAGTCAGGTTATCAAACTTAGTCATGTACTTCTTAACTAAACTATCAAAACGTAACCGAGACAATTGGTCTAACATACAGTGTTTATAAAATAGGGGTAAGTACTTTTTCATAAGTTGCTCCTTCATAGTCGCGCACATGTTTATAGGATTCCTATTTTTCCTAGCACGCTCTCTCTATAGACATCCAATAGATCTTGGCTGACCTTTGTAGATTTATTTCAGCATACTTAACCTTATGTTCATCATCTATATCATACCAATCAAAATAATGATCCATGTTTGCTAGCCAATCACTAAAAAATTGGGGGTCGTATGTGCCATCAAATGTGGGAGCCTCAATTTTAACTTTTCTTGTAATGTCATCCTCCATATCGTGCCGCTGGTGCCTACGGTCATCTCTGGCACTTACTCTATCTTCCTCAACTTATCACAGTCCCAGTGCGGGGCTGATCACTCGTCGCTCGTGTCTCTACTGTTTTTAACTGTGTACTAAAACCCTGGAAAATATTAAGAATCTCATCGACTCCACTTGATTGATCATCAATTTTCTAGTTGTGGACTTCTGGTTATCAATCTTCTAGTTGTTAGACGCCATGACTCCTAGTTTTGCTCTAAAATTCTTACCATTGTGTAGCATGTACTGACAAACAACTTAGAGCTAACAAGAATGCAAATGTAGTAGTAAGCAAATATGGATGCAAATGCAAGCGTTAGACTCTAAAATATCTATGTGTGCTCTATATGTAAAATGAAATAATCATAAGGCCAAGTTTTACTATATGTAGGGGAAATGCAAGTCCTAATAATATGTGAAATGCAAGCACACAATGATAAAATCTAGGCAAATAACGATCAACAACTAAAAATATAACTCCGGCAATTTACCAAAAGAAGGCACAAGAATAATCGAATTTAAGCTTGGTGAATTTTAGAAGTTACCCAGAGAGTGCAGAGTTTATCACACGTGCGTACAAAATCTTTTGAAGATCTTTAGAAAATTTGTGCAAATCCCACGAGCTGATATTTGCTAGGGTGCGCAGGGCTATCTCAGCTATATCCCACGGCTCCGAGGCCTCGAAAATGGCTCGAATCGAGCTTCGAACGAAATGGCCAAAATACCCCCTCTAGACTCTAAGAAGCCTGTTTTCTTGCAAACAGGTCTGGTTCTGCGAGCGGATTCGGGTTTGCTAGCGGGTCGGGGCGGCTGCAGGAAGATCTGAAGCGGGTTGGAGGGAACAGGTCGGGTTTGCACTGTTGTAGCGTGTCTGTGACGGTTCAGACCCGAGTCGAGGGCAGTTGCGGTTGAAGGCGAGGGCTCTGTGCTCGCGGAGGACACGATCATCACGTTGTCAAAGGTCGACAAGGATCTGACAAGGCAAGCGGCGACGAGGTCAATGGACTCACGTGCTGACGCAGTTGATAGAGCTGTTGATGATGAGGTTGAGGGGGTTTATCTGCGGGAGATTTGCTGACCTTCATCAGTGAGGGAAATCGAAGTCAAGGGTGTAGGTTGACAACGAGGGTGATTTCCAACCTCGGAGTCAAATGTGAGTTTTGCGCTTGCTCTTGGTGTCGTCGGTGTGAAGGCGAGGCTCTATTGCGTGTGATGGCGAGGCGGAATGAGGACGGAGTGGGTTGCAGACGAGGGTGGGGTAGAAAAAGAAGAAGGGAAGAAGAAGAGGGAGAGGGTGATGGTGATGTGAGATCTAGGGTTAGGGTTCTTGGATTTTTTTTGTTTGATTGTTGAGGGAGAGGAAGAGAGGAAGATGATGAACATAATTTCTCAATTTTGGGAGATTTTCTAGAGGATCTTTTTGGGGAATTTTGAACAATAATTTTTCTTTAGATCTATAAGATCACAGATCTATGGTTTTTGATTTTCTTTTATGATCAAAAGAATCTAAAGATTTGAAAGACAAGAAGAAGAAGAAGAAGAAGAAAGGAGAAGAGGATCTAAATATGGGGTTTTGGATTTGAATCAGGAATTTGCTCTGTACCAATTTAACACAGGACAAGAAGCAAGATGGAAATTAGGGTTTATGAAAATTGGGAATTGGGAAAAAAAGGGTTCAGGCTTCACACAAGGCGAATCATGCTCAAGGATTTGGGAAGAAAACTAGGGTTTCTCAGAATTTTCATTAATCAATCCAAATTAAATAACACAAGAGTTTGTAGTCTTTAAATAGACCCACCACTCATGTGCATGACACGTGCACCAACTAAAGAAATAATAAAAATAAAATAAAACTAAATCAAACCCTAAATTAAGATAAGATCAAATCCCTAAATCTTAAATCAGCTACGCCTCTTGCGAACATGAGTCCAATTTGGATTCCCATCACCATTTGAATTGATGTTTTTATCTATGTTTTAGCGTGAAAAAAGCTATGTTGTACGACAATATCTTGTTGTTTGTACGCGTATATGTATGTAATGCACATTTAGTTGTTCAGTTGAGTTGATGTGCTTTTTCACAACCTCTAAATGTCTTGTACATAGCCTTGTAAGAGAACATGTTCATTATAGGATCATTATTCACTAAGAACTATGGTTTTGTATAATTAACAGTTTAAATATAGATTAATTAATATAATTGCCCAGAATTCTTCCAGTGGAAACGAGTTTAGAGCCTCGATCTCGTGTGTATCTAATGCAAGATCATGTACAATAAAAAGGATCAGTTATAGAAATAAACTTTATCAGATGGCTTTTGGTAAATAGGATAGCATTGAGAGTTTTTGTTGGTGGTCAAGAAACATTCTTGTTATGGAATTTGTATGTTAACTAACAAGTATTCATGTTTTTTTCCCTAGAAGTATTGTGTTGGTTGTTTGCTCCATAGAACTATGGTGGGTACACCATGCATTTTAATTAGTTATCTATCCAACAATGGGAATTTTTAATAGACCACAATGGGAAAGTTTTAATAGATCAATGAAGATGACTTACACTGAATGGTCTCTCCCCAATTTTGATTACACAAACAGAAAGGAAAAGTGCCATTTATGCCAAGGTATTTTTATTGTTGTCCAAGTCACTCTTATTGTGGTTCAAGCCTCTTATATGATACATACTAAAATGAGCATGTTTCAGTCTTGAGTTTGACATAAGGAATATTTCTCCCATTGTTTTAGCTACGAAGCTCACTTTGGTGCGCTTTGAAGCATAGCAATGCAAATTCACCATGTAGCCTATAGAGTAGAGCTCTAAATTCTCTGCAGCTTACACTATGGGCCTGTTTGGTTAAGGGTGGAAGTGAGGAAGTGAAGAAGTGAGGAAGTGATAATAGTTCCCTTTGGAACTTGGGAATTGGTTAGTAAGTTTTCTGATGTTTGGATGTTGTTGGGAAGTGTGGTTTGGAAAATGTTATGTCTTTTCCGGTGTTTGGATGGTAATATGGAAGTGAAAGTGGAAAAGTTGACTACAAAGTTGACCGTAAAATAATATTAAATTAAAAATTAATTTAGAAAAATAAAAATTAGACTGTAATTAGAATGCAAGTGAGATTTACATGAGCAAAAAATTAACTGTTTTGTGTTACAACTTATTACAAATGAGATTTACATGACCACAAAATTAACTGTAGCACTCTGGAAGTGAGGAAAACGTTGTGTAAAGGAGAAAAGAGATAAGGAAAAGAACTTTTTCCATTTTCCTTTTCCGGTGTTTGGATGAACAACGAAAATGAGAAAAGACACTTCCCACTTCCTCACTTCCACCCAATTCCTTGAATCCAAACAGCCCCTATATGTCATGTGAAGCTTACGCTATTTGGTATGAAGTTACACTTTTGCTCTTTTTTCATTGAAGTGTAAGCCTCATTGCAAAGATTTTCATACTCCTTGTATGTTTTTGCACCACATCTTCCTTTAAGCAATAGGATCTTCACCAATATATGTCCTAGCACTTGACATTTTTTTGCTCCCTATTTTCCAATTACCAGCAAGGTCAATCACTATACGAAGTTTTATTGTTGAGTATCCTTGCTCCTTGACCACATTCGTGTCCTTTTTCACACTATATATTTCATGTGAAGAGTGTTATCGGCGGGTTAACTCGCTTTCACACACAGGGAAATGTTATATTATACACATAGGGTGTAAGATGAGAGTCTACTTTACCTATAAAAATACATGGTGAGCCACTTGTATTCATTATCTGAAATTGTTGATTGCGATCTACATATCCTAAAACCCATTGAATAAAAATTTCTATCATACAAATCAAGCAAATAAAATAAATCGGCTTTTAAGACCATTATTTGCTGTTCATTTTTTAGGTCAAGAAATGCATTTCTTAGAAAATTTCAATACCCATGATTTTTGTAGATCACAATCAACGATTCGGATTGTTGATATGGGTGACCAATTGTGTATTGTTAGAGGTAGGTATGTGTAGTATAACCCCCCCTCTCTCTCGCTCGCACGCACAGACACATACACATCCAATTTCTATAAATGTTAGCTAGAATTCTATCAATAGGATTTGTGTGTGTGTGTGTGTGTGTGTGTGTGTGTGTAAATATAGAGACAAACAATATAATTTTTACTAAAATGAAAACTTATGATGTGATGGTTTCCAAATATCAGTCGACTCCGATATTTATCAACAATCTTGTATTGGGGGTTTTGAGGGACCCGATGCGATATTAACCCTATATATTAGCTAGTACTGGGGCTGATATTGCCGATATTGGCGGGCAATATTAACGATATTGATACTAGAACCATTGGCTGATATTGGTACGGATACCGAGATTTTAAGCCATGCTTGAAGCTTATGTGCTTCTTTGCTTAAAGGGTTGAGCGCTTTGCTTTACACTCTCTCCTTTCCAAACTTTGATTTGTCCTTGGTCCCAACTTAGAATGACATATACACTATTGTTTTTCTGTTCAATTGCGAGATTTCTTTTCCAACTTTGGTGCCATTTATTGTTTTTATGCTTTTGCTGATGTTTTGGATAACACATGAACTTTCCTGGTTGTGTAGAGAGAGGAGATAAGAAACATGGTTGAAGCTGATTGTTCTGCTAAAGGAATTGTTTTCAGCCAGTTCACATCATTTCTGGATTTGATTAATTTCTCACTGCAAATGGTAAGCTAATACGATACTTTGAAGAATCATTCTGTAAAACATTGTGCTAGAATCTGAGCATGAATTGACCTAAGATGTTGAATTTGGCAGTCGGGCATTAAATGTGTTCAGCTGGTGGGAAGTATGACTCTTGCTGAGAGAGAGAAGGCTATAAAGACATTTACTGAAGATGGAGACTGTAGAATCTTTCTTATGAGCCTCAAAGCTGGTGGGGTGGCTCTCAATCTCACAGTAGCTTCCTACGTGAGCAACTTCCTCTCATTTTTTTTTCCTGATAAGTTTCCTTTCATTTTCTTTCATTCTTTATGCTATACTGAGATATTAACATCTGGTATGACTAAATATACTAATTTGTTATTCATCTGGTATGTACTTTGGAAAGATAAGGAATTAAAGTCACATGAGAAATGATCATTTATGCTATTATCTTCTCACGTATAGAAATATCTTTTCTTGATACTTATCAAGTATATAATAAAACATTTTGATACCTTGAATCATGCAACTACCTGAGGTTCTGGTTAACATTATGGAATTGTTTAGGTTTTTTTGATGGACCCATGGTGGAATCCAGCTGTGGAACGCCAGGCTCAAGACCGGATTCATCGTATTGGCCAATATAAACCGATCAGGTGAGGTCTATTAGAAGTTTAGAACTGCACCACTGTAATATATTTTATCAATCTTTTATACGTCCGCATCTCATATTAATTTTACATTCTGCACGTTTCCTAGGACTCTGAGATTTGTGATAGAGGACACCATTGAGGAAAGGATATTGAAATTACAAGAGAAGAAAGAACTTGTGTTTGAAGGGTAATGTTTGCTTGTTCTTGACCATCTTTTGTGGATTTCATTGGTTACATAAGTTGATCTATACATTCTAATTTGATTTATAGGACTGTCGGTGATTCTAAAGATGCTCTTTCAAAGTTAACAGAAGCTGACTTGAGATTTTTGTTTCAAATCTAGTCATTTCCATTTGAGACGAGGTATGTAAACATGAAAGTTAAACATGTTATTTCTTCATTATCTACTGACTTTTGCTGACTAAAAACTTCATGAAAGGTGATGTGGTTTGCCTCATATTGCTGTTTTCAGGACCCCTCTGAAAGCCTTGGCAAAGTCAAGGGTGGCAGGATTATGGTTTCTGGGTCCTGTATGCTATCTATTCAGTGTGAAGTATACAAATGGTATATAAATAATACTTGCTATTCTATCTCTTCTTCTGTTATTAGATTGCTATCCTGTCATTGGTTTTCTGGCCACACACTCGTGAATTATTCACCTCAATGTAATCTTGATTATCACTTGTTTTGGCTTTCCCATGAGTCGGATGAAGATGGTCATATTACTTCTGATCTATATTCTATCATATTAAATAAGCTGTATTAATTATTTAATTTTTCTGTGGTATCTCATTTATTGCTGGACACATCATTGTTGAATTTCTATCTAGTGCCTTTTTTTTTTGTGGTAAGAGACCATGAAAGACTGGAAGGGGAAGGTTGTGTAGCAAGTAGAATGACTTGGTTGATTGGACATTCTTACGTTATGGAATATGGAGTTGGATATCATTTTCTTATAAACTTTTCTATACTTGGATAGAACTGAGAAGATGAAACTGAACAATGTTAATTTCCTGGAATAATGACATGTCTATCCAGGCATTAACTATAACGCCAGAATATTTCCTCCATGTGCCATTAATTTAAACACCAAATAGTTGCATTGCAAAATTCCCTTTGACCTTTATGTTATTATTGTGGGTTAGATAATCTATATCTCTAGGTATAAAATCTTGGTATGGGTACCCATATCAGCCATAGGATTTTGGTATCAGATTAGGCAATCTGGGAAATATCAATCTTTTGATCTTGGTCATATCGGCAATTTTGGTATTGTCTCAGTTGTATCGGGCAACGTGGTTTCGGCCGCATATATCGATCGGTACTGGACAATATTTTATTCTTGCTATATCTAAATTATAATCAGGGAGAATATGTTCATGTCTATTTTTCTATTTTCATTCTTTTACTCCCTCAGTTTTATATTAACATTTTATCCCTACTTTTCATTACTCTAAGACAGACTTTTCAGATTCAAAAAGCAAATCTAATCCTGGATATTTTGCAATTACTGAAACTCATTATGAGGTTTTCATATTAATTTTGTAATAATATTATTGATTTTATGTGCTGTTTTCTTCTTCTATAACATTGTTAACTGCTAACATTTACATGTTTAATATTGCTGTTTTAGTTTCTACTGGTATATCCATGGATACTGTTTTAAAGTTTATGATGTTTACATATCAGGATTTCATAATACTACTGTTTTTTACACATCACTGCTATCATCTTATCTGGTACCATTTTAACTTTATTTATGATGTAATTTTCATATTTCACAGTTCTAAGGATAAAGCATTGCCCTTCAATGTGAAAAAAACTGTGCTGGTAACAGGCGGAAAGTTATACAGGAGTAAAAGTATGAATGGAATTTTATGGGGTGGATGGTTGGGGTGCGGGGGGCTTGAAAAATTAAATTTCAGAAATTGAAGCACCGGAACGGGACAAAAACACATATAAATGCCCTATAATAATTGATGATTGTGCATGTTTCTTTGTTCCGAACTGTGGCTTATGCAAGAAAGTTAGCATATACAAATACACTTAAGCATATATTGAAATTTTTTGTGTCATGGTGTTATTGTGCCTCATGGCAACGTCTTGTTGGGTCCCACCCCACCCTACCGGAAAAAAAAAAAAAAACCTTTATCTTTTTTAAAGGATATATATTGGTTAGGTCAAGCCCTTAACATTTTCCCTGTGCTGTTTAATTGAGAACAATGTCTCATTGCACTCCCTGGCCATTTGTTTGCTTGGACAAAGTCCTTACATTTCTTTTGCTGCTTCTCAATTGTTGAATGTTCACTTCATATGAGTTATTAATTCTGCAATGCTACAGCATGATGTTAATACATGCCATGGGCTTATTTTTTTGTTCATCAATTACAGGGACAGTGGATTTCCTGCCTTAACCACTTGATGTTCAGCACCTCTCTCGCATGTTTTTTGGCTCCCCTGTTTTTGCCTTAAGCTGTTTTTTTAAGCTTTAAGGGTGATGTATGCAACTACCAACAGCTGAGCTTTTGCCTTCTCTTTCATTTGTTACATTTTGATGTGCCTGTATGCAGACTACCTCTGGACCAAATATTTTTGTTGTGAATTAGGCAAAGTTATAGCTTTAATCTGTTGGAACTATTCTGCATTTTCATTCCCTGCAAGTTCTTCCATCCGTATATTTTTATGTTTGTAAAATGTTATGAAAGTATATCTACAAGTTACTTTAGTTAGACAATTAACTTGGCATGGATTCTCTTGATAAGGTGGGACGGCGATCTCGTTTTTTCAGGCATTTTTCAAAAGATAATTTGATTTTTTTTAGGCTTGGGGTTTTAGTGATGTGAGGAGAACTAGTGAGTTGTATTATGTCAATTATTTGTTCATTTTGATTAAGACATTGATTGAAGAACTATTGAAGGGGACAACTTGACGCGCTTCTGGGCACAGATTAATGCTCTATTAGTGATTGATTTGTGAAAATTGAACCAATCTAACAATTATTAGATAGCTTGATTGTGACTTTTTCAGCAGGAGTACTGAGAAGACCTACCATTCTCAGTTGGAAAAGCGGCTTATGCACTATTATTATGTCCCTGCTTTTCAAGTTTGAACTATTTATGAATTTTCTCATAGTTCAATGTTACTTGAAATGCTTTCAATTCAAGGCCTAAGCATTCATTACATTCATTCCAGATTTTAGAAATTTAGGGTCATGTCGTGGACTCCATTTTTGTTTTGTGAATTATTCAAAGCTTTTAGCATCTTCCTCTATGCTACAGCTTTCAGTATTACCATCTAACGATTGATTTTGCGTGGACAACATAAAAGGTAATTCATGTATATTTATTGAACTTTTGAAAGCTCTCTTTTTCAATCAGGCATATTTATTGAAATTTTGAGAGCTGTTATTTCCTATTCCATTCTTTTCTCTTATGTTTTTCCTTTCAAGTATTTCCTAGAGAACTTTTCTAGTATTTTTCTCTTGACTTTGTTTCATTACTGGAGAATCTGTTGAGTCTGGTGGTCGTCCAGAACAAATCAATTAGTCTTGTATACAAGTGATGAATGTGCATGTCTCTGCTTGTTGGATGTATCACCTGTCCTTATCCTGTATCATGATGAAGACTTTGCCCTAATCTGACATTTAATTTTTAGAACAATCCAGCCTGGAGAATAAAGAGAACAATTCAGGTATTTGTGATGGAAAGGGAATGTGGAGAATTGTAAGAAATTTTTAAATAATAAATTGCTAACTTACAAATAACTGGACGCGCACGCGACTCTCAGCTCTGATGAACTCTCTAGCCGAGTGTGAATGAGCTGTAAAATTCCGCCTGTGTATTCTTTTCAGAGAGATCTAGAGCTGGGCATCCCTATTTTGTCTTTTGAAACAAGTGGGATTGTGAGTGGTTAAGTTGATGGCCATTTGATAATGATATCCTGTGGAATGACAAGGTGTCGGATCTTTGGTAAGTTGACTTCCCAAGATTGGTTTGTTACTCAGTTTGCGGGTAGCTCCCACCAAAAGGAAGAGAAAGAAAAAGGAAGCAAGGAAAGCATGGCTCTTCTATTTTGAATTTGGTAGCTTTGAAACTGTATGGTAGTGATCACTCACTCATATAATTCCATCAGACAACAGAATTCTAAAGCATCTGCAACAATAATATGGAGAAGTCTCACTCTTTTTTGGAATGAACACGGAGAAGTCATCACACCGCAATGTATGCCGAGTTATCTGACATTATGATTGAAAATGAAAACAGTAGTTCTGGTCAACTTAGGCGTCCAGTTAAGTGATTCGCACTTTTTTTTTTGTCCGAGCGTAGGAACCACACTTGCACGTTTACTTCTTTCCTAGTTATATCCACCACAAAAATTGGGTGCTCAAGCACATACAAGATACAAACCAGCCGACTACGAGAATTACACAACACTCTCGGAAAACTTTATATGTACATATCTCTCACTTGATATTTTAAATTGTTTCGGAAAACTTTCAAAAACGACTGGATATGAACTGAAAGCAATGACCACGAGAAGTTGATGCAGGAAATTAGGGATTCCAAGAGGTTATTTCAGTTTCATGGGCGCAATGTATGGATACAGCTTTTGGGATTATGTGTAGTTAAGGAAGTTTAATGAGAGTAAAAGAAAGAAACCTTCTTTTTTTGCTTCTTTTTTTTTTCATTCGAGGGAGAGGGAGTGGGAAGACTGAATATTAAGTGCAGTAGATTAAATGTGTTTTAAGGCTCAAAGGAGGTAGGGTCATCTCCTGCCCTCTCTCTCTCTCTCTCTCTCTAGCATGCACTGCTCCCGGTGCACTAAACAACAAACCAACAACTGGGGGATCTCTTTCTACAAATCTCTCTCTCTCTTCTCTCTCTCTCTCTCTCTCTCTCTCGCCCCATTCACATTTCACACCGAAGTGTGAAGCGAATAAGTTGAATAAACGACCCAACATTTGTAAATTAACACCCATCCCTTCACGTACGCAATCTTTTTGATTTATTTTTAACACTCTGTCCACACCCCACACCTTTAAAAGCCCCCAGCTCTCTTCGCACCACATTCAAATTCAATTCAAATTCCCCCCCTCTCTCAAATGGCCTCTCACTCCTTCAGCCCTTTTCTCCTCTTCCTCCTCTTCTGTTGCTTCGCTTTGGCGAACTCCGCCGCAGTTCCAGCTGTCTACGTGTTCGGGGACTCGCTGGCCGATGTCGGGAACAATGACTACCTGAAGCTCTCAGTGCTCAAGGCTGATTTCCCCCACAACGGCGTCGATTACCGGGGCGGCAAAGCCACTGGAAGGTTCAGCAATGGCAAGAACTCTGCTGATTTCCTTGGTATGTACCTTAAACTGTAGCTTGCATATACCACACATATGTTTGATTCTTGGGTTTAATTTACTCGTGATTTTAACTACGGCTTTAACAATTGTACACTGAGGGATGTCAGGATTCATAACTTTTTATTGTTAGGGACTGGGTCCAATTTTTATTGGGCTCAGGCCTCACTGGCTGCAACTTGTCTGGTAAAAGCTAGTTTGTGACTTATGGATCCAGTTCCTCCTCTGCTCTGAAAGGGCCTACAAGTCCTCAACCTTTTCCATTTTAGGAATGTGACTACAGCCAAATAAATTTCTTTTATAGAGAAGAATAATCTCCTTCACATGTTAAAATTCTTTTCAATAAAGATTTGAGACGCTTGTTCTCTTAAAAGTCATATAATCTGTTCAAGTTGCTCAGATTTTTCTCTTTCATCTCTTCAGCTAATCTCTGTGTTGGTATGCATAATTGCATATAGCTTAACTGTCATGATTGGCAATCTGGATGAGTTACACGTAAATAGTTCATGATATGTCACACTAAATTCATGGAAAAAGTTAACAAATTTTGATGAATCTTGCAGAGTATTTCTTTATTATATAGTAGTGAACTTCTTCTATATATATATACACCAAATTATACTACTAGTGTACCGAAATGTGTCTTAGTTTTTCCTTCTGATGCACAGCGGAGAAGCTTGGCGTTCCAACGTCCCCTCCTTACCTCTCCATACCCTCGGACTCAAGCAAAACCCAAGCATTCCTCAAAGGTGTCAGCTTCGCCTCAGGTGGTGCCGGAGTCCTAGACTCAACAAATCCAGTAAGTCATCCCTTAACAATTTTGTAAACATTGGTATACTACCAACAATTCATATTGCATGAATGATGATAACATATTTTGATACTAAAACGCGATACATGATCCAATCTTTTATTTTCAGGGCATGTGCCTCACATTCAACAAGCAAATAGACTACTTCACCTCAGTATACACTGATTTGGTTCAGCAATTGGGCAGTGCACAGGCCCAAGATCACATATCCAAGTCCATATTTTCCTTTATAATTGGAAGCAACGACATTCTTGCATACACGAGGTCGAGTAATGGGAAAACACCTCAACAGCTCGTCGATTCCATGATTACAACATTGCGCGGGCAATTAAAGGTATTAATAGAATGACTATGCTCATCTTTAGGCCTTTTAATATTATATATGGATGTTATTCAATTGTGATTCTTGGGTGGGACTGAGACAATTTCTGAGACATTTCTGGAACTAGGATTGGGATTAAGACATTGTCCGGGATTGTGGGATTCTGGAACAAATTTGAACTTTATGTGAGTAGATGACATATATTTGAACTTTATGTTCTTGTTGCAGACGATATACAATCTTGGAGCAAGAAAATTTGCATTCGTGGGCACTGGACTTATCGGTTGCTGTCCATCACTAAGAGTTCAAAATGGGACTGAATGCAATTCACAAGCAAATAGCATATCTCTTCTGTATAATCAAGGTGCAGCCTCGCTACTGAAAGAGATGAAGTCAGAACTCAGCGGCATGAGCTACTCTTTCTTCAACTCTTCCCTCGCACTTCAAGAATACCTTCAAAATCCATCCCAATATGGTATGACTACTTGTTAAGCTTCATCATTTGGCAATTTTTTGTGACAGTCTTGTAAAATTGCAAATACAACTTATTTTTCATTATGTGCATAGGATTTACAGTGGTTAAGAGTGCATGTTGTGGATTAGGCAATCTCAATGCCAAGGTTGCTTGCCTCCCAATCTCCGTCTTGTGCTTCAACAGATCAAACCACATGTTTTGGGATCTCTTCCATCCTACGGAGACCACGGCTGGATTGCTTACGACCACTTTCTTCGAAGGATCACCTCCACGAGTGTACCCGATCAATGTAAAACAGTTGAGTGCTCTTTGAAATAAGGGTGTGTTTTCTGAGTTATATACAGGCCCAAATGAACTTGGGCAGTATAGAGATATGGCCACCAAGTTACAGAGACATGTACATCAGAAAATTCGGAAACAAAGTTATCTCAGAAAGTATCAACAAGTTAATCAAAACTACAAGCAGCTTGGGCACATATGTTTGTTTCTTTTGATCATCAGAAAAAATAGCGAAAAATTCTACGCCTCCAGCATGACGCCTTAATCTTTAATAAATTGACTTCTATTAATTGATAGGCCGAAGAGACCATCTGCCGTTTCTTGCAATTTTCTTTGGATGCCACAAATTTTTATTTCAACTGATTCCATTTCTCTGGAAATTTCAATGCAATAGCTGTTGCCTTGTTGATTCCCTCGTCTAGAATATTTACAGACCTATCATTTTCTGTTTCAAGAACATTTCGCTTCTCTTCTTTGGATTCATCAAGCTAGATTGTATTTGCTTCACACTTGATATATTGTAAGAGAAGGACAGATCTTTCTCTCTAGCGCTCTCAAATGGCATTCGAGTTGTTATCTCCTCGTACTGAGTTCTTGGTTCTTGCATTGTGTTACTGCCTCTTGCTCTCGACTCAAGTGAAGGCCAAGGTTCCTGCAATCTATATATTTGGTGACTCACTGGCAGACGTTGGCAACAATGACTACTTACCATTTACAATTATGAAGGTTAATTTCGAGCACTATGGTGTGGATTATCCTGGCAGAAAAGCCACTGGTCGCTTAGCAAGGGCAAGAATGGTGCCGAATTTCTTGGTACATATGCTTTCTTACAGCAATCAGTGAAGTTTTTGAATTATTTTCATCTTGTTCAAATCTTTTCTCATCCTGTCAGGATTTGTAGCCTATTGGCTGCTCCATCTCTTGGTAATACTCTAATTTTTCGTGCATAAAACTTGATCACAGAGTATATTACAATTATATCAGTTTTCTCATGTAGTCATAATTATAGTATTTTTCATCACATCTCCAATTGTTAAAAGAGAAGAAATATTTTCTTGCTACAAGAGTACTTTTGGCATACTTGTGTGTCTGAAACATGCTTTGATAGTTCTTCTTTTACATTACCAAGAGAGTTAAGAGTTGTAATTCATTATCAAATATTAAGTCTAACTATGTTCTGATACATTCTAATTACTTTTTTAATTCCAATGCAACAGCTGAGAAGCTTGGTGTGCCATCTCCTCCAGCTTACCTCTCTATACCCTCCAGCTCAAATAGGACTAAAATGTTCCTCGAAGGTGTCAACTTTGCCTCTGCTGGAGCCAGACTACTAGACTCCACCCACACGGTAAGTCCTCAAGCCACATAGATTCCATTATGGGATTAGCTAGCGTTAGATATGTACACTTGATTGCATGATTCCATATTGTTCAGGGAGAATGCATCAAGTTAAGCAAGCAGATAGACTACTACTCAAAAAGGTACACTGATTTGGTTGACAAGTTGGGGGTTTCGCCCAAGATCACACACACACACACACACACACACACACACACACACACACACACACACATCTTCGCGTTTATAGTTGGAAGCAATGACATACTAGATTATGTGAAGTTGAGATCCAATAATCAGCTCAAGATCACTTCTCTGTAGCTTGTTGGTTTCATGATTTCTTCATTGGAAGATCATTTAAGGGTAAGTTTGTTAATTAAATTTCTGTGTACAGTGACAGCTTTTGAGTTTTAACTTGCCAAAGATTTGGATTCTTTTCTGATGCAGAGAATATACAAATTTGGTGCTTGTAAGTTTGCGTTTGTGGGTACAGGGCCTATCGGTTGTTGCCCACAACAAAGAATAAGCAGCAGTTCAGCTGACTGTAATGCCACAAAAAATAGCATTTGTGTTCAGATGTAAATGGAGTTGCTTCTCTGCTCGAAGAAATGAAATCAGAGCTTAGTGACATGAACTACTCTCTCTTCAACTCCTCCAGGGCACTAATGGACTACATCGAAAACCCAGATACTTACGGTATGAAAACTCGTTACAGTATCTTGGAATTTTTTTCGCTAATTTCTTATCAGAAAGAAACTGATTTTGTACATGGTTATAGGATTTACTTAGTTAAGGCTGCATGTTGTGGACTTGGTGATCTCCATGCCAAGGTATCTTTCTTCCCAGTCACAAGATTTTGCCCAACAGATCGAACCACATCTTTTAGGATCTCTTCCATTCTACAGAGATCACAGCCAAATTTCTTACAGCTACTTTCTTCGAAAGATCACCACCATATGTGTACCCAATTAATGCAAAACAATTGAGTGATCTTTGAAATGAGAATTGTTAGAGATATCAATGACAACACGTGACACATGTGAAACATGTAATTTATATGAAAGAAAACCCTCATGAAATAAAGCAGATCCTAAAATCTCTCCAAGAAGATAGGAACACATGGGACTCATGAGATTCATGCACCATGTGTTTCTCATTCTCTCTCTCAATCAATATTTCCTATTAATTTTCCTAAATCAACATAAACATGTGATCAATATGTGTATATAAATACAACCAAGAATCATAGGTAGTGATATCTTGTCATTACACAAATAAGTGTTTTTCTCCTTCTTTTTTTATCTTGGTATCAGAGTAACTCTTGTATCATGTCGAGTATTTTCTCTCCATCTTCCCTCACCTCCATCCAAACACCTGCATTCATGGTTACTCCTAATTCCAACATCATTCACTTTTTAAATGTCAAACTGGATAAGGGAAACTATCTACTATGGCGTTTTCAGTTTCTTTCTCTTCTCAATCACCATGATCTCGAAGGACTCATCGATGGAACCTCTTTGTGTTCGGTCTGATTCCTTCCTTCTACCGAGAAGGATGCTCAGCCCACCATCAATCCGGAATATAGTCGCTGGATCAAACTTGATCAGATGCTCTTATGCTGACTTATCTCTTAGCTCTCTGAGGTCGTTCTTGCTCATGTCATCGACTTCACCACATCTCGTGATGTGTGGTGCTCTCTAAAGCGAATCTTTGTGTCACCGTCCAGAACAAGAGTGTAGCAACTCAAATACCAGCTGCACACCGTCAAGGGCATCTCTTTCATGTCAGAGTACATCCAGTCTATCAAGTCTATCGTGGACAACCAGACGGCAGTGGCTAATCCAGTTGTCGACTTTGACCTTATCTCTACCTTTCTTAGTGGTTTGTCTCCGAGTATGACTCGTTCGTCACCTCCATCAACATACGAGTCGACCATGTACTATCAGAAGAATTCATCGGCCTCATACTTAGTCAAGAGATTTATCGTGGGCGTGCTATCACTTCATCTGTGTCCACAATTCTCATCTCCCCTTCTGCAGTTCATACTGCCTCTCGCACTCCGAGCTACCATTTGGCTCTATCTTCTTTACGTGATCGTGGCATAGCCGAGGTAGGGAGCGCGGTCGTGGTCATGGTCGTGGACATTCCTTTCCACCACCACATCAGTCCGTTGGTGGCCAACCTTAATGCCAGATCTGCATCATTTTGACCATTATGCTAACCAGTACTACAATCGTTATGATGATCTTTCTCCTTCGGCTAGCCCAACTGCTCTCCTCCACTCTTATGAGAATAGTCCAGTCGATCCCAACTGGTATGTTGACTCTGGAGCCACTCATCACCTGATGACTGACATGACAAATCTGACGGTTCACTCAGAATATCAAGGACCCAACAGAGTTCGCATGGGTAACGGGACAGATTTGTCTATCTGATCTACTGGTGCTTCTTTATTGTGTTCTCCTGTTTCTTCTTTTGCCTTGAAAAATCTTTTACATGTTTCTGATATCATCAAAAATCTTTTGTCTGTTAATCAATTTACTGCTGATAATAAAGTCCTTCTTGAATTCCACCTTGACTCTTATTTTGTCAAGGATCTCTCCACCCGAAAAACTCTACTGCGGAGATAACTTAAAGATGGCCTGTATGTTTTCTCCCTGTGGAACCATAACTTTCCCGCCTTTTCCCAGAGTATTCTCGGTGAGCGTGCATCTTCATCTGTCTAATATGAACGTCTAGATCATCCCTCCACCAAAATTGTCTCCAGTGTTTTATCTCAGCATCGACTTTCTTTTTTCACTGACCGTGTTGTACCCCTCTATGCATCCTCTGTCAGTAAGAAAAAAGTCATTGTCTCTCTTTTTCGCCATCTTTCACGATTGCTACTGCTCTTTTAGAGCTTATTTACTTCGATCTATGGGGTCCGTTTCCTGTGTTCGCTGTAAGTTATCATCGCTATTATATTAGCTTCGTAGATCACTACAGTAAGTATACTTGACTTTATCCTTTAATTAATAAAAATAATGCTTTCTTTATTTTTCTTGAGTTTAAAATTCATATGAAAAATTTCTTGGGCGTTCCATTAAAGTACTTCAAACTGATGGTGGCGGGGAGTTCATCAAATTTAAACTTGACTTGTCTTCTCAGGGTATTACTCATCGCTTATCTTGTCTACACACTTGTGCCCAAAATGGCACCGCAGAGAGAAATCACCGCTACCTTGTCGACCTCACTCTATGCCCCAGTCAAATGTTCCATTCTATTACTGACCGTATGCTTTTCAAACCGTCTCATTTCTCATTAATAGAATGCCCACCCCCGTCCTCTATAATCTATCTCCTTATCAGAATTTATTTCATAAAGCACCGGACTAACTTTTCTTATGTATTTTTGGTTGTGATTGCTATCCTCATCTGTGTCCATACCAAACTCATAAGTTTGATTTTCGGTTCAATAAATGTGTCTTCTTAGGTTACTCAGCTTCGCATAAAAGTTATCAGATTTGCATGTCCTCTCTGATTGTATTTACATCTTTCGGAATGTTATGTTCGACGAATCCTCATTTTCTTTCCAGTCTCCTTTGTCCTCTCTCTCCACCTACTTCCATGCCCTTACCACTGATCCCCATCTCCACGTCTCTTTTACCTTCTATTGTTTCAGTCCCTCTTCTCCTGTAAGCCCGGTCATTAACTCTTCTTTTCCTCCACCACCACCTCCCTCGCATACTCCTTCTCTATCATCTCCATCAGCGCCCACCGATGAGTCATTCTCATCGTTCTCATCCTCGGGCTCTCCCAGTCTCCCTCCTATCAGGACCCACCATATGGTCACTAGAACACAAGATAACATCAGAACACCAAAGATCGGGCTAGCCACTTGATGTCCCGTGCCTACCTGTCTCATGGCTGACTTGGCCACTGCTCTAGTCGAACCCACATGTTTCACATAAGCTTCTAAAGATCCCAAGTGGCGTCAGACAATGGACACTGAGATGAATGTCTTGCTTAAGAACAAAACTTGATCTCTTGTGCCATACCAACTTACCATAAATCTGCTTGGCTGCAAATGTGTTTTCAAGTTAAAACATAAACATGATGGTTCTGTTGACAGGTATAAGGCTGGTGGCCAAGGGTTTTCATCAACAAGCAGGATTAGACTATGGTGAGATATTCAGTCCGCTTATCAAACTGACCACTGTCGTACCTGTGCAGTCTGGCCGTCTCCAAGGGCTGGTCTATTAGATAGTTGGATGTGAATAATACATTTTTGCAGGGTTTTCTTATTGAGACGGTTTACATGGAACAACCTTCGGGGTTCATCAATTCCGCTCGTCCTAACTATGTATGCAAGTTTCACCGCAATATTTATGGCCTCAAATAGATTCCACGAGACTGATTTTCTCATCTCAGCAATTATCTACTCACAATGGGTTTTGTGGGCTCCAAGTCCGATACGTCTCGCTTCCTCCGACGTGTTGGGACATATTTTCTTCTAGTTCTTATCTATGTAGACGACATCATCATCACAGGCAATGACTCACGAGCTGTCACTCTTCTTATTCATGAACTAGGCTGAGATTTCTCATTAAAAGACCTCCGCCCACTGCACTATTTTTTGAGCGTGGAGTGTCACCATACACCCTCAGGTCTCTTTCTCTCTGAACAGAAGTACATTTGTGACTTGCTTCTTCGGCTAAAGATGAATGGTGTCAAACCTGTCAGCTCACCTATGGCTACTTCATGTAAGCTCTCCAAGGTTGTTGGCAAATCTCTCTGATTCTTTTGTCTATCGAAGTACAGTTGTGGCTCTACAGTACCTAAGCTTTATCAGACCCGATATTACATTCTCGTTGAACAAGGTCGCTCAGTTCATGTAAGCTCCAACAGATGAGCATTGGAGCGTTTTACAATGGATCCTCCGTTACCTCAAATCTACCAGTCAACATGACCTTTCTCTCTCTCGTCATTCTTCTGTATAACTTACTGCTTACACTGATGCTGCTTACACCGATGCAGATTGAGCAGGTCGATCGATGCTCGAAAATTCACCAGTGGCTATTGTGTCTTTCTTAGCACAAATCTCATTTCTTGGAGCTCGAAATGCATTGTGACACGATCTAGCACTAGGAAGAGTATAGAGGCGTGGGCAATGCTATAGTAGAGGTCGTTTGGTTGCAGTTATTATTTCGTGAGTTTGGACTTCTGCAATCTCCTCCAATAATTCTCTTTGATAATCTCGGTGCAATATATCTATCAGTTAATCCTATTCGTCACTCACGTTTCAAATATGTTGAGATTAACATTCATTTTGTGTTGGACTATGTTGCCAATGAAGTCCTGGGTGTTTGGTTTGTGAGCACTAAAGACCAACTAGCAGGCATCCTTACTAAGCCTTTGAGCGCATTAAAATTTTTTATGCTGAAGAACAAACTCTCGGTTCTTTCAAATCCGCTTCGCTTGTGGGGAGTGTTAGAGATATCAATGATAACATGTGACTCATGTGAACCATGTAATTCATATAAAAGAAACCCCTCATGAAATCAAGTAGATCTTAAGATCTCTCTAGGAAGATAAGAACACATGAGACTCATGAGACTTATACACCATATGTTTCTCATTCTCTCTCTCAATCAATATTTTCTATTGTTTCTTTTAAATCAATGTAAACATGTGATTAATATGTGTATATAAATACAACCAAGAACCATAGCTAGCGGTATCTTGTCATTATATAAATAAGTGTTCTTCTCCTTCTTCTTTATCTAAGATGTCTTTTTGAGTTGTAAAGGCCCGAAGAACTTGGGCGGCATAGAGATGGCAAACAAGTGTCACAACAAAGAAATGCACATAAGAAACATTCGATTAGAAGCTCAGAACATCTAGAATATTTACTCGTTTTTTTTTTTTTTTCAATCATCTTTTTTGGTTTCAAGAACTTTTCTCTTCTTTTCTTGTGTTCACACCAGTGTGTACAGAATTCATCAAAAAGGAATGAGCTTAGTTTGTGTATGTGTGACACCACATCCATCCCTTTATTACCTTTAACAACCCACTTATTTGCTTTAAACTTTATACATCCAAAGAGAAGGAGTGATCTTACTTTTTCACTCTAAAATGGCATTTAGATTGTTATCTCGTCATAATGAATTGGTGGGTCTTGCATTGTGTTACTGTCTCTTGTTCTCAACTCAAATGAAGGCCAAAATTCCTGCAATCTGTGTGTTCGGGTACTCACTGGCAGATGTCAGAAACAATGACTACTTAGAGTTATCATTTCTGAAGACTGATTTTCCCCACAACGGCGTGGATATCCCAGCAGAAAAGCCACCAGCCGATTCGGCAATGGCAAGAATTTTGCTGTTTTCCTGGTACATATGCTTTGTTTCCATTTCTCAGTTCAGTTACTTTTTTCAGTCTCAAATTAATAAAGTTTCATTAGCTGCAAAGTATGTGGCTTATATAGGAAAATCTTCATGGTCCCATTCAATAACAAGTTAAGCAATAAACTACATAGATTGATCAACTTTCTCGTGTTTCATGAACTTTTCACATCCTATCATATTCACTTATTGATTGCTCCATCTCTTGGTATTACTGTAATTTTCATGCAGATTCCCCCTAAAAAAATCATAATCCATTCTAAATTAGTTTTCAAATTCCAACGCGACAGCTGAGAATCTTAGTGTACCGTCTCCTCCAGCTTACCTCTCCATACCCGCCAGCTCAAACTCGACCCAAGTATTCCTCGAAGGTGTCAACTTCGCCTCTGGTGGAGCCGGAGTCCTAGATTCCACCCGCGCAGTAAGTCCACAACTCATACAGATTTCAGTACACAACTTTTTCGTGTTTACAGTTGATTACATGATCTGTTTTGTTTAGGGTCAATGCCTCACATTAAGCAAGCAAACAGACTACTACTCTGCAATGTACACTGTTTTGGTTGAGCAGCTGGGGAGTTCGCGAGCCCAAGATCACCTATCGAAGTCCATCTTTGTGTTTATAGTTGGAAGCAATGACATACTAGATTATGTTAGGTTGAGCTCCAGCAGTCAGTTCAAGATCAGTTCTCAACAGCTTGTTGGTTCTATGATTTCTTCGTTGCAAGGACATTTAAAGGTAACTTTGTTAACTAAATTTTGTTAAAACAAGAAAGAAGTCATAATTTGGATTCCTTTATTGTTGCAGAAAATATACAACCTTGGTGCTCGTAAATTTGTGTTCGTGAGTACAGGACCTATTGGTTGCTGCCACAGCAGAGGAAAAAAAAAACAGCAGCTCGGCTGACTGCAATGCCAGAACAAGTATCATTTCTGTTCAGTATGTAAGTGGAGTTGCTGCTCTGCTTGCAGAAATGAATCAGAATTTAGCGACATGAGCTACTCTTTCTTCAACTCCTCCGTCACTCTGATGGAATACATCGAAAGCCCAGATGCTTACGGTATCAATACTTTGTATTTTGATGCTAATCTCGTCAGAAAATAACTGATTCTGCATATGATTATAGGATTTACTGAAGTTAGTGATTGCTTGTCTTCCAGTCTCTGGATTGTGTCAGTGTCTCGAAAAAGCTACATATTTTGGGATCTCTACCATCCAACAGAGGCCACAGCTCGGTTGCTAACAGAAACTCTGTCCAGTGGTTCACTGCCTTATGTCTCTACGATCAATGTAAAGCAACTCAGTGTCTCTGAGATGAGAATAAAACTTGGAGGTCCTCAGAGAATCTGTAAATTTATCCTTATACTTGTCATTATAATGTTGATACATAAATTTTGAGATAATAGGCTTTTTATCTTTATTCAATAGTCGTGGGTATAAAGGACCATGACCGGGGTGACTCAAATCTCTAATAGAATTTTGTATAAAAAATGAGAGTGAGTTACAGAGAGTCTCAATGTTGGTTATGACTTTTGTATAAAAAATAAAAAATATTTAATAAATATAAATATTTTCAAAAAGTAGCCAGATACTTATGTTTCTTCTTGGTTGATTTAAACTCTTTAGTTGACTTAATTCCATTTTGGGGTGTTTGGTTGCAAGAAAGTGGGCGAAAGTAAGGAAATGAGGAAGTATAATTGTTCACTTCTCTATTTATTCAAACGCTGGGAAAAAAAAAAATAAGAAAACCCTTTTTCCTTTTCTCTTCTCTCTTTACACAACCATTTCCTCACTTCCAGAGTGTTACAGTTAATTTTGTGATCATGTAAATCTCATTTGTAATAAGTTGTAGCACAAAACAGTTAATTTTTGATCATATAAATCTCACTTGCATTCTAATTATAATCCATTTTTATTTTTTAATTAATTTTTATTTTAATATTATTTTGCGGTGTCAACTTTTCCACTTCCACATTATCATTCAAATACTGAAAAAGACATAACATTTTTTAAACCACACTTCCTAACAATATTCAAATTACTAATAAAATTCAAATACCAAAAAATTTACTAACTAATTCCCAAATTCCAAAAAGAACTATTGACATTTACTAACCAAAAACACAGGCCCTTTATATAAATAGCTCCCGCTGTTTATCCTCCACACAGTTTAATATGGACTACTCTCATTATCCACATTTCCAAACCCCCATCCTTCCCCCCTCCCCCCAATGGCGCCCCAGCCACTCTAACCCAACAAACACACTAAAAATTCTTTAAATCTTAAAAAATCCCCGAAAAAAGATGCTAAATCTCTCCCTCCGCATTCCAGCTCCCACTCTTTGTCCAATCAAACCCCACCTCCTCAAACCCTTCCTCTCGCACCCTCCAAATTCCCACAAATTACAGTTTCGCCGCCCCCTCCGCCACCGCCGCCCCTCCCTAATACCCCCGAGTGCTCAACTGCTCCCCTCCGCCGAGAGCCTGCAGTCGGTCCTCTCCGCCTCCTCCGTCCTCGCCGCCATCATCGTCGTCCACGAGTCCGGCCACTTCCTCGCCGCCGCCCTCCAGGGCATCCACGTCAGCAAGTTCGCCGTGGGCTTCGGACCCGTCCTCGCTCGCTTCGTCGCCGGCGGCGTCGAGTACTCCCTCCGCGCCTTCCCCCTCGGCGGGTTCGTTGGCTTCCCCGATGACGACCCCGACTCCGGCATCCCCTCCGACGACCCCGACCTCCTCAAGAACCGCCCCATCATCGACCGCGTCATCGTCATCTCCGCCGGCGTCGCCGCCAACCTCGCCTTCGCCTACCTCATCGTCCTCTCCCAGGTCGTCTCCGTCGGCCTCCCCGTTCAAGAGCCCCTCGACGGAGTCCTCGTCCCTGACGTCCGCCCCAATTCCGCCGCCGCACGGGATGGACTCCTCCCCGGTGACGTCATCCTCGCCGCCAACGACGCCCTGGCCCCCACTGTTGCTGAATTGGTCGACGTCATCAAGCTAAACGCCGGAAAGCCTGTGGCTTTCAAGGTTTTGAGGAAGCCTTTGGCCGAGCCAGTCGGAGTCAACGTGGTTCCTGACGAGAGCGCGGACGGAACGGGGAGGATTGGGGTCCAATTGTCGCCGAATTATCAGATTTTCAAAGTCCGGGCGACGAATTTGTGGGAGGCATTCAGTTTCTCCGGCAAGGAGTTTGTGGGTCTCGCCGGGACGGTGTTTGATGGGCTCAAGCAGACTTTCTTCAACTTCTCGCAGTCGGCCGGGAAGGTTGCCGGGCCCGTGGCGATTATTGCGGTTGGGGCGGAGGTTGCGAGGTCGAGCTCGGATGGATTGTTTCAGTTTGCTGCTGTGATTAATTTAAACTTGGCAGCGATTAATTTGCTGCCCTTGCCAGCTCTGGATGGGGGGTCGCTGGCATTGTTGCTCGTGGAGGCAGCGAGGGGAGGGAGGAAGATCCCGAGGGAGGTGGAGCAGAGGATAATGTCGTCAGGGATTTTAGCGGTGCTAATTCTGGGGCTGTTCTTGATTGTGAAGGATACTTTGAATCTTGATTTTATTAAGGAGATGTTGTGATGGGAGCTCGAGTTAGCAAGGAAGGATAAGCTCCTCAAGCTCTTTTTGATGGGACGCGGGTAAAGCATTTCTCATCCCTTTTCTTGTAGTTTCTTGTAATTAGCATACTTGTCTGTTGAGGGAGCCCTAATTTGTGATATTCTGGGATTTGGATCATTTACATACTTGAAAATTGAAGTCAATTAATTTTTATACCTGTTAAGAAATGCAGAATCACATTTATTGAAAAAATTGTTTATTGATTCGGGTTACCTACTGGATATGTGATGATTTGCTTCTCATGATGACTGTTTTTCTAGTGGTTATATTGCAATGATGTGTGTGATTATGCCCACGTCTCTTCAGTTACTTATTGTTTTTAAGGTTATCTTGATATAATATGTTGTCTGGTACATTGCAGATTTCCTCTTCAAACAAGCGACTAGAGAAATTATTTGAATCAGTTACTAAAAATGGAAGAGTAGGAGAACAGACATGAAATATGTGAAGTAATTCATTAAGGGGATCATCATGTTTGCTAGGTTCAGTAATGTATCCCAGTACTTTAGATTATTAATACTGTTAAACGAAAGGAATTCCATGCCTTTATAGGGAAAATGTTTTGATAATTGATATTCATTTTTACGCGAATTTGTATAGAAGTATGAAAAGATTGATTGTTGTTAATAATGATTTCCAATTCTTCTCTAAACAAAATTGATAAAACTGAAGGTTCAAGCCTTCTGTTGATACCTAGTCTTTTAAGTCCTGGTCTAGATTTCAACCTTTTCAAATAATCTTTGGCTTCGACCTAACCAAGAAGCTGCTGGGTGTTTGGGCCACGTATGTGTTTCTCTTGTACAAGTAGGGGGTAGGAGAAGTGACAATGGTAGGCGAGAGGAAGAAAGGAGTGATAACCGGAAGGAGGCTGGTGTTTTGTTGATTTAGAGGGGTAAGCAACAACACAGCAAAAGGAGGGAATACCCTCAGCAGCGCGTAATATATAATATTAAATCATCACCCAGGCTGGTGTTTTGTTGATTTAGAGGGGTAAGCAACAACACAGCAAAAGGAGGGAATACCCTCAGCAGCGCGTAATATATAATATTAAATCATCACCCCTGCATTTTTTTGGGGCTACATCATTATGTGCCACTGGCAGGTGCTTACTATTGCAACATACTAGAACATACGCACCATTCAAACTAGCTTGGACACATTTTTGGGCGACGTAGAAAGATATACATGACCATGGGGTTTAAAAATTCATGTGTTGAGCGATAAAAAGGTGCTCAACTTGTGAGAAGGTGTCAGAAAGTAAGAAATCATATCCCTTGCTTGACTAGCATTCTAGAGTAATGGTGTAGAGGCAGCGATTAGATAGTGAATAGTTGCAACAAGGGTGGTGGACTAATATGGTAAATAGTGTTTCAAATGTCGGGAGGGGTTAGCTGAAGTTCTGATGTTTTGTATGGTGCACAAATGCTTAGAGTACAAGCAATTCATGCCGACCCGACAAGCTTAGCTAGGAGGCAGCTACTGAAAGCTTAATTTCTTGTTCACCTCTTTGGTCATATTTATTTTTCTTACACAGGCCCATTAAAGTTGTGCATCCTTGGTCCCTTATGGTTATTTTGAACTGCATATCGATAGATATTTTAAGCATTCACTATCATTGTGATTAAGTTCGCTAGCCAATATCAAACCTAGTAACCGAAGAGGATTTTTGTGGGAGTTATTTTAAGTGCAGGGTGGTAGAACTTGTTGTGTTTGCCATCATTGTCATTGAGTTTGCTAGCCAATATCAAGCCTCATAACCGTAGAGGACTTTTGTGGGTAGTTTAGAAGGCTATATATTTCGTGCGGGCTCTAGGAGATTTTGAACACAGGTGGACTTCCACTAAGGGTCTGTTTGGATTTAAGGAATTGGTGTGAAGTGAGGAAGTAGGAAGTAGATTTATTTCCTTTAGGAAAAAGGAAATGAGTAGTAAGTTTTCTGGTGTTTGGATGATTGTTGGGAAGTGTGGTTTGGAAAATGTTTTGTCGTTTCCGGTGTTTGGATGGTAATGAAAGTGGAAGTAGAAAAGTTGACCACAAAGTTGACCGCAAATAATATTAAAATAAAAATTAATTAAGAAAAATAAAAAATAGATTGTAATTAGAATGCAAGTGAGATTTACTTGACCAAAAAATTAACTGTTTTATGCTATAACTTATTATAAATGAGATTTACATGACCAAAATTAACTGTAGCACTCTGGAAGTGAGAAAATGGTTGTGTAAAAGAGAGATGAAAAAGGGAAATGGGGGTTTTCTTATTTTCCTTTTCCGGTGTTTGGATAGATAGGGAAATGAGCAATTATACTTCCCCACTTCCTCACTTCACTGTGATTCCTTACATCCAAACATGCCCTAAATCAAAGATCTGAAAATGTATATGGCTAAAGAGTGAAGTCACAGTTTAATGAGTATTATATGGGTGTTAATGCCAGATTCATGTGGTTGTTTCAGCAAGTGTCAGATGGTTGGGAATCACAGTATTATATATGTGGGAGATCATATGAAGTATGAATCTATTACAATGAGATAGATGATAACTCTAGATTAGTCCACCATTAGGTATAATGTAATCCACTTGGGGATCATGAGTCTTATGATGTCACTCCTTGATCAGGTTCTGTTCCGAGTCTTGTGACACATCAAATACATTCATTTGTTTCAAAACTTCAGGTTATATACTGTTTCCACACATCTTCAGCAGTCTCCAGCAATCTATATTATCTATATTGCTTAATATTTGGTGATCTTGGCCTTGTTGGGTAAGTCGCTCCATTCCTAGGGTTACACTTTGCCTCCTTCCAATAACAGGAAAGAGTATTTAAGGAGTAATGATGACAGGAACAATAGTGTTTCCCATCTGCTATTGCTTGGGTAGGAAATAATTTTAAGGATTGTTTTTTTGTTTCTTTAGAGAGTATATGAGGTGTGTTTGCTGGAGAAGTTTACCGTAGGTGATTAGAAATGAGACAGACATACAGGAATGGTTATAAAGAAATGGCACCGAGATGGATCTGCAAATATCCCTAGGATGAATTTAAGTTATTTTCCTTTGATCTGGACAGATTTCTTCGTTCTACCAATCAAGTATATCTGGATCTCTGAAACAATAGCTGTTAAGTAGTCCAGATGTTTCCAACAGGTCAAGATTTTGGTCCCTTTGTCTAGATAATAATTTTCATATTATAAATACCTCTCATATGCATTAGTTAACAAACTGAAATTATACAGGGCCAGGATGAGTTGCCTTTATTTTACTCACCTAAAAAAAACTTTGCGGGATTATCAGTATCACATTTTAACTACAATGGAGAACAGTACATTAACCTTAGATATAGTTTTCAAAATTTATCATGCATTTGAACTATGATGCAGGAAAGGATATTAGCTATAGACCATGTTTGAAATCTTGGTATCAATTGTGGTTTTTGTTATCTGAATTAGGAGTTTCAACGATATTAGCAATTTCAAAGCAGAATATGGGATGGTTGGCCATGGTTTAACAAAAATAGATTTTAAAAACCCAGTAAGGCTGTTAGGTTTTAGAGAACAGAGGGCTTCACCATATATTGGGATTGCCTCTCTTTATATAATGAGAGATAAATAGGAAACTATACGAATACACGTACACCCTATAATTCTCCCCCTCAGGTTGGAGCATGATATCAATCATGTCCGACTTATTATAAAAATTAGTAAAATATCTCTTAAACAAAATTTTCCTAAACAAAATTTTGAGAAACAAATAAATATTGAAGTTATTTAAAAACAAGTTTTGAATTTCTAATATTGATGTCAATCTATTGAATAATTGATGTTGATACTAAAGTTGCAAACAGAAGCGAACTAAATCTGAGTCGAATCAAATTGGGGTTGCTTCTCTTTATATAAATGAGATAGAAATTGGAAAATACAAAAATACCCTTACACATTTTTTAGACAATTAACAAGTTTTGAGATGTTTTGTTGAATAATTGATGTGGAATAGTTGGTACAAAAATAATCTCTAAATGAATATGGTACTTGAATTAATATTCTAAGTTAGATAAACAATTGTAGAAGCTAACTTTTGAAGAAAAATAATTTTAAAAATTTATTCTTATTAATTGTTAATCACATCATACTGAATGCTAATAATCTCAAAAGAGTTGATATATGTAATAGATTTGATCCAATTTAATTATCAATTAAAACACAATTTGTCTGTTAAACCTAATATAATTTGAGATAAAAAGATTGACCCAATATGATATGGTTTGTTATATTGGATTAGGCCAATTATATCTATGAGGTTTTCTTTTAACAAAGAGAATCAATTCAATCAATCCCTCAATTCTATTATTAATCTTCTTCTGATTGACTGCTTTTCTGCAGTGGATCTAAACACCAAAGCATTTTTAACTTTTGGCAGTTGGTTTGTCAACTTTGATATTTTGGCACTAGTTGACGTCTTCTTATCATTATGTGGAAAATGTTTTAAGCATGAACATTTTATTCATTATTTTTTTAGTTTTTACTCACTGTTAAGTCAAGTTTTGGTACTTCAAAGCCCAGATCTCTTATACCCGTCATTATTAGATAGTATCTTGTGGTTTCACTTGCTGTCAAACCAGCACTTGCTGAAATCGCACCAACAATTGGGCTATGCCACGGACTGTTTTGCGCTCAAAATCGTGATCGACTTTGCGGAACCGTGACAATATGTTATATTTGTAAAAGAAAACTAGTAAAGTAAAGTAGCAATATCAAGACAAAAGAGAAATAGCACGAGAATTTAACATGATTCGGCTAAACTCGAATTACGTCCACGGGAAAAGAACTTGAGAAAGTTTTATTGCTAAACTTGGTACAAGAGATCTAACATTCTCCTTGAATCTCTCTATATTATAAGATTATTCCTTCTCTTTTTATACCGTCACCTATTCCTCTGTTTGCATTGATTTTTTTATTCTCCTTATGTTATAATAGACTAGGTTACAACTTTTATTTATAGAGTTTTATAATACAAATTCTATTCGAATTATGAGATGATCTTGGTCGTCAGATGCTTGAAGAATTTGATCAATCCTTTTAGGATTTGATTTCCTTGATCTAGAACAATTTTAGACCCTTTAATCTTTAGAAACACATCATTCAATGAATAGAATTTGAGCTCTATTCAGAGTCTACCAGAAAAAAAATCTGACACGCCCGAAAAGAAAATTTGAATCCGATCCTGGGCCTTTGGCTGTCGACAAGCTTGAGCACCTGTCGACAGGTGCCTGCTGTCTGTCGAAAATCTGAGCGGTCTTACTTTTCTGTTGTGTGCGATCGACAGGCCTGTCGACTCCCATTGTGTACGGTCCACAAGTCTCTGGACCGCCACATTATTTTCTTGATCTTTTTTTTTTCAAGTTCTTTTTTTTTTCCTCTATTTTGACTAGATCTTCTTTGATCATCATCTTCTCTTGAAAACAAGGCAATTTTGCAAGAGCACTAACTAAAGCAAAAAGATTGCAGTCCGTATTTAAGGCATTTCAAGTGAGACTAATCTTTTTGAGGGTGTTATTGGATTCACGTGTTCAAATCCAATCTGTACAGACAATACGATATTGGTATCATCCAATTTTCAAACCTTGCTAAAGTTCTTGTGCATTTATCAAGAACTGCAAAATTGCACATTCAAATAATTTGACATCAAGTGACGCGTGGCAATTATATACCTTCACAAAATTGATGTTTTGAATGCATTATGTGCTAAATTATGAGTAATACAATGGAACACTTGTGGATGAATAATATGTTGCATATGTTTGCATTTGTACATAAATATTTCTAAACACTTTGATTATTGCGACTTTTGATATTTTTCATCCAAATTTTCCATTGGAATTTATACTTTGCATATCCACATAAAATTTAACTCGTATTCCAAGGAAATGTGGTGTCAAGCTGTGGAGTTTGATGCATTCAAACATCTTATAGTAATAGCATTCGGAATCTGGATGCCATCATAAAAGATACGAAAATTGTTATAGACACGAATACATGATAGATCTTCATCATCCTCTTTAGAGTTATAATGCCGTGATAACCACTCCACATGGACTTCTGCAACAAGCTGCAAAACATATGAATAGTTGTTATGCTTTCAGCACTTTTCAGGTTTTCAGGTAATATTCATGCATATAGATGACTCTTGACTTTTCATCTCTTCATTCACTGGCTTGGCTCTTTGTTTATGATGTTGAATTTTGCAACCCAGACTTTTGATTGTTTGCTAAATCAACTGAAGAATTACTGTCATTCTGACTTTTTAAGCTCTTAATGAGATTAATATTCCCTATTAATTTCCTAAACCAAAATGTATGGCATAATTTTGATATTGCAAAATATTCAACTCCAGAGAAAATATAAATGTTTGTTGCATAGCCATCAGAATGTGATATAGCTGTATAATATTTCTGTCATCACCATCTGTGATCACATTCTGTGTATGCTACAATAAGAAACATATTAGCAGATGAATCATTCTTCTTTAGTGTAAAATCTAATCCAGTTTGGTTCAAGTTGTACAACATAGATCTTCTATTGGCCTTGCATGTTCAAAGTCAGTTCTGACGAACTTTCAGCAAGTTCTTTGTGTAGTTAACTTATTTTCATCTTCATGCGTGGACTATATTTGTTTTGCAAGTCTCTCACATCAATTTACTGTTTGTTTTGCTTGTCTGTGATGACTGGAAACCACGATTTATGGGTCATGCGTACCTTTGAACTCTTCGAACTTGTCTAAGTTCTGCCATGTAACTATCAAGCAATTCAATTCAATTCATACACGAGGCATGCTCATTTGGACATTTGTTGAAGAAGCAATAATGAAAGTACTTGATGCATTCTAACAGCCCCGTGCCCTGTTGCTTTGCTTGAGGCTACACCAAATGCTTTTTCTTTGACCTTGTAAGCTTCTTTCATGTGCATATTTGCCCTGATTAGTGAGTTGGGCAATTGAAAGAAAAGCGAAAGCAAAATTCAGCTCCAGCTTGTTGTCTCCATGCTAATGTCTTCTCTTTGGTGCCTTCCCTGGTTTCTTTGTCTGGGACTTTCATCAAACTTTTCTTTTCTGTCACCATTTTGCCTTTTGTTGAGGACTTTTTCATAATTTATTTTCTTCTGTTCCTGAAATTCTTAATCAGCGATTCGTCATATTTCTGTTCCTTGCTTCACAGGCATTGAGTCTCTCAGCTTCAGCTCGCAATTTCTGTTTAAGAAATCTTTACATTGTTCCCCGTATTCGTCTTCTTGAATCGAAACCTGCCTTGGAGTAATGACCGCATTCTCGTATTAATCTACACCAGAATACTTGTTGTCGACGTCTACATACAAATTTGTCAATACGAGAATGTGACTCCAGGCAGAACACTAGATTTCAAAGATGTAAGCTCATCCATCACACAGTTAAAATCGTGATAATTATTAGTGTTTTTCTCGTCTTTTAGACCTGAGACCTCCCATAACTCAATCTCATCTGTTTACCACTGAACCAGACCTCTCACCCGCGTTATCGAAGGTCACACGTACCTTCAAACATATGACACGTTTTCAAAATCTAGTAGAAATTAACTTAAAACAACAAGCTTAAAATAATTTGAATTAATTAGGTTCTTCATCAGTACGTGCCCTGGCCACAGAGAAAGGACTCAATCGTAACCCATACAGAACAGAACTGTGTCAATCTAACAAATGGTTGCAATTTGGTAAAAGAACAATGAAATGGAACTTTCAGTTAGAGAGAAATCAGTTCACCGACTAGACTAGTGACAACGTATTCAACTGTCTGACGCACTGAAATTGTCAAAAACCCCATTCTTCTGAAATTAAAACTTATATATTATCATGTCATTTTCTATTAAGTATTATCAAACAAACACTAATCGATTTCAGGTCGTCCATCCGCCTGTAGATTTGTTAAAATTTACAGGCAGTCTTTCTTCTATAGAAAACTTTGGTAAGTTAATTTCACATAAAACTTTGATTTTTTACTTAATAATCAAATCATTATCTCATGAAGGGAGACAGGGAGGAGGAGACATGGATCACACTTTGATGGGCGAAGAATTCGATAGTCTTTTGGAGGAAACTGCGGGTTGGGGGCTCGGCACCGATTATGATCGCATGTGACCTACGTTGTTGTGGTGACCTGTTTCTTAATGCTCTAGATTTTCAAAGCTTGCTGCTTGCTGGGCCGGTTTTTTGCTTTGTGGGGTTTTAGATGCTTTATTGTTTTTGTTTCTCTTTTCGTGATGTATATTTTCTCTCATTTTGCACTTGCGTGTACATTTTGACTTAAGAGAATTCTTGTTTTGTCAGAATGTTATCATTAGAAGCTTTTTAATGAAGTACGGAGAATTTACTGGTTTCAACGTTTTTCTCAAAATAATCAAATCATTATCTCTGCCTACATTGAGCACGCATGTTCCCTTCTCCATAAGGTCATTCCTTTGTTATTTAAAAAAAGAAAAAAGAAATCTAGATGCTAAGTGTCAAGGCGATGGCCATAACAAAGCATTTATTTTAATTTTAGAGTCAGTTGCATTATCTCGGTGAAAGAATGCTGTTTTCTGTTAAGTTTGTGCAATCCAAAGTCTCCAAGTGAAACGAGATTAAATTGCGGCATATAATTGTCATTTCAAGTGAATACAACAACGAAATAAAGTCAAGTCAGATTCCATGACAAACTTTTGAAATTTACAACAATTATAAAATATAAGTACTTTTCTTAGGGAGCTAGTAATTTCTAGCTTCTCTTTCCCTCAAAAACAAAATTTCTAGCCTCTCTTGCGGTCTGATGTTATATATATAGCTTACAAATTCGTGCACTTGAGAAAATGAGCGTGTACTTTACAATTCCTTGGATATAAATTCCTAATAATTAGCTTAATTTTATATTATTTATAATCCTATAAATCAAACAACACAAATTCCTAATGACACTGAGGTCATTGTTTGGAGGCCCCTTGATGGGTATCATATCGTAAGAGTGCAGATGTTGACCCCTGCAAAATTCATTAGGGCACCCGCCCAAAAATTACTGCTCGTGTCAGTATTTGTTCTCAGGAAAAAGTCCAAAAGACTCCCTCCCTTTTTCTTCTTCCTTCCTTCTCCTTCTTTCACGGTGAGAAGTTGATGGGCGTCGGCGATCTCCCTCGTCCTCCGTCCCCCTCGTCCCTCTTCGTCCGTCGCCCCCCTGCATCCCCGCCCGTCGCCCCCCTCCTCTTTCCCTCCCGGTCCTCGCTCCTCCTGACCTCCTTTTCAGTCAAGGATAGCCAAACAGATTTAAATCTATTTGACCAGCAGTGGTCGAACATGTTTGTTTGACCAACAGTGGCCAAACAACATACATATGTTTGACCACTACTTTCAGCCATCTGTAACTGAACAGGAGGTTGGACGGGGGAGCGCGGAGGGGGAAGGGGAAGAGAAGGGGGACGTTAGAGAGAGAGGTAGGCAGGGAGGCGGAGGAAGGGGGAGAGGACAGGGGAAGGGGGGAGGCTTTCCCTCCTCCTTTCTCCTCGTCCCTCCTCACCGCCAACGGTGAGGAGGAGGAGGGAGGCGGTGGGGGCGGGGGGAGGGGAGGAGAGCAGGAGAACAAGGGTGATTTGGGAAATTTGAAATATTCAGAATATCTTCATCTAGTTTTTTTTTTCCCGCTAATTGAGGGCGGGGGTCGCATGAAGGCGACCCAATGTCGTGCCTTCTTCTAGTTGTTAGGTGTCTTGGTCTGATGGGTGCCTTCATTAATTTGATGAGTGCCTGTATCCGCACTCAAATTGTAAGAGGGATTCTATGAATTTGTGAGCAAGAGAGAAAAACACGAGCAAGAGCAAATTTTCTTTTCGAGCTACTAGATTCAAGAGATTGAAGAATCATTAGGAGGGAAAAAGAAGGGGAAGAAATCTGTGTTGAAAAATTGGGGATGGGTTGTTTGTTCGTGTCATATTTGCGGGCAGCTGGCAAAATCTTCCAATGCCGTCTTTGACGGGGGGGCCCTCCACTTGTCCCGCTGGAACCGGATAAAGCCCCTCACTCCCCACCCGATAACCTGACCCAAGGTTTCGGGTTCGGATCCGATAGTGTTCGGGTGTGGCTCCAAGAAATGTGCCTCAAGATGAGACTTCTCAGATAGTCAAATGAGCCATAGGCGTCTAGGGAGTTGGTGGGAGAAGAACAACTCTCCGGGACAAAATAAATTATTAGTTAAAATCTAAATATTTTATAAAAGAATTAAATTACAAGTTCTAGTTATGCCTTTTGTAATTTGTAACAGCCTCTGCACTCTGTGAGCCCGGTCTATTGTGTGATTGAGCTTGCAACAATAGTATGTTTGTGCTTATTAATTTTAAGAGTTTATTGAGTAGATTTGAACCCCACACAAGGAAATATGATAGCTAGTAATTCCTTTTTTCATAACATAAAATAAAAAAGGGAAATACTAAAAAGAGGTTGCAATGAGGTTAGTTCCCTTCCCGTCACTATCGGATTTGATGTAAGATCCGCCCGTTATCTTGGGTTGGTAGTTGTTCTAACTTCTAACTAACAAAATGGAGTGCAACATGGACCAACAATAAAACTCTTGTGCACCCATTTATGCTACAAGATGGAGCTATATTGGGGCAGAACTTGGGTGAAGGTTATCTGTTGTAAGATTTTTGTTTATCTATTGTAAGATTCACGGTGTGGCTTCAACAACAATGTAATTTCAATAGCTGTTGTTAGAGTTGCAAACGTGTTTAGATGATATAATTTTTACCACATGTTTTAGTCATTAAGATGATATTAATCACTTATCAATAAATTATTAATTTTTAATAATAAATTGTATGATTATCTCTAGTGTTTGCTGACTTGTTTCTATACTTGTCCATCACGCCGAGTGTTGTTGCTCCGCGGCTCATTTTAAGTATTGCGCAACAACAGTTTTTTTAACCCAAAATGCTATTGCAACGGCAATTTAGAGTAGGCCCGATTATGGTTCCGGTTCGAAAAGCTGAATCGAATCGAAACTGGGTCTCATAAACTGGAACCGGAAATCGAACCGGCCAGCAATCATTTTCGAACCGAACTGGAACCAGCTCAAAGCCGTCTGATTCCGATTTCTTATTTTTAATGTTCAGCAACTGACGGTTCAAGTTCAGAATTGAATTTTTAATTTTTTCTTCTTCTTTTTTTTTTTGTCCTTTGGGCCGGCCGGTTGCTTCTCAACAGTAACAAGCCTAGGGCTTATAATAGGACTGGATCTGGAACCAGTCGGCCCCAGTCAGGTTCTGATTCCTCATTTGGAGGAATCGGGAATCGCTGGTTCGTGAATGTGGATCAGGTCTAATTTAGAGTTCCAACAACACCATAACCAAACCCCTATCTTTGAGAATTGGACATAGCTAGAGTTTAAATTGTCGCTCCATACTATTTTCTTTTCTATTATTTTCTGTAACGCCCCGAATTCCACGGATACGGGGACGTCACTGCGACGTATAGGCGTAGGTCCGAAATGCACCCACACATATACGCTAAGCAAAAGTACAACAAGAAATGGTCAGAGTGCAACACAAAGCGTGGTATACGCACATATATGCCAACATAAAGTACAATACAAAGTCATCACTGAATATGATAAACATCACATAATACATGTGTCCTTCATCATACAAGTCCAAAAGTGAAAGGTACAGCAAAAGTACAAAAGAGCTCACGAGTAGGAGGGAGATCCCGTGAGTCTAAAGAGTCAGGCACAAGGAGCTGAAGCTAGGATGCCTGCTTGCTAAGGATGGCTCGATCTACGATGGACAACTCCACTCCGATCTAGCCTCGGAATCTGAATGTGCAAATCCAAGGGGTCAAGACATATAACAATAAATGAACTATAGCCAAGTGGCGAAGAGACATGAATGGGGTCAGAACACAAGCATGGTATATAAGAACGGATATAGCATAATCGGGAAACAGGAAATACAAGTAAAACTGATTACAAGCAAAAGTGATCGTATATACTTAAGCCACTGTCCCATGAGACCAGTACCTCGAGGGAGTAATCCAAACAAGGAAACCCTCATCTATATACCCTTATCTCATGCCACAGTAATCCAAGCATATATAATCAGAGTTGCAAAATCATACGATAGTCCAGAACGGGAATACATAACAGATACAATAATAAATCCAAAACAGGAACGAGTAATAGTAAATACCGGAATCATCACTGGAATCACGGAAATCATAATAAGTATCACAAGCTGGGAACATAACTGGAAACGTGCCTGGAATATCAAGAATCATGACAATATCCATAACAGTATCAATTCTTATTATTATTACTCGTCTAACTCATATATCTCGGTATGTGTCTCGGTATCGATCCCAACTCACATACATCCATATATAAGAAAGTCGAGGGTCGTTATCGGAAGTAGATGGAGAACTGATAACACTTCTTATAGTAGTTTCCATACACCTGGAACCGGTTTTGGAGGCCCAATGTCCCCCTAACAGTACTCAGGATGTGGGCCCAAAGTCCCACTAACAGTCATCTAGTGTGGGCCCGAGGTCCCACTAACAGTAATCTACCATATATCATCCACCTACTATAAGCAAGGTATCATTCCGGCATCCATCACTTCCACCCATACCCCATACAAGTTGTAGTTTATTAAGGATTATCAGTTTACGGGAAAGTGAACATGACAGTATTGGCCCTTCAGATCCAAGAGGTGGCCCCCATGGGTTTCAAGAGGTGGCCCCCACCGTGAGGTGTGGCACTTTGTTCCATGTGGCACTTTGTTCTGAGGGAGTGGATTCTAGAGGTGGCCCCCATGGGTTTCAAGAGGTGGCCCCCACCGTGTGGTGTGGCACTTTGTTCCATGTGGCACTTAGTTCCATAAAACAAGGCAGGGTTCCCGCAAATCAGATAATCATAAAGTCAAGTGTATCATGCTTGGTTTAAGGGATAGCATGACAAAGTGGTGAGGTCTAACAAGAAATAAAAAATAACAATAATGTAGAATGGGCCGGGTCAATCATGACATAACAATCGGGTCTAACAAGGTGGTGGCATGCCAGTTGGTCAAGTGAGTACGTGTTAGGTGTCATGTGATATACATGTGTTAAAAGAAAATAAATAATTAACATAGCTATGTTAAGGTAAGGCAAATGGAAACATAGATCAACTTAGGGTTCAACGACCTCGAAGGGTCTGCCACACATGTTATGGAATAGTGAAGTAATAATATCACGGCAGTGCACAAGCATGGGAATGAAATAAGAAATTGCAATGGTCATACATAACTTGATAAGATGAGGTGACTAGGGTGATGTGACACGAGTAATAGGTCCTTAAGTACAAGGTACATCCACATGATCCAAGTACGAGATAAACGTGTCATGCAGCACAAGTATGAAGCATAAACAAGACTAAAATATCCTATATGTATCCGGGAAGGGTCAAAATCAGAGAGGAAAAGAATCAGAAATTCTGGTCCAGAATCAGGCCGTCGGTCGACCTCCGGTCGACTGCCGGTCGACTGGGGATTGAACTAACGGTCGACTCCCGGTCGACTGCCGGTCGACCGGGCAGATGCCGTGAGCTCCAGGTTTGGCCGGTCGACTGCCGGTCGACTGGTCCACATCAATTCCTAAGGCCGGTCGAGTCAGCGGTCGACTGCCGGTCGGCCACCAGCTCAAAGCTGTGCACGTTGTGCACATCGGTCGAGTGATCGGTCGACTGCCGGTCGACCGATCCTCGGGAATCTGCTGCTGTTAGGTCAGAAAAATCAGATTTTTATGGGGTTCGGTTAATGGTCCAAAGATAGGATTTTTATGTTATTAGGGGTCCTGATCTATCCATACAAGTACACTAGAACAGAGTTTAACCTTGGTGAGTAGAGATATCTACATGGAAAGGTTGGATCTAAGTTTTGATGCCCTAAAAATGGGATTTTTATGGTGCTAGCATACAAGAATTCACATCATAAGTAAATAGAGAGTATTCTAGGTCTTGGTGAGTAAGGTACTCACATGGATGGGTTGTATTTGGAGCTTGATCCAAGATGAAGAAGAGGGGCTCCAATTCACAAGTTGTTGAAGCTTGAGGTGGAGGAGTTGATCTTGGAGTTGCCTTGGGTTGGTGGTTGGAGATGAAGTCTTCGTGATGAAGCCCTAGATGAATCCTTGAAGTCTTGTGATGGATCCTTGAAGCTAGGGTTTGGGTTGAAGAAGAGGGGATTTTGGGAGAGCTTCTCTCTCTTGAGTTGGAGTGGAGGAAGAAGAAAATGATTGATTTGCAAATGAAAAGGATTATATAAGTTGGGGATTTTGTGAAGTGAGATGGAAATTGGATAGATGCAAGGGGCTTCCTTGCAAAAAGGGAGGTGAGGTGTCCCTAGAGTGGCCACTTGGCCGGCCATGAGAAGGAGAGAGAATGAGTGGGGTTAGGTGAATGGGTGAGTGGGAAATGAGGTGGCATGACAAGGTGGAAATTGGAATATGCAATTATTGAAAAATGCCCGAAATTCAAGTATCTCTGAATGATCTGAAAATTTTACCAAAAATCAAGAATAATATATAAAGACCAATCGTGAAATCCGTTTGAAGAAATACTGTATAGTTTTAAAATTAAAAATCCCGGAATCAGTGATTTACCGACTCCGAAAGAATTTCCATAAAATCATAAAATCCTCAGAAAAAGAATATAGATAGAAAATATGATCCCGAGAAATAAAGTCTAAAGAATCATCATGAAATTCCAAACAGTTTGAGAATTAAAAATCCGGGAATCGGTCAGCGGCACTGGCCGACACCGGTTTTGAAGAAATTCAAATTAATCCGAGAAAAATCCAGAAAATCACAGAAAATCTAATATATTGAAAAATAACATTTAAAACTGAAATCGGTCAATTCTACATGTCAGAAATACCAAATTGAAGAATATACTATGATCGGGCCCTCGGCTCAGACTAGGGCTGACTCCGAGTCCACGAATCCAAATCCAATATAAAATAATCGTATAGGAAATTCATGATACAGAATAAATACAGAAAACAATTCGAAAAATACGATCGAAAATTCGAACACGCAACTAAGTACGTATTCCAAGAACGGGGTATTACAATCTACCCACCTTACAAAAAATTGCGTCCTCGCAATTTCGTTAAGGGGTAAATTGAATACAAGAAGGACGAAGGCACGAATAAAGGCATCATAAAATCAAAACAGGGAGGAAGATAAATACAAGAAGGTCCAGAATTAACAATGATAGAATGACAATGGAAATAATATTAAGAAAGATAACCAACTCAAATACAAGATCTGGGGTAGTGGTTACCATGAAATCCTAAGGCTCCTGCTCCGGATACTGATCTTCCCACTCTGCTGCAACACCTGAAGCCTCTGCTGCCATGACGTGAACTTGGCCTCTACCCTGATCTGCTCTAGGCCTCATCCCTCTCTGCTGACGATCATACCGTTGGGGTGGAAATGGAGCTCTCCGGTCAACGGGCTCTGGGTTTCTCCTCAATGGCGGTGCTGGAAGTGCTGGGGCCGGATGTGCTGGTCTGACTGGTGCCGTATGCTCAAACTTCCTATACCGGCAATCCCTTAGTGCATGACCTCTTGCCCCACATGCCAAACATAATCCATTGGCTACCCGACAATCTCTCTTGTAATGTCCGGGCCTGTGGCAGAAATTGCATGTGATCTGAGGAAGAGGGGTCTGGAATGGTCTCTTCATCATCGGGCCCTGGGTTGCCCTATCCTCATCCTCCTCATCCATCAACTCAAAAGGCCTCTTCTTGGCTTGGCTCTTCATCTGATTCTCCTTCTTCTTCTCCAGTCCACGCTCTACTTCTCGAGCTATGGTGAGAATCTCAGAATATGTCTTCAGCTGCTGGGGCACCAGGAATACCTGTAGGTCCATCTGCAGGCCCTGCTGAAATCTGCTTGCCCGCTTCTCTTCATCCGTCACCATGTACGGGGCAAAGCGGCTCAATCTGAGAAACTCCGCGGCATACTCATCCACGGACTTACTCCCCTGCCGAAGTCTGATGAATTGTTCTTCCATGTCCTTCTGAGCTGTGACAGGGAAGAATCTGCTGTAGAAACTCTTGGAGAAGGTGTCCCAAGTGACAGGCTTCTCCAATCTGACCTCTTCTGCTAGCCACCAAGTCCTGGCTATATCCTTCAATTGGATCTTGGCAACCTCCACTTGGTTTTCCTCTGGGACACGGGCTGCCTTCAACAAGTCCGATGTGTCCGTTAACCATTGCTCAGCCTCCAAGGGTTTCTCTCCACCCGTGAATATGGCTGGCTGCAGCCTCCTGAAGTCTGATATGTTCCCCGGCCTCTGTCCCTTAGGTGCCGCTATCCCTTGCCGGAGAAGTTCGGTCTGCTGCTGTTGGTTCTCCACCTGCTGTTGCTGGTTTTCCACCACCATCTGGATAACCCTCAATACATCCACATTCTCTCCCGCTGCTCCATTCGATGCTGATCCGGAGTTGCTGCGACCCGATCTCCTCTCCATCGATACTAGGTATGGACAGACTGGGAGGAGCTGGAACATGGAATGGAAGGATTTCAGGATATGAAGGATGGAATCAAGAAGAACTAGATAAATCAAAAGGACTAGACAACTTTGTACATTGATGTTGGCATCCGCAAATTACTAGAATTTGCTACTTGTTTGTACTATAGAGGTAAGAGCCTAGGCTCTGATACCATCCTGTAACGCCCCGAATTCCACGGATACGGGGACGTCACTGCGACGTATAGGCGTAGGTCCGAAATGCACCCACACATATACGCTAAGCAAAAGTACAACAAGAAATGGTCAGAGTGCAACACAAAGCGTGGTATACGCACATATATGCCAACATAAAGTACAATACAAAGTCATCACTGAATATGATAAACATCACATAATACATGTGTCCTTCATCATACAAGTCCAAAAGTGAAAGGTACAGCAAAAGTACAAAAGAGCTCACGAGTAGGAGGGAGATCCCGTGAGTCTAAAGAGTCAGGCACAAGGAGCTGAAGCTAGGATGCCTGCTTGCTAAGGATGGCTCGATCTACGATGGACAACTCCACTCCGATCTAGCCTCGGAATCTGAATGTGCAAATCCAAGGGGTCAAGACATATAACAATAAATGAACTATAGCCAAGTGGCGAAGAGACATGAATGGGGTCAGAACACAAGCATGGTATATAAGAACGGATATAGCATAATCGGGAAACAGGAAATACAAGTAAAACTGATTACAAGCAAAAGTGATCGTATATACTTAAGCCACTGTCCCATGAGACCAGTACCTCGAGGGAGTAATCCAAACAAGGAAACCCTCATCTATATACCCTTATCTCATGCCACAGTAATCCAAGCATATATAATCAGAGTTGCAAAATCATACGATAGTCCAGAACGGGAATACATAACAGATACAATAATAAATCCAAAACAGGAACGAGTAATAGTAAATACCGGAATCATCACTGGAATCACGGAAATCATAATAAGTATCACAAGCTGGGAACATAACTGGAAACGTGCCTGGAATATCAAGAATCATGACAATATCCATAACAGTATCAATTCTTATTATTATTACTCGTCTAACTCATATATCTCGGTATGTGTCTCGGTATCGATCCCAACTCACATACATCCATATATAAGAAAGTCGAGGGTCGTTATCGGAAGTAGATGGAGAACTGATAACACTTCTTATAGTAGTTTCCATACACCTGGAACCGGTTTTGGAGGCCCAATGTCCCCCTAACAGTACTCAGGATGTGGGCCCAAAGTCCCACTAACAGTCATCTAGTGTGGGCCCGAGGTCCCACTAACAGTAATCTACCATATATCATCCACCTACTATAAGCAAGGTATCATTCCGGCATCCATCACTTCCACCCATACCCCATACAAGTTGTAGTTTATTAAGGATTATCAGTTTACGGGAAAGTGAACATGACAGTATTGGCCCTTCAGATCCAAGAGGTGGCCCCCATGGGTTTCAAGAGGTGGCCCCCACCGTGAGGTGTGGCACTTTGTTCCATGTGGCACTTTGTTCTGAGGGAGTGGATTCTAGAGGTGGCCCCCATGGGTTTCAAGAGGTGGCCCCCACCGTGTGGTGTGGCACTTTGTTCCATGTGGCACTTAGTTCCATAAAACAAGGCAGGGTTCCCGCAAATAAGATAATCATAAAGTCAAGTGTATCATGCTTGGTTTAAGGGATAGCATGACAAAGTGGTGAGGTCTAACAAGAAATAAAAAATAACAATAAATGTAGAATGGGCCGGGTCAATCATGACATAACAATCGGGTCTAACAAGGTGGTGGCATGCCAGTTGGTCAAGTGAGTACGTGTTAGGTGTCATGTGATATACATGTGTTAAAAGAAAATAAATAATTAACATAGCTATGTTAAGGTAAGGCAAATGGAAACATAGATCAACTTAGGGTTCAACGACCTCGAAGGGTCTGCCACACATGTTATGGAATAGTGAAGTAATAATATCACGGCAGTGCACAAGCATGGGAATGAAATAAGAAATTGCAATGGTCATACATAACTTGATAAGATGAGGTGACTAGGGTGATGTGACACGAGTAATAGGTCCTTAAGTACAAGGTACATCCACATGATCCAAGTACGAGATAAACGTGTCATGCAGCACAAGTATGAAGCATAAACAAGACTAAAATATCCTATATGTATCCGGGAAGGGTCAAAATCAGAGAGGAAAAGAATCAGAAATTCTGGTCCAGAATCAGGCCGTCGGTCGACCTCCGGTCGACTGCCGGTCGACTGGGGATTGAACTAACGGTCGACTCCCGGTCGACTGCCGGTCGACCGGGCAGATGCCGTGAGCTCCAGGTTTGGCCGGTCGACTGCCGGTCGACTGGTCCACATCAATTCCTAAGGCCGGTCGAGTCAGCGGTCGACTGCCGGTCGGCCACCAGCTCAAAGCTGTGCACGTTGTGCACATCGGTCGAGTGATCGGTCGACTGCCGGTCGACCGATCCTCGGGAATCTGCTGCTGTTAGGTCAGAAAAATCAGATTTTTATGGGGTTCGGTTTAATGGTCCAAAGATAGGATTTTTATGTTATTAGGGGTCCTGATCTATCCATACAAGTACACTAGAACAGAGTTTAACCTTGGTGAGTAGAGATATCTACATGGAAAGGTTGGATCTAAGTTTTGATGCCCTAAAAATGGGATTTTTATGGTGCTAGCATACAAGAATTCACATCATAAGTAAATAGAGAGTATTCTAGGTCTTGGTGAGTAAGGTACTCACATGGATGGGTTGTATTTGGAGCTTGATCCAAGATGAAGAAGAGGGGCTCCAATTCACAAGTTGTTGAAGCTTGAGGTGGAGGAGTTGATCTTGGAGTTGCCTTGGGGTTGGTGGTTGGAGATGAAGTCTTCGTGATGAAGCCCTAGATGAATCCTTGAAGTCTTGTGATGGATCCTTGAAGCTAGGGTTTGGGTTGAAGAAGAGGGGATTTTGGGAGAGCTTCTCTCTCTTGAGTTGGAGTGGAGGAAGAAGAAAATGATTGATTTGCAAATGAAAAGGATTATATAAGTTGGGATTTTGTGAAGTGAGATGGAAATTGGATAGATGCAAGGGGCTTCCTTGCAAAAAGGGAGGTGAGGTGTCCCTAGAGTGGCCACTTGGCCGGCCATGAGAAGGAGAGAGAATGAGTGGGGTTAGGTGAATGGGTGAGTGGGAAATGAGGTGGCATGACAAGGTGGAAATTGGAATATGCAATTATTGAAAAATGCCCGAAATTCAAGTATCTCTGAATGATCTGAAAATTTTACCAAAAATCAAGAATAATATATAAAGACCAATCGTGAAATCCGTTTGAAGAAATACTGTATAGTTTTAAAATTAAAAATCCCGGAATCAGTGATTTACCGACTCCGAAAGAATTTCCATAAAATCATAAAATCCTCAGAAAAAGAATATAGATAGAAAATATGATCCCGAGAAATAAAGTCTAAAGAATCATCATGAAATTCCAAACAGTTTGAGAATTAAAAATCCGGGAATCGGTCAGCGGCACTGGCCGACACCGGTTTTGAAGAAATTCAAATTAATCCGAGAAAAATCCAGAAAATCACAGAAAATCTAATATATTGAAAAATAACATTTAAAACTGAAATCGGTCAATTCTACATGTCAGAAATACCAAATTGAAGAATATACTATGATCGGGCCCTCGGCTCAGACTAGGGCTGACTCCGAGTCCACGAATCCAAATCCAATATAAAATAATCGTATAGGAAATTCATGATACAGAATAAATACAGAAAACAATTCGAAAAATACGATCGAAAATTCGAACACGCAACTAAGTACGTATTCCAAGAACGGGGTATTACATTTTCTTTTTCAAACAATACGAATTCAAGTTTGGAGAACCTAGATCTGATGCTATTCATAAATCACTGACTAATCATGTTTGGGTTGAACTTGAAACCCACTTGATCTTACTCAAAAGTTATAAGTTTGAGAAAGATTTAAAGTCTAACTGAAACTCAATTGGTGGGTTTTATCTTTTCTCGCCATACACTAGATCTAAACATGTCAAAACTTTTACTTTTATTGTATTCTAACTCATCTCGAACCCGCAATAATTATGTACATTTAATAACTGGCTATCTAGATATGTTAAATCTGGACATCAACTAGTTATTTAATATATTCGCATCCTCTATGATTAATGTACTCTAGTGAGAAACTTTCAACTAAAAAAGAATCTCAATATTTAGGGGGAAAAAAGAATTATCGGATCAGAGCGGGTCGGATCCACCCCCCGCACCAACACAATCCAAACCCAAATCCGGATCCTCTGCCGACTCAATCTAGATTCTAGCACCCGTGCCGTGTCGGAAATTCCGGCAGAACACCACAACGTCATTGCCTCGTGCCCCGTCATGGATGCCATTACTCACGCACACTCTCCCCCTCTCCCCTACACGAACTCCAACAGCGGGCCCCACTCCTTTTCCCTCCTTTCTCTCCGAAAATCAATTAATTAAAGTAAAAATTCATTAAACAAAGGTCAGAAAGACGAAAGAGATTGGGAGAGAGAAAAAAGAAAAGAAAGAAAAAAAAAACAAGAGAGAGAAAAAGAGGCAGTAGCAGCTGCAGCAGTAGGTAGAGAGAGAAATAGAGACCAAGAACTAGAGAGAGAGAGAGAGAGATGATGGCGGCGGCGAAGAAGGGCACCCTCAAGAAGAAGCGCTCGGATCCGACCCGAACTCGCCGGCCGGACGCGGACCCGGACCCGGACCCGGACCCTCCGCCGCCCGAAACCCGCCGGAGCCTCCGCCCTCGCCAGACCCGCTACCTCGCTGACCTCGAGGACGAGCTCGATCTCGAAGAGGAGGAAGAACGAGAGAGGGAATCTAAGGAGAGGAGGAAGCTGAAGCTCGTGCTCAAGTTACCCCCTATTTCTACCAGGCGGTGCCAGGACTCGAGTCCCGTCACCGCCCCCAAATCCTCCCGCAGGGCCGAGCTGGACCGCCGGGCGTCGCCGCCGCCGGACTACTCGGCGTCGACCTCGTCGTTCGCCACGTCATCGTCGTCGCGGGGCGAGGAGGAGGATGAAGATGATGATGATGAGGAGATTGTGAAGCCGCTGAAGAAGCGGAGGATTGAGAGGGTTCAGGATTCGGATGGATCTGGTCACCGGCGGGTAACTTTTGCGCTACTTTCCCTTTGGTTTTGTGTTTGGTCCCCTACAAATAATTTAGGTCAACTGAGTGGCCAAGTTGCTGCTGCTAATTTTGCTATTTAATTTGGAGTTGTTAAAGTTCGTTTCTTGCTTTCTTTGTACTCAGGAGAGAAGGGGAAATGTGGTTCGGAGACCGATTCGAGCTGTTTCAGGTTTGGTTTTGTTTACCCATTGCTTAATTTGTGCCAATTTTTGATGAAAATTGGAGCTTGAGTTTGATATGTTGTGTGTTTTGTTTGCTTAGGGACTCCAATGCCGGAGAGAAAGACACTGGAGGAGATCCTTGATAAGCTTCAGAAGTGTGAAATGCTCTTTATTTAGTTTGTTTGATTCTGAGCTGAATTTATTGTGAAGATTTTGAATATTTTTGGTCTTTGGATTTGGCAGGAAGGATACTTATGGAGTGTTTGCTGAGCCTGTTGATCCAGAAGAGGTTTAAGAGCTTGTGATTTTGTTCAGTTTTGAGTTTTGAGGAGGATGAGGTTCTCGTGGTTCCTGAAAGCTTATAGTTGTGTTGATGTTTGCAGCTACCAGATTACCATGATGTGATTGAGCATCCGATGGACTTTGGCACTGTAAGGAGGAAACTCGCAACCGGGCGATACCATTCTTTAGAACAATTTGAGGTTAGTAGTTGGATGTTTTATGGCCAAGAATGGATGTCAAATATGTTTTTCTTAACCATGGATGGAACTGTTATTTTCCAAGATGTTAGCGTGTTGATTAGTGGAATATGTTACATTACTATGTAACTTAAAGCTTAGACATTCTCCTTGATATGGAGATGGAATCTATAGAGTGCATGTCAATAGAGGGATGCCTTGACACCATTATAAAGACAAGACACCATGATGTATTTTACTGAATTCTTGTCTGGTTGGCTGATCTAAGGAGGTGGAAAAGGGAAGGAACAAGGACACATTAGTATCCCTCAATCTCAAAGAAGTTCAGGATATAACAATTTGCCTAAAATAGACTGCTGCATTCCACGTACGAGATTCTAGACAATTTCCCACTGATACCCTTTCTCTTTATATATAAAACTGATGAGGAATTACCATCTAATTAAATGATTGATCCTAATAAAATTATCCTTATATAGCATTTTGGACTTGCAAACACTCCTAGGATAGAAATAGTCCCAATTGCCTCATGTTTGTGCCAAATTTCCAGTGAGCTTCTGGTGCTGTCCTACATGGTATCCGGTTTATTGTATGCATCCAGTTCATTGTTGGGGCTTCCACTGTTTCTTTTTCTCTAAATGTCCGTGGTCACTTTAAGGGGGAATTTATTCACTTGACTATCTCTTCTCCACCAAGTTGGGTGTAAAGGAACAGTTATGGTTATTAAGCTTGGCTATGTAATCGTCATAGCAGTTGGAGCTTGGTTATAACTGAGGTTGGGCTTGGTAAGGCTTGTTCTAGCTTGATTTAACCCCTTTAGCTGATCTGAATTTGACACTATATTTATTGAAGCTCTATATTTATGGACATTCTATATTTATTGGCTTCAAAATTGAACCGTTCTTGAATTCACGCGTAAAATGAGTACTCATGCAACATGTTTAAGCAGATACGCCTGGAATCTAGCGCTACAACCTTTTCTCCATAAAATGAATAATGTTTAAGCATAGACTGCAAGGTAAAATCTCCTAAATACGGATCTCAAGATTTGTATTTGCTAAGAAGTTGGACTGAAAGGAGCTTGGGCTCAGTGTATTTACAAAAATGCACATGAAATCATGCATTCATGCTTGACTTTGGTTCAGTTCTTATGAAAGAGTTGGAATGAGCTATATAAAGTGAGCCAAGTAGTGCATGTACAGCTTGCATAGATTTGCATGTCTAAGACCTCATACCATATTGGAAGAGTAGAGATACAAACATTTGTTCTTACCAACTGGTGTTGTATCTCTTCCTGTCTTATATATGATATATTGAGATTGCTTAACTTTCTATCTCACAAAGGCGAACCAGTTGTCAATCTTGAACTCTATTCTTAAGGTGCAGTTCTAACAATACTCTTGAGATCTCTTCTTAGAGTTTTCACATTTTACTTTGTATGGATGAATGGGAATACAAGTTAAGGTCTGTTTGGTTATCGTAATAAGTCGTAATTCGTAAGTCGTAATTGATAAATTCTTTTACAGTTGTAAATGAGCTACATGCATGTAAGTTTTACGGTGTTTGGTTGGTAATATAAAGTTATAAGTGGAAAAGTGTATTGTGTTTTACGGTGTTTGATTATCGTAATGTGTAAGTCGCAATTGGAAAAATTGACCACAAAATTGACTATTTGATGATTTAAAAAATTTTAATATTGCAAATAAATACTAAAAATAATAAATATTAAAAAAATTAATATTAACATAAAAAATAATACAAATTTGCATGACCACAAAATTAACTGTAAGTGGGCTGTAAATGAGTGGTAATTGGGTTGCAAGTGAGTGGTAGTTGAGTGCGTAAGTCTTTTACGAATTACGGTCCAAACAAACACCGTAGTTGTAACTGGGTTGTATGTCATTTACGAATTACGGCCTTTTACGGTTTTTACGTCCAAACAAACAGCCCCTTAGCCTATGTTGCATGGGTACTTTGATAAAGCAACCCATATCGTATTTGATGTTTGGATACTTGATGGATTTTTGTTGTATACTCCTATGACATATATGAAAATTTATAATGCATCCCAGATGCATAAATGAGGGATAAGAGGTGTATTTGGGATTTAAATGTTAAAAATCTAATATAATTGATTGACAGGTTTACAATTCCATTTTACTTGCATATACATTTATATAATTTATGCACTGTTTCTCAAGGATTATTACTAATCTGGTAACTGTTGATTTATTTAACTTTAAAATCTTTTGTGTTTACATGAGATGATGTCTTTTCTTAACCATTTTACTCTTTACATGTTCATGTTATAGGTAAAGCATTTATATAATATTATTTTTTTCATAGACACATCCTGGATTTTTACAATTTGCTGAATCTGCATCATCTTATTCTCTATCTGCACCACTGCTACCTATAATTCAGCAATGCATAGCACAAGCCAAGTAGGTATTGTTTTAAAAAGCAATGCCTTAGGTACTTAAGCGGTCGTTGGAGGCTATTGGCTGCTTTGCTCTGCTTTGTTTAAGCGGGCATGGATTCTCAACCTATCATTTTATTAATATAGATCATAATACTCTTATAAGGAGTACAAATTTAATTCTAATATGGTTGGCATTCTCAAATTCATTCTCACCCCATTATCATCACAATTTAACACTGCCAATAGCCTTGTATGACTGTGTCTATATTGTAATATAGGTTAAATAATCAAACCTAACATCTTAGATTCTTAATCCTCTAAGTTCTTAGATAATCATTATCATCTCTCTATTTCGAAGCATCAAGCTAGAAAATCTGAATAACATCGAAACAGAGATTCATCTGCCATCTCTAGCAAACCACTACCACGTCCACTAATTACGAGCCACCTATGCCATCACTTCCCTAAATCACCTCCTAGGTTTTATAGTAATTACTTTAATTCTTTTCCTCTTTATGTTTCTTAATATACTTTCTTTATTTGTTTCTTTCTTCTTTAATTCCTTTTTTTTTTCTTTCCAGAATGGTGTATAATTCACATCTTACTCTCTATTGGTAGCTTCATATGGTTATTGCTTGTGTAACTTATTTTAAAATCTTTTTTAGAGTAATTTGTCCGTTATCTCCACATTTATTTAAAGCTATGTGGTTGATATTATTTAGAAGAAGAAAACATAATTGAAAGCCTGAGCAGGAACAATAACTATGCTGTCTTGGTGCGTAGGCCGCCGAAAGCGGCCAGTTCAGTTGACCGCTCCGCTTTTTCTTTTTTCCCTTGCTTTTAGATGTTGTAATCAGGCTAGATATTTGATGTTGCAATCAGGCTAGATATTTGATTTTAATTCTTGAACCGTGCTGTTTTAGCCAACAAATCTCAACTCCCGCCCAATGAATAGTTCTTTTAGAAGAAAGTATGGGACTAGAGGAATTAGTAATTACAACAATCAGCATGATGCAATTGGCACGTGATGCGCATATATGGGTATATACCTATATGATACAACAAAATATGGAAATAATGATATGGAAATCTAGGAAAATTAGGCTACCATGCGGCAGGTATACTATGTCAAAGACATCTGTTTGCATGGATTCTTTATTTTTTAAATGGAATATTGGCACTAAAATTCTCAACTCAAACAGTATAACTGGGATATGGGAAACTTGTTTTTCAAGTTATATAACAATAGTTATGCCAACAATTATAACCTTTATGGAAATGTATCTAAAATTCAACTCGAATTGTTAGCCACATTATTCATGCATTATTATGCCAAATTTTTGGTCTCGAATTATCTTCTCTAAGTATGGGGTATTTTACAAACTTTTTGTTTCTTGTTAAAAGAGATGCGAAAAGGAGTATGTGAACTTTTTCCACAAGAACGATGTTATTTTGCTTTTTATGCCAAATTTTTGGTCTCGAATTATCTTCTTTAAGTGGGGTGTTTTACAAACTTTTTTTTTCTTTTTAAAAGAGATGCGAAAAGGAGTATGTGAACGTTTCCACAAGAACGATGTTATTGAGCAATCACTATGCTAAGAGTTTCTGACTTATGTTGTTGAATGATTTTTTTCATAGAACTGAGATTAGAAAATTAGTGCTAGTTATATAAGCGATAATATCAAAATATGTCTTGTGATCATGGCAGTCTACTTTGCTTCTGTGAAATCTGTGAAGCATCTTTTGAAGAGCAACAGGGAGGGCATTGGTAGAGTACATGGAAACTGAATACATGTGATGCATGTACAAGTGTTCTAAAAACTCGTTATATAACCTAACACCAACCAATTGTTACGTAACGGGGCTAAAAAAACACAATATTTCATAACTATGGTTATTTTGCCTGTAACGTTCGTTACGTTACGTTATTAACATAATACATCGTAACTTACATTATGGTGCAAGTCAACTTTTATTAAACCCTCAAAATTCGCTTGATCTAGGACCAAAAAAATCTCCCAAAAAATCCTCTCTGCAACCTCGTCGTCGTCTCTGCAACCTCGTCAGCGACGCCGAGAAGAAAGAAAAAAGAAGAATAAGACCTACCTTTGGTGGTTCTCTGTCGTGGTGGTTCTCGTCGACGTCGTCTCCAAGCGGTGGCTTTCCGTCGTAGTTCTCGCCGGTGTCGTCTCCAAGCACATGTAAGCCCTCTCTCTTCTCTCTTTGCTTTCTCTCCCTCTAATTTCTCTCCCCCTCCCGATCTCGAGAGAGAGAGAGAGAGAGATCGGGTGGGGGGAGAGAGCAGAGAGAGTGAAATATCTAGGGGGAGAGAGCAGAGAGAGATAATTGCTAAAAATATTGGCTGATATAATATTATCAAAAGATAATTGCTCAAAAGATAATTGCTAAAAATTATCATGTTTGTTATCATACTCGTTATAATTCAATTATCATGCTTGTTATAGTTTGTTATGTTTGCGAATTTATTATGAAATTTGTTATATTTGTGAACTTATTATAACTTGTGAATGTGAAAAATTATTGTCATACTTGCTAAAAATTATTGTGAGACTTGCTAAACGTGTTATATATTATTTTGATATTTTTAGATTTTTTAAAATTATATTTCTATTTATAAAAGTTCTTAAATATAGTATATATATTTATTTTTATTAAATAAATATTAAATCGTGTAACCTACGTTATGTGTTACGTTATAACCTATCTTAATATAACAAAGAAAAAAAATGTTATCATTACGTTATCGTTATTTTATACATTGGCGTGTACATGCAAACTGTGGTTTATGTACATGTTGACATATTTTTTGTTTGGTTAAATTCTCTGCAGTATGATTTTATTCGGTCACCGTACATCAAAATGTGCTTGAGAATGCAACATATGTTTCTTTTCCTCACTCCATAAGAATTGCAAGACTTTGTATGTGCAAATATATGGGTGTCTAAATTATCTGCATTTTGCGGCATCACCGCAATGCTTAAAATAAAATCAAATGCCAGAGGATTCCTTGATGCAAAATAGAGCTCCATACTGACTCATGATGTTAGGAGGAACTTAGCCAGAAACTGAAAAGTAATCATTAAGAGGAAGAAGAGAAGAACAGGAAAGAAAGTTCTGGAAGGAATATTAGCTAGGATTTTTCTGCTAGGTATAGGGAGGTGCTATTTGCTTGTGTTTCAACAGCACCACAAAGTTCCTCATTTTAGGGTTTGGAAAAATTGCCATATCCGGTAACATTTTACAGCGCTTGTGTATGACAAGACATAGTTGATGGACAATATTGTGCAAGTCAAATTATATTTTTCTGTAATGCTTTACTTTAAGACAGAAGTTGCATGTAATGCCTACGCTAAGAAATCAACTGTTTTAGTAAATTCTTCTACTTCCCTGTATCAGTCAGAAAATAATACTTTGCTATAATCAAATATCTGCTAACTTTCCCAACCCATTATCTCTTGTTAGAAATGACTTTGAAGTCTGAGTATCTCTGATTGATCATTTATCTCATTACTTTATTAATGATTCGATGACCTATTCCTTGTACTTGGTTGCATATCCTATACTAACCGATATTTTCCTTTATTGACGTCTAGTCAATGAATGTTCAGGATTAATGACATCATGGAATTTATCTTAGATTAATCAAATTTAAGAAGCATAAATCTCAACCCATACTAAGTGGGACAAAATTTCTTAGCTTCGCATTCATTGGTGGTGGAGATTATAGATATGAAATCTTCTAAAGATTGTGTGATAAGCTAAATACCTAAATCTATATAAACTAATGAAATAGTCCTAAAGGTACAAATAATAAAAGGATCAAAGAGAAGGAAATGAACAATAGAGAATAAACAATTATAAGAAAACAAGCAAATCTGTTGGGTAAATTCATTTCTTTTTGTTACTGTAAGATCTTCAGTGTGGAGATCAAACCAAAAGCATCCCAAGTAGTGCTGTTTATTTAACAATTTTATTAGATTCTTTATGTTCTTTCAGATATAGGTCCACTTGTGAAGGTCCTTTTATGTAACGTAGTACAGCCTGTTTAACGAATTTCAGATCTGGCTACTATTGCAAACAGGTAAAAATGGGGGAAAAAAAAGGAAGGACATTTAAGTCAAGTCTTTCGGAATATCAGTATTGGATGGTTGCTCCGCTGCTAAATTTGATGGATATAAATGAGAAGAGATGAGACCTTAAGTTTTCATTCCAATCTAGGAACCAACATAATTGATTGGAAAAAATTGTAGAAAGTGAGAAAGAAGGGCCATGGAAAAGGAGAAGATGGGAAAAATGAAAGCCAGGAAAAATGCGCAACACATGATAAAATATTAAATTGCATTGCTCTACATGGATGCATATGTAAATGAAGCAACCTTAGTAATGTTCTCTAAAGCTAAATCAACCTCACATCTTGTTGAGACTTTAGAACATTAAAAATGTAAAATGGACTCGATTGAATTTAATTTGTGAATCTTTAAAATCCTATTTTTATTCAAGGAGATGAATATGACCTTTCGTGCGTCTTTGTCCAAGTGTTTGGTTCGAAACATATTCAGTTCACTTCAGTTTGCAGCTTCGGTATCTTTTTATTATTAATTTAGTAGATTGGCTAAAAATTATTGTGAGACTTGCTAAACGTGTTATATATTATTTTGATATTTTTAAGATTTTTTAAAATTATATTTCTATTTATAAAAGTTCTTAAATATAGTATATATATATATATATTTATTTTTATTAAATAAATATTAAATCGTGTAACCTATGTTATGCGTTACATTATAACCTATCTTAATATAACAAAGAAAAAATGTTATCATTACGTTATCGTTATTTTATACATTGGCATGTACATGCAAACTGTGGTTTATGTACATGTTGACATATTTTTTGTTTGGTTAAATTCTCTGCAGCATGATTTTATTTGGTCACCGTACATCAAAATGTGTTTGAGAATGCAACATATGTTTCTTTTCCTCAGTCCATAAGAATTGCAAGACTTTGTATGTGCAAATATATGGGTGTCTAAATTATCTGCATTTTGCGGCATCACCGCAATGCTTAAAATCAAATGCCAGAGGATTCCTTGATGCAAAATAGAGCTCCATACTGACTCATGATATTAGGAGGAACTTAGCCAGAAACTGAAAAGTAATCATTAAGAGGAAGAAGAGAACAACAGGAAAGAAAGTTCTGGAAGGAATATTAGCTAGGATTTTTCTTCTAGGTAGAGGGAGGTGCTATTTGCTTTTGCTTAGGACCTCAACAGCACCACAAAGTTCCTCATTTTAGGGTTTGGAAAAAGCCATATCCGGTACCATTTTACAGCGCTTGTGTATGACAAGACATAGTTGATGGACAATATTGTGCAAGTCAAATTATATTTTTCTGTAATGCTTTACTTTAAGACGGAAGTTGCATGTAATACCTACGCTAAGAAATCAACTGTTTTAGTAAATTCTTCTACTTCCCTGTATCAGTCAGAAAATAATACTTTGCTATAATCAAATATCTGCTAACTTTCCCAACCCATTATCTCTTGTTAGAAATGACTTTGAAGTCTGAGTATCTCTGATTGATCATTTATCTCATTATTTTATTAATGATTCGATGACTTATTCCTTGTACTTGGTTGCATATCCTATACTAACCGATATTTTCCTTTATTGACGTCTAGTCAATGAATGTTCAGGATTAATGACATCATGGAATTTATCTTAGATTAATCAAATTTAAGAAGCATAAATCTCAACCCATACTAAGTGGGACAAAATTTCTTAGCTTCGCATTCATTGGTGGTGGAGATTATAGATATGAAATGTTCTAAAGATTGTGTGATAAGCTAAATACCTAAATCTATATAAACTAATGAAAGTCCTAAAGGTACAAATAATAAAAGGATCAAAGAGAAGGAAATGAACAATAGAAAATAAACAATTATAAGAAAACAAGCAAATCTGTTGGGTAAATTCATTTCTTTTTGTTACTGTAAGATCTTCAGTGTGGAGATCAAACCAAAAGCATCCCAAGTAGTGCTGTTTATTTAACAATTTTATTAGATTCTTTATGTTCTTTCAGATATAGGTCCACTTGTGAAGGTCCTTTTATGTAACGTAGTACAGCCTGTTTAACGACTTTCAGATCTGGCTACTATTGCAAACAGGTAAAAATGGGAAAAAAAAAGGAAGGACATTTAAGTCAAGTCTTTCGGAATGTCAGTGTTGGATGGTTGCTCCGCTGCTAAATTTGATGGATATAAATGAGAAGAGATGAGACCTTAAGTTTTCATTCCAATCTAGGAACCAACATAATTGATTGGAAAAAATTGTAGAAAGTGAGAAAGAAGGGCCATGGAAAAGGAGAAGATGGGAAAAATGAAAGCCAGGAAAAATGCGCAACACATGATAAAATATTAAATTGCATTGCTCTACATGGATGCATATGTAAATGAAGCAACCTTAGTAATGTTCTCTAAAGCTAAATCAACCTCACATCTTGTTGAGACTTTAGAACATTAAAAATGTAAAATGGACTCGATTGAATTTAATTTGTGAATCTTTAAAATCTATTTTTATTCAAGGAGATGAATATGACCTTTCGTGCTTCTTTGTCCAAGTGTTTGGTTCGAAACATATTCAGTTCACTTCAGTTTGCAGCTTCGGTATCTTTTTATTATTAATTTAGTAGATTGGCTAAAAATTATTGTGAGACTTGCTAAACGTGTTATATATTATTTTGATATTTTTAAGATTTTTTAAAATTATATTTCTATTTATAAAAGTTCTTAAATATAGTATATATATATATATATATATTTATTTTTATTAAATAAATATTAAATCGTGTAACCTATGTTATGCGTTACATTATAACCTATCTTAATATAACAAAGAAAAAATGTTATCATTACGTTATCGTTATTTTATACATTGGCATGTACATGCAAACTGTGGTTTATGTACATGTTGACATATTTTTTGTTTGGTTAAATTCTCTGCAGCATGATTTTATTTGGTCACCGTACATCAAAATGTGTTTGAGAATGCAACATATGTTTCTTTTCCTCAGTCCATAAGAATTGCAAGACTTTGTATGTGCAAATATATGGGTGTCTAAATTATCTGCATTTTGCGGCATCACCGCAATGCTTAAAATCAAATGCCAGAGGATTCCTTGATGCAAAATAGAGCTCCATACTGACTCATGATATTAGGAGGAACTTAGCCAGAAACTGAAAAGTAATCATTAAGAGGAAGAAGAGAACAACAGGAAAGAAAGTTCTGGAAGGAATATTAGCTAGGAATTTTCTTCTAGGTAGAGGGAGGTGCTATTTGCTTTTGCTTAGGACCTCAACAGCACCACAAAGTTCCTCATTTTAGGGTTTGGAAAAAGCCATATCCGGTACCATTTTACAGCGCTTGTGTATGACAAGACATAGTTGATGGACAATATTGTGCAAGTCAAATTATATTTTTCTGTAATGCTTTACTTTAAGACGGAAGTTGCATGTAATACCTACGCTAAGAAATCAACTGTTTTAGTAAATTCTTCTACTTCCCTGTATCAGTCAGAAAATAATACTTTGCTATAATCAAATATCTGCTAACTTTCCCAACCCATTATCTCTTGTTAGAAATGACTTTGAAGTCTGAGTATCTCTGATTGATCATTTATCTCATTATTTTATTAATGATTCGATGACTTATTCCTTGTACTTGGTTGCATATCCTATACTAACCGATATTTTCCTTTATTGACGTCTAGTCAATGAATGTTCAGGATTAATGACATCATGGAATTTATCTTAGATTAATCAAATTTAAGAAGCATAAATCTCAACCCATACTAAGTGGGACCAAATTTCTTAGCTTCGCATTCATTGGTGGTGGAGATTATAGATATGAAATGTTCTAAAGATTGTGTGATAAGCTAAATACCTAAATCTATATAAACTAATGAAAGTCCTAAAGGTACAAATAATAAAAGGATCAAAGAGAAGGAAATGAACAATAGAAAATAAACAATTATAAGAAAACAAGCAAATCTGTTGGGTAAATTCATTTCTTTTTGTTACTGTAAGATCTTCAGTGTGGAGATCAAACCAAAAGCATCCCAAGTAGTGCTGTTTATTTAACAATTTTATTAGATTCTTTATGTTCTTTCAGATATAGGTCCACTTGTGAAGGTCCTTTTATGTAACGTAGTACAGCCTGTTTAACGACTTTCAGATCTGGCTACTATTGCAAACAGGTAAAAATGGGAAAAAAAAAGGAAGGACATTTAAGTCAAGTCTTTCGGAATGTCAGTGTTGGATGGTTGCTCCGCTGCTAAATTTGATGGATATAAATGAGAAGAGATGAGACCTTAAGTTTTCATTCCAATCTAGGAACCAACATAATTGATTGGAAAAAATTGTAGAAAGTGAGAAAGAAGGGCCATGGAAAAGGAGAAGATGGGAAAAATGAAAGCCAGGAAAAATGCGCAACACATGATAAAATATTAAATTGCATTGCTCTACATGGATGCATATGTAAATGAAGCAACCTTAGTAATGTTCTCTAAAGCTAAATCAACCTCACATCTTGTTAAGACTTTAGAACATTAAAAATGTAAAATGGACTCGATTGAATTTAATTTGTGAATCTTTAAAATCCTATTTTTATTCAAGGAGATGAATATGACCTTTCGTGCGTCTTTGTCCAAGTGTTTGGTTCGAAACATATTCAGTTCACTTCAGTTTGCAGCTTCGGTATCTTTTTATTATTAATTTAGTAGATTGGCTAAAAATTATTGTGAGACTTGCTAAACGTGTTATATATTATTTTGATATTTTAAAGATTTTTTAAAATTATATTTCTATTTATAAAAGTTCTTAAATATAGTATATATATATATATTTATTTTTATTAAATAAATATTAAATCGTGTAACCTATGTTATGCGTTACATTATAACCTATCTTAATATAACAAAGAAAAAATGTTATCATTACGTTATCGTTATTTTATACATTGGCATGTACATGCAAACTGTGGTTTATGTACATGTTGACATATTTTTTGTTTGGATAAATTCTCTGCAGCATGATTTTATTTGGTCACCGTACATCAAAATGTGTTTGAGAATGCAACATATGTTTCTTTTCCTCAGTCCATAAGAATTGCAAGACTTTGTATGTGCAAATATATGGGTGTCTAAATTATCTGCATTTTGCGGCATCACCGCAATGCTTAAAATCAAATGCCAGAGGATTCCTTGATGCAAAATAGAGCTCTATACTGACTCATGATATTAGGAGGAACTTAGCCAGAAACTGAAAAGTAATCATTACGAGGAAGAAGAGAACAACGGGAAAGAAAGTTCTGGAAGGAATATTAGCTAGGATTTTTCTTCTAGGTATAGGGAGGTGCTATTAGCTTGTGCTTAGGACCTCAACAGCACCACAAAGTTCCTCATTTTAGGGTTTGGAAAAATTGCCATATCCGGTACCATTTTACAGCGCTTGTGTATGACAAGACATAGTTGATGGACAATATTGTGCAAGACAAATTATATTTTTCTGTAATGCTTTACTTTAAGACGGAAGTTGCATGTAATACCTACGCTAAGAAATCAACTGTTTTAGTAAATTCTTCTACTTTCCCTGTATCAGTCAGAAAATAATACTTTGCTATAATCAAATATCTGCTAACTTTCCCAACCCATTATCTCTTGTTAGAAATGACTTTGAAGTCTGAGTATCTCTGATTGATCATTTATCTCATTATTTTATTAATGATTTGATGACCTATTCCTTGTACTTGGTTGCATATCCTATACTAACCGATATTTTCCTTTATTAACGTTTAGTCAATGAATGTTCAGGATTAATGACATCATGGAATTTATCTTAGATTAATCAAATTTAAGAAGCATAAATCTCAACCCATACTAAGTGGGACAAAATTGCTTAGCTTCGCATTCATTGGTGGTGGAGATTATAGATATGAAATCTTCTAAAGATTGTGTGATAAGCTAAATACCTAAATCTATATAAAAATGAAATAGTCCTAAAGGTACAAATACTAAAAGGATCAAAGAGAAGGAAATGAACAATAGAGAATAAACAATTATAAGAAAAGAAGCAAATCTGTTGGGTAAATTCATTTCTTTTTGTTACTGTAAGATCTTCAGTGTGGAGATCAAACCAAAAGCATCCCAAGTAGTGCTGTTTATTTAACAATTTTATTAGATTCTTTATGTTCTTTCAGATATAGGTCCACTTGTGAAGGTCCTTTTATGTAACGTAGTACAGCCTGTTTAACGACTTTCAGATCTGGCTTCTATTTCAAACAGGTAAAAATGGGGAAAAAAAGGAAGGACATTTAAGTCAAGTCTTTCGGAATATCAGTTTTGGATGGTTGCTCCGCTGCTAAATTTGATGGATATAAATGAGAAGAGATGAGACCTTAAGTTTTCATTCCAATCTAGGAACCAACATAATTGATTGGAAAAAATTGTAGAAAGTGAGAAAGAAGGGCCATGGAAAAGGAGAAGATGGGAAAAATGAAAGCCAGGAAAAATGCGCAACACATGATAAAATATTAAATTGCATTGCTCTACATGGATGCATATGTAAATGGAGCAACCTTAGTAATGTTCTCTAAAGCTAAATCAACCTCACATCTTGTTGAGACTTTAGAACATTAAAAATGTAAAATGGACTCGATTGAATTTAATTTGTGAATCTTTAAAATTCTATTTTTATTCAAGGAGATGAATATTACCTTTCGTGCGTCTTTGTCCAAGTGTTTGGTTCGAAACATATTCAGTTCGCTTCAGTTTGCAGCCTCGGTATCTTTTTATTATTAATTTAGTAGATTGGCATCGACATTAGAAATTTTACTTGTTTTTTGTTTAGGAGATAGTTAACTAGTCTTTATAATAAGCTGGGCATGATTGAAGTCTATGCTCTAGCTTGAGGGGGAGTATTAAACTTAGTTAAATTACGAGTATTTATGTTATTAGTAGTTTTTAAGTTATTATTTTCTAAGTTATTAGGAGTCCACTCATATGAGATGTATTTGTAATTGCCTATAAATAAGAAATATTGAGGGAGGAATTATGAATCTCTCTAAGATCTTTTCCTCTAACATTCTATTAATCTCAAAACTTTGATAATGTGAAAGAAACTTGTTACTTATTAAAGGAATATTTAGTCCAAAGAGGAGAAGAAAACAATAGTGTAAAACTAAAAATGGTGATGGGACCCAAGCCTCGCTTTTAACTGGGAGGAATGAGAACATGTGTCTTCTTTAGACATAAATACTGATAGATGTCTTGTAACTGGGTTTCTTCAGTGAATTCTAAACTTGGTGGTAGCATAGAGAAATAGGGACCAATTATATAAAAAGTTGTAAACTTATTACTTAAAAGTTTTTTTTTCCTCTTTGGTAACAAGCAGTACCTTCTATTAAATTTAGCTTTTTAGGAGCTTGTGTCTAACTATTTATGACTCACAAGTTACTAGTGCATCAACCGTGTAATAATACATTTTTAAATGAAGATGTGGGAAATCTTGCGATGAAATCTTCACTGGTGTGAATTGCGCAATGTCATTTTTAATTTTATTTGATATTATATAGGATAAGTTAGAAAATATTCTGTATTAAAATAATAATGCAAGAGAACATGCAAAATATCAAACGAAACCAAAAAACCATAAATATGTTAGGGAACCATGATAGAAAAACAATTATAAAGACATACTTAATTAAGTGTATTGAAAAGCAGGTAGTGATTACAACAATGATAGACATGTTTTCTTCTTTGACCTTGCTCACCTCTCTCTCCCAAGAAGCATGGACACACACACGGGAAAAATGACACAGACACGCGTAACGACAATTCACAAAAAATAGGACATGGGAACATGACATTAGGGTGTATAAAAATACTGGCAAAGACTGCATTTATCATACATACTTAGACATGTCTGTATCGAAAAGAGGTCAGATATCTGATAATATAATGATAACATTTAAACTAAAATTTAACATATTATATATTGTTATGACTTTGCAAAAGGAGTAGGACTGGGCTCTTTAACTTTCTTTGTAGTAGTTCAATATATCAAGTTATACATAGAGGCACATCTAAACTTGTAATAGTTTTATACAAATCAATGTTTTGATGGTGCTTTCCCATGATATTCTTTGATATATACATGGAGATAAATAAATATCCTAAACATATATGAGACAAAGAAGTGCATAAGAAATGTAGGGCATGTGTTGAATAAGTCTTCAACAAGTGTCCTAAATTAACTAGTATACTATATATTCAGGACTTGTTTGGAAAGTGTCTGAAGAGTGTCAAATAAGTGTTTGTCCAACACGGCTACAACTTCATGGCAGAAGTGTCCATTCTACATAGCCCCCTTGTGTGTGTGATACAATTTCCAAGGTTATATGGGTTTCATCATGAAGTGCAGTCAGTGTTCTAAATATCCCCGGTATAACCCCGATATTGCGCCGATATTGCGTTTACGGTACCTAGCCGCAATGATTTGGCACATCTAAACCGATATAGCATTTTTCATTCAAAATCGCCGATAAATAGGCATGGACCCGATATATTGGCCGCTATTTCGGCGATTTTGGACCCGATATAACATTTTACACCCAATTTCTAGGTTAAGTATTTGGGTAATTCGAGTGATGTGGCAATGTGGCATTTTTGAAGATTCTACGCTTGGATAGTGATTAGGCTTAATGCAAGTTATCGAGTTAAGTATATCTTAAATATATAAGTATGATGTTTTATGTAGATTTATATAATTTATGCATATGTTGTCTTATTTAGATGCGATTTAAGACAAGAAGATATATATATTTATAGTCCGATTTTGACATCCGATTTTTGAAAATATTCCCGATATATCCCCGATATATCCCCATCTTCGATAAGTTTTTCCGGCCGATGTAGCCACTGTGGCGGCCATTTAGAACACTGAGTGCAGTGTCTTGTTCTTAGCATTTTCTGGGTTTTCTATGATACGAATCTTTTTCCTACTTGGCAATTTTCATATATACTCTCTTCGGATCACCTATAAACCCATTGTTTAGAATGACAGACAAGAAGACCCTGATTATATACCAGTTGATTATTCCTTTCTCTGCTATGTAAAATGTCAACTCTAGTGGGATTACAATGGAAAGATCCAAAACTTTCCCCAAATTTATTCCAATTAACCCTTGAAATTTGATATCTTTGTTCGATAACTTTTTAATTGTTGTTTTTAGGGGTGGCAATTGGGTCGGGTCTGGTCGACCTGACCCGCTTACTGCTCGACCCGTATAATAATCGGGTCGGGTCGACCCGACCCGGTTATTATACGGGTCAAAATTTCAGACCCAGACCCGACCCGGACTTAGTCGATCCGACTCGTTTGACCCGATTATTAAACCTTAAATACAAATTCTTTATACTATATTATTAAATTGTTGGGTGGTATAGTTAGTCATCGCACTAAATTCATACACTAGAGGTCATTGGTTCGAAAATGGGCTCACGCATATTTTTTGACAATTTAATTTAGGCGAAGAGGGGTGGGCGGCGACGAAGGAGATCGAGGCGAGGAGGCCGAGGAGGAGAGAGAATAATCAGGTTTGGCGGGTTCGGGTCGACCCGACCCATTTAATAATCGGGTCAGACGGGTCGACCCGATTACGACCCAAACCCGATTAGCCCAAACCCAGACCCGCTAACTCTAGGTCGGGTCTAGCAGGTCGCGACCCCTCTGCCACCCTTAGGGGCTGTTTGGTTGTAAGGAAGCGGGCGGAAGTAAGTAAATAGGGAAGTATAATTGCTCACTTCCCTATCTATCCAAACACCAGAAAAGAAAATAAGAAAACCTCTTTTCCTTTTATCTTTTCTCTTTTACACAACCATTTACTCACTTCCAGAGTGCTACAGTTAATTTTGTGGTCATGTAAATCATATTTGTAATAAATTGTAACACAAAACAGTTAATTTTTTAACCATGTAACTCTCACTTGCATTCTAATTATAGTCTATTTTTTATTTTTCTTAATTAATTTTTATTTTAATATTATTTTACGGTCAACTTTGTGGTGAACTTTTTCACTTCCACTTTCACATTACCATCCAAACACCGGAAAAGACAAAATATTTTCCAAACCACACTTCCCAACAACATCCAAACACCGGAAAACTTACTAACCAATTCCCAAGTTCCAAAGGGAATTATTATTACTTCCTCAATTCCTCACTTCCTCACTTCCACCCTTAACCAAACAGGCCCTTAGTTGTTTTGTGCAAGCTAGGGTTCTTTTCATCTGACAATACGAGCTTTCTGATGGCTCTGGTCCCATAATAAAATTCTATCCATTGTATTTTTCTGATGGGGGATAAAGATCCTCTTGGATTACATTATATATTTTTCTCATTTTTTTGAGAATTTTTCCTTAGTAAACAATTATGATTATTCAAGCATTACATGGAAATTTATCTTATAATTTTGACTTATTGTGTTTATTTGAGAATTACAATCTTATAATCTTACAAACAAATAGAGCACACAGATGACTTCACCGAATCTTATTATTATTGTATCCACAACGAATGGTACTCTAAAATTTTAGGATTTGCCACTTCCACTGAATCCATACCATATTGTATCCATAATGTGTTGTGCGCAGATCAATAAACACTTTGAGGAACGCTTAAGCCACAGATGCAATAGAGAAGAACTACCAACAGGAAGAACAATAAAACAATGGGAGAAAATCAAACACAAGATTTAACGAGGTTCAGCCAATTTTGCCTACGTCCTTGGGGCATGGAAGAGAGATTTTTTTATTGATTCGATAATCAATACAATTGCAAGCATTACATTAGAAGAGGCCTCTGCCCCTCTATTTATACCCAAGGAACCCTAGAAGAATCGGATTCTGAATTGGACTCGTTTTCAATTCAGAAAAAAACTTTCCGAATTCGGCCAAATCCGTCTGTCGGTCGACCGATCTAAGTCCCGGTCGACCGTGCCCAACCGAGAGTTAGGCCATGTCAGTCGGTCGACCGTCTCCTTCTGCGGTCGACCGCGATAGCCTGTGCATGTTGGTGCACACCGGTCGACCGCCTGGTCGACCAGTGTCTGCTGCTGCTGTTTTCTATTTCCTTGGCTTCCTTGTGTCGACTTTCTCGACTCTCTCTCTTCCTACAATTCTCCACCTCGGTGAAGATTTCTTAAATCTGAGCCGAACTTTAACGTAGAATCTGTCAACTTGAAAGTGGCTGCACCAGTGTGGTTGCCTACGTACCCTGCCCAAGGGATCAAGCCATCCATAATTCATCCAAAGGAGCTTCAGCAAGCTCAGTCAACATGAAGGATATGGAGCAATGTTTTACAATGTGTAAACTTTACTCCTGACACCACCTTGGTAAGCATGCCGGCGGGGGTTCTCCGTTGTGTGAATCTTCAGTAACTCAATATTACCATCATCTAGAATCTCCCGAACAAAATGGAACCGGACATCGATGTGCTTCGTCCGTGCATGATACACCTGGTTCTTGGCTAAATAAATAGTACTCATACTATCACAATTGATCTTTAGTAGATCCTGATCAATCCCCAAGTCATCAAGCAATCCTTGAAGCCAAATTGTCTCCATAGCCTCCGTCATGGCCATGTATTCGGCCTCTGTAGTAGAAATGCAACGGTAGACTATAGAATAGAGCGCCAACTAACCGGTGCTTGAGATAATGTAAATACATATCCCGTTGGGGACCGGCGTTTGTCGAGGTCATCAGCATAATCGGAATCAACATATCCGATACAGTTCTGCTTTCTTGTGGAATCCTTCTCGAATACTAATCCAATATCTATGGTACCTTTAATGTACTGTAGAATTCACTTCACTGCCTCCCAAAGACCTTGTCCGGGATCATGCATGTACCTACTAACCATGGAGACAGCTTGTGACAAATCTGGTTGTGTACACACCATTGCATACATAAGACTACCAACTGCGCTGGCATATGGGACACGAGTCATGTACTCACGTTCTTCAACAGTTTTTGGAGACATAATGGCAGATAACTTGAAATGAGGAGCCAGTGGTGTACTTACAGATTTCGTATCCTTGCCGATGTTGAACCTCTGAAGTACCTTTTGCAAATACCCCTTCTGTGTCAAGCTCACCTTGCCACTCCTTCGGTCTCGTGTGATTTCCATTCCTAGCACCTTCTTTGCTTCACCAAGATCCTTCATCTCAAACTCAGAAGATAAGTCCTTTTTCAATGTATCAATTGCAGATCTAAACTTTGAAGCAATAAGCATATCATCTACATATAATAGTAAATAGATATACTCTCCTGTAGGTAGCTTGTTGTAATACACATATGGGTCATAATGGCTTCGTGTGTACCTCTTTCCTCTGATGAAACTGTCGAAACGCTTATACCATTGTCTAGGAGACTGTTTTAACCCATACAGCGATTTCTTCAGCTTGCACACCATGTCTTCTTTCCCTGCAGTCTTGAACCCTATCGGCTGAGACATATAGATCTCTTCATCCAGATCGCCATGGAGAAAAGCGGTCTTTACATTGAATTGATCAAGGTCCAACTCGTACTGTGCTACTAGAGCCAATAAGATGCGAATTGACGAATGCTTTACAACAGGAGAAAATACCTCATTGTAGTCAATTCTTTCTCTTTGTGCATAGCCTTTTGCTACCAATCTGGCCTTGTAGCGCACCATATCTTCTTTAAGAGATCCTTGCTTCTTTGCGAACACCCACTTACAGCCAATCGCCTTCTTTCCTTTGGGCAACCTTGTGGGTTCCCAAGTGTCGTTTTTGTATAGAGACTTCATCTCTTCTTCCATGGCATCTTTTCACATCTTCGACTCTTGAACTGATTTCAGCTTCTCTGTAGGTAGACGGGATAGCCTCTTCAATGACCGGAAGAGCATAAGCAACAACCATCTCTGTAGTGAGCTAACCTGGTTTACGCGTGTTTCTCCTTAGTTTTCTAACTGCACTAGAATTAGGAACATCACCCATGATTTGTTCTTAATCCTCACCAACATCAGCATCTACTTCAGCTACTTGATCATTACCTTGTGCCACCCTAGGCATGATTCTCAAAGATGTTGAACTTTCTAGAGATAGTAGATTAGCATCATTCTCCACCTGCTGCGATACTTCTTTGGTCTTGATAATCTCCACTTGCTGAGAGAACTTAGGTTTTAACATCGAAGCCTCATCAAATGTGACATCTCTGCTGAAAATAAACTTCCTGTCCGTAGGATCCCAGATCTTGAATCCTCTGATTCCCTTCTTGAAGCGACGAACAAGCCCTTCTTTGCTCTTGGGTCTAGCTTATCTTCTTTAACATGATAATAGGCTGGACAACCAAATACCCTTAGCAAATCATAATCAGAAGCAGTTTTTCCCGACCAAATCTCTAGAGGAGTTTTCCCTCCTATCGCAGACGAAGGCAACCTGTTAGCAAGATAGCAAGCGTATGCCAAAGCCTCAGCCCAGAAATCCTTCGCTAAACTGGCATTAGATAACATACAACAAACCTTCTCTAGCAAAGTCCTGTTCATCTTTTCTGCTACCCCGTTCTGTTGCGGTGTTTCCCTCACTGTGAAGTGTCTTTCTATGCCCTCATCAAGACATAGCTTAAGGAAAGGATCTGACTTATATTCCCCTCCATTATCTGAACGGAGGATCTTGATTTTCTTTCCCGTACTTCTCTCCAAATTCTTCTTCCACTTCACAAATAATTTTAGGACTTTCCCTTTGTGCTTCATGGTATATACCCAACATCGCCTAGAATAATCATCAATGAAAGTCACAAAGTAGTGGTTATCTCCAATTGATGCAGTCTTGGTAGGTTCCCAAACATCTGTGTGAACATAATTCAGAATCCCCTTGGTGCAATGAGTTGCTGTGCCGAATTTCACCTTGGTTTTCTTTTCGATGACGCAATGTTCACAAAATTCCAGCTTGCAGGTTCCGACACCTTTTAATAATCTTTGTCTTGCAAGAGCTTGCAAAGGCTTTTCACTTGTGTGTCCCAGCCTCATATGCCATAGCCTGGTTGAGTCTTCATCTGAATCAGTATAAGTAGCCACTTGCCTTGTAAGGCTGTAACAGTACTACTCTTCAAGTAGTAAAGATTGTTCTGGCGAACGGCCTTCAGTACCATCATCGAGCTTTTGGTCATCTTGAGGACTCCATCCTTTATTGATACCACAAGACCCAATGTCTCCAAAGCTCCAATAGAGATAAGGTTTCTCTTCAGTTGAGGTACATATCTCACTTCCTTCAGTTCTCGTATCATCCCATCGAACATCTTGATCTGGATTGTTCCTACAATTTCCATGGTACATGGATGATCGTCGCCCATAACAACTGAACATCCTTCTAGCTTCTCAAAACTAGAAAACCAATCCCTATTCGAGCATACATGGTATGTAGTACCAGTATCCAATATCCACTCATTTTCTCTTGAGTAGCCAATGATAGGATAGGAGTAGTGACAGAGAACGAAAATACCGATGAGTCCGAGTCTGATCCACCTGCCTGTGAGGTACTGACTTGAGTATTGACCACTTTTACAATATTTGCCTCAGTCTTTGACTCCTTCCCTTTGGCTTTTGGACAGTCAACTTTCCAGTGCCCTAATTCTTTGCAGAAGGTACACTGGTTTTTCTTCAGATCTCTATAACCTGGCCTGGACTTCGATCTCCCTCGATCACCTTTGCCCTTCCTGTATGAACCTTTGCCTCTTACTGCTAATGCCTCTGCTGATGTGCTTGCCTGAGAAGACTGTCTTTCTTTTCTCCTCGTCTCATAATTAACTAGAGTAGACGACACTTCATGATAGTTAAGGGATTGTCTACCATTTATGAAGGTTAAAGTAAAAGTCTTATACTCCTCTGCAGGAAGAGAGTTCAAGAGAATTATCGCTTTATCTTCTTCATTGACCTCCACATCCACATTAACTAAATCCGTAAGAAGCTTTGTGTAGCGATTTAAGTATTCATTGACGGAGCATCCTTTCTTCATCTGAAAACTATACAGCTTACTCTTCAACTGTAGTCTGGATTCAATGCTTTTAGTCAGATACTTCCTCTCTAAGATCTCCCACAACTGCCTCGCAGATGTTTCGTGTAACACAAGATATTTGATGTCTTGTGTTAGACACGATCTGATTAAGCCACACGCTGATCGGTTCATCTTATCCCAATATTCTTCAGTGGTTGTGTTTCGCTTCTTCTCCAATCGTAGAGTGTCTTCGAGATTTGATGCTGTCAGTGCACCCATCACCTCGCACCTCCACATACCAAAGTTGTTCGTGCCATTGAATTTCACCACATCAATCCTCGGATGCGGATTCATGGTTCTCACCGATGTACTTTCTTCAGCATCTCCTTGACTAGATCCTCAATGTAATGCGGAAACAAACGGAGTTAGATAAAACAAATTTGATAAAGATCAGATCTTTACCTCCTCACGAAACCCTAGATGAGTTTCTGAATAAATCTACTCGAATTGATTCCTTGAGCACTTTACACGCTATTTTGAGATCGACACGATCTCACAAACAGTCCCAACGCTGATCCGAGATCGACACACGATCTCCGCCAATCAGTAACAGATGCCCTTAGAATCACCAGATGATCCCACGACGAACATGGGATGCTCCTATACCACTTGTTGTGCGCAGATCAACAAACACTATGAGGAACCCTTAAGCCACAGATGCAATAGAGAAGAACTACCAACAGTAAGAACAATAAAACAATGGGAGAAAACCAAACACAAGATTTAACGAGGTTCGGCCAATTTTGCCTACGTCGTCGGGGCAAGAAAGAGAGATTTCTTTATTGATTCGATAATCAATACAATTGCAAGCATTACATTAGAAGAGGCCTCTGCCCCTCTATTTATACCCAAGGAACCCTAGAAGAATCGGATTCTGAATTGGACTCGTTTCCAATTCAGAAAAAACTTTCCGAATTCAGCCCAGATCCGTCTGTCGGTCGACCGACCCAAGTCCCAGTCGACCGTGCCGGTCGACCGTGCCCAACTGAGAGTTAGGCCATGTCAGTCGGTCGACCGGGCGGTCGACCGTCTCCTTCTGCCTGTGCATGTTGGTGCACACCGGTCGACCGTGTCTGCTGCTGTTGCTGTTTTCTGTTTCCTTGGCCTCCTTGTGTTGACTTCCTTGACTCTCTCTCTCTCTCTCTCTCTCTCTCTCTCTCTCTCTCTTCCTACATAATGCCCTTACACACTTAGGTGCATTATAGCTTGCGCAAAAACTTCATGAAGAAAACAATTCTAGATGTATTAAATCTCACGCTTGGCCTCTTATTTCTTAAAACACAAATTCTTGTCAATATCCAAATGGTTTTGCGTAAGCTTGCTCACAAAAAATTTACTTGAGAATTTTTCGGAGATAGGTATTAATGGATTTTAAATTTTGTAAAGTCCCACAGGTGCCCTAGTAAAGTCAACCCTAGAGGATCTCTTAAGTTCTAGACAGATGCAAAGGTTAGCACCATATGCATGCATTCATTTTTGGGACAGCCCTCAAATGTCACAACTGAAATATTACAAATTCCTGCAATAGTGGAGTCAACTATTATTAATAAATATAGATTTATGAACAATGAGATAAACTCGTCAACAAGTATATTCAAGCCTTGTAAGAAATATGATTTTGGTTTTCACAATGATAGAATGGAGTTCAATGTGGTTGACCCTGTTGCCTATGCGTTTTAAGAGTCCAACTGCACCCTATAAAGCAGATCTGTGCTAAAGATGCTGTGAAATAGATCTAACCAATAGAATTCATGCGGATGTCATTCTTCAGTCATGACTTATAAGTAGACGAGGACAAATCAGCGATAATGGAATGAATTTAAACTACAACTGGGCCTTGAATTGAGATTTAGCTTGAGATTAGGGGTTGACTTGGGCAGAATCCACTCAGGTGGGAGGAAACAAAGAAAGCAAACTGCCAAAGTGAGGCATATTAATGCGCGCATATACATGTGCATGTATACCCATATATAAAGCCATTAGTAATTGCATAATGCATTCATATGTTCCAACTATATATTGAACATAAATTTGTATTATGTGCTATTGTCTGGTGTGAAGCAGACACAATAAATGGTTAAACGCTTAATAACTTTTAAGACATGCTGAAGAAGTTTCTCGTGACAATATTCCTCGTGGGCCAAGTTAAAAGAGAAAAAGTTGTGCAAAAATCTTCAGCAATCAAGAAGTTTCTAAGTGTCCGTTGCACTGAATCATCCTCATTTCTGCTTTGTTCTCTTGGATTCTTCTAGTTGTATCTTGTCCTCTAGATTATTCTCTTGTTTAGCCCCTTAGGCATTCCTGTTACATATCTATTCTAATTTTTATGTTGTTCATGTGGAAATTATAGCCTGCAATGGAGGGAAAACGAAACCCTGGCAACTTCTTATTGCTTTATCTTGTTATTTAAGGCCGTTTGTGTTCTGTTGCATGCAGGATGATGTCTTCTTAATTTGCAGCAATGCAATGCAGTATAATGCACCAGACACTATCTACTTTAGGCAGGTAAGACGACTAATTTATTGGTTTCTGTTGTCTCAGTCAATTTTTTCCTGTCATCTGTTTCACATTTTCTCTTTTTGTTTCTTGATTTTATTTCATAAAAGGCCCGCTCCATACAAGATATGGCGAGGAGAAACTTTCAGGAAGTAAGAGCTGATCTTATATCCAATGGAGCTGAAAGAGACTCTGAAGAGAATATCAAATCTGCCTCAAATGAAAAGAACACAGTAAAGAAACTGCAGTGTGGAATTGCGTCCAGGCCATCTGTCTTTGATATTTCTTCAGAGAAGAAAACACTGAGGCAGCCATGTAGAAATACACTCGATCCACTACGGTGTGAAGTTTCCTCCATGGAAAGGAAGGCACTAAAGAAGCAGTATAGAACTACTCCTGGCCCACAAGGCTCTGATATTTCCTCTATGGAAAAGAAAACACCAAAGAAGCCCCAACATAGGACTGCACCTGAACCCCCAGGCTCTGATATTTCCTTTATGGAAAAGAAACCGCAGAAGCCCCAGTACAGAACTGCACCGGAGTCACGAGGCTCTGATTTTTCCTCCATGGAAAAGAAGACAATAAAGAAGCTCCAGAACATAACTGCACCCAAACCACAAGGCTCTGATGTTTCCTCCATGGAAAAGAATACAATCAAGAAGCTCCAAAACAGAACTGCACCCGAACCACGACGCTTAGACGTTTCCTCCATGGAAAAGAAGCCAATAAAGAAGCCCCAGGTTTGGACTACCCCCAAACCACCAGATTCTGATATTTCCTCCAATGAAAAGACGACAGTAAAGAAGCCCCAATGTAGAACTACACCTGAACCGCTAGGCTCTGATATTTCCTCCATTGAAAAGACAACAGTAAAGAAGCTCCAGCATAGAACTGAACCTGAACCACTTTGCTCTGATATATCCTCTCAGGACAAGAAGGCACAAAAAGAGCATCAGAGTAGGACTGCACCTGAGTCTCTCGGTTCCGATAACTCCTCCAGTGCTACACTTGCCTCAGTCGCAGATGCATTCACTGGTTTGAGCAAAAAACCAACTGATAGTAATGCCTCAGCTACAGATCCATGCACTGGGTTTAGCACAGCACAACCTAATTGGATTATATCGGCAGCAGAACCATGCTTTGGGTTGACTACTGGAAAAGCTGGCGGTATTGAGGGGGCTGTTACCATTAGTGGGTTTGTAGATGGAAATTGTTCTCTTGGTGAAAATAAATCAGAGAAGGTAGATGAAGTTCCAGGTATGATAGTTATGAGCTTTGAAGTTATGCAAGTTTATGCATATTGCTATAACACTATATATACAGGCAGTCTTGAGGATTTATCTGTTTTTAATTTGTTTGGTTCTTTGAGAATATAAGAGAAGTGTTGGATTCTCCTACAATGCCTAACATGACGTCTGATGTGCACTCTTATTCGAGTCGGATCCAGTTACCCAAAGACTTGGGTGACTGGGGACCACGGCCACGTCTTGCCTCATACACGTACACGTACAGTGGAACCTATACCATTCTCATTGATCATTGGGTTGTCAGCTCTCTACCTTTCCTTCTGTAATCTGAACTTATACAGTCATACCAAACAATAGCCGATCTACCTGTGCCTGCAGGACACATGAGGTCCCAAATAGACTTGTAGCCAACCCTCTTTTACATAACGGATATATTGTTGACATGGACCTTGCTAATTACATTTGGTGTCTGATATCATTTTGGTTGGATCTGGGCCTGGGTCCAATTGACTGTGACACACCTGCATGACATTATTATTATGAAGCCGTCTATGTCGGAAATGTATTGGGCACCTGTGTCGTATTTATGTTTTAGAACTTTCCATGTGTCTGGGTGTTATGTCCATATTGGCGTGTCTGAAGCCCTGCAACTTAGCACCTAGGCATTGGTCATGGGATTTGGATTCTTATATGTTTATACGCTCTAAATCGCAAGTGTAGGGGTTCTTGTCTCAGAAATCTTTATTAACAATAATGTGTTTTGTTTTAGGCATGTTTTCAAGAAGTTAAAGATTTGAGAAAGAATTGGAGAGATCACTACTTTTTTTTATCTTTTTTCCCTCTTTGTGGATTCAATTTCTTTCTTTCCCGGTATACTTTTGGCCTTTTCCTTTGTTTTTTTTCCTTTTTCTTTCTCTATATTTCTTCCCCTTTATTTAATCTTTTTTCTTCCCTTTCTGAGAGAGGGAAGATCATTGTCGTAAAATCTAAAATTTTCTGCTAACTGAATGTACTACGTTTCAGCGAATGGCTCACCCTCCAAGCTTGCTATGAAGCCATTTGTGGTTGATATGAACCGTCGAGCGACTTACAATACATTGGACGAGCAACCAGTTGTGGAGACTGACTCAGTATTTGATGTCTTTGAGGGCGAGACAAGGCAGCTAGTTGCTGTATGTACAAACAATCAATTCCTTTTGATGTTTCCATATTACCGAACTCATCTGACATCTATTTCCTGAATCAGGTGGGACTTAGCTCAGAATATTCCTATGCCAGAAGCCTTGCTCGTTTTGCTGCTTTTCTTGGGCCTATTGCCTGGGAAATTGCATCCAAAAAGATCAAGCAAGCCCTACCTCCTGGGGTTAAATTTGGCCCTGGATGGGTTGGGGAATATGAGCCACTTTTGACTCCTATCCTCTCTATTGAAAACAGCATGCCACAGCAGCCGGCAGTAACAAGTAAGGACAAGGGGAATGAGATCAAGTCAGAAGCTATTTCAACAATATCGAGAAAGGACAAGGGGAATGAAATAACGTCAGGAGTTAGCAATGGCCAACGCAAGGATCTGCCCTTTGGTCTCAAGAGTCAGACGACGACTAGAAGGCCTTCCAGTAAAGCATCGAATCCTTTGCATGAGGGAAGAGAGAGAACCCAAGAACAGAAACAGGAACTCTTTGGTGTTAATCTTGAACTGCATCCGCGTACCAGTAGAATGACACTGCAGCAGCGGAAGAATCAACCAGCCGGTGATTTGGCTAGGGCTTACACTAATGAAGCATCTGGGCGTAGGCTTGATATCTGTTCTGAAGGGGCAAAATCTACTTCTCCAGCGATAATTTCTCATGGATGGAACCATGTGCAGACTGAAGTCCACAAGCTGCAGCAGCAGAAGAATCAAGTGGCTCAAATGCAGGTTGAGACCCAGAAGCAGCTGCAGAAGAAGAATAAAGTGGATGGTGATTTCCCCAAGGCTTACACTAATGAAACAACTAGGCAGAGGCCTGAGTTATATTCTGAAGCACGAACAGACAACTTCCCGGCAACCAGTTATTTGGGAAGGAGCCAACTGCAGACCGAACCACTGAGGCCGCCAGAGGTTGTTACATCAGAAAGAAGAAATGATGGTTTAGGTATGAACATTAGAGGTTTGAGTAACTGGAAGAGCTGCGACAGTAGACAGACTAGTCCCTTTGGAATCATCAGCGATCATCAGGCTGGTGTACAGTACTGGCAAGCTCGTGGCATCCAGGAGCAGGCTGTCAATGATCCTTTAAGATGGATGAGCTCATCAGGAAAGCTTTCCAACCAGCCAAACAGATGCGGTAATAATCTTGAGCAGTCTCTGCCAACTGTTCAAACTTCCAAAAGAGAGAATCCCAATGCTGCTGCTGCTCAGGCATGGATGTCAATTGGAGCTTCTGCAGAGTGGAAATCAGTTGATGGCGGAGGCCTTCCTTCCAAACAAGTCGGATCTGCTTCTTTCAACCCTATTCGGAAAACCCCCAGTCCAGCTTCTAGGGCTCGTGAAGAGGCCAACATAAAACAAGAAGCGAATTTTAGACCAGAAGCCCTTCAGGGGGTTACTGAAAATAGTCAAGTACAGACAAAAGGATTAGTTATTTTCCCGCAGTTGATGACTACTGATCTATCGAGGTTGCGGTCTCCATGGCAAGGTCTGGTTCAGCATAATAATAAGCAGAAAGATTCACTTCCACCGGATTTGAACATTAGTTTCCAACCCCCTGGATCTCCGGCTCGGTCTTCTTCAGGCATTCTGCTCGACTCTCAACAGCCAGACCTAGCCTTGCAGCTGTGAAACCAATACGATACAGATGTTTTGATCCTACTCGCCGCACGCTGGCCTTTGGAAACAAGAGGACAAGACTGCAACATTGTAGAAAAGTTGGCCGGTTAGGCTCACAGTCTCCTTCAATGATTGTGGCATAGCCCAAGATCAATTAAAGCTATTAGGTCCAGAGAGAAAGATGAGATGATGTCGATAAACATTTCGGGTGGTGGTTTTCAACTGGTGCATGTTCATCCATTAAAGAATCTGTTGAGAGCGGGCATCAGGGTGAAAGTGATTGGGTTTTGAGATCGGGGGGAAGATAATGTCAGTGTTAATTTAGTACATATTCTTCTGGATGTTAGGTTCGAAAGAGTTGATTTATTTTGTACATCAGGTTAGGATGACTAATCCTTGCTTGTGTTCCGGCTTCTTTTTTAACTGCATGGACTGCAGCTTGCCCTATATTTATGCACCTATAGTGACATGTATGTTGGTTGTAAATTCTTTAATAGATCGGAGTGGCTGTTGCCTATGGAATGAAAAGCTCTTGTTCCCCTCTCGATGAATTAGTTCTCTCGGAAACCTTCAAGTGGTTGAAGTTAATAATAGCAACCGGATTTATCTGCAGCTATTTATTTGTGGGCGGAGTTCATGATTATTTGTGTCAGTGCGCATCTTTGTTAATTTTTTTCCTGGTGGGTTCCCCCCCTTCCTTTTGGGTCAAATAGACTTAACAATTGTCTTCTTTTGAGTTTACTCTCTTATTTATTATCTTGCGCTAGGCGCAGGGAAATAACGTTGGGAGCATGAAGCTAGAGATTACAAATATTTGTATGTTTTTCTTTTTTCTTGTTTAATTTTGATCTGTACCCTACTGTTAAAATTTCTTTTTACCATGACTAGTTATATTTGCAGAAATCTATATATTTTATGAAGTGAGTTTCTGTCCAACTGGTGTGGTGCTATTCACAGAATAACAAATTTGTCTTACAACTGTAGAAATCAATTGTAGAAAGGCCCCTCAAAGCTGCAACAAAATATCGTTATTGTAAACAGCAATCAAATGTGTGAACCACCTTTGTTTTTGTTTTCCCTCCAAATTAAGAACAAAAATTTAGGAGGATTTGAACTTGTATTACAATCAGCCTTTCACAGGATAAGTAACGCAATGGATCTCCTGTTGGCTCTGAAGACCAGAAATAAATACGCAGCAGCGGGGGGTGCATGTTTTAATGTATCAAAACATCAACTTTTCGAAGGTTGAAAAGAATTGCAGAAAGTGTTATGTATGAACTTTCCGAACATTTATTCTTCAAGAGTCTGATTACGCTTCATCAGAGGAATTAATATGCATAAGTCTAAAGGTTAATTGAATGCAGTGGAAAAAGATAAAACCCTGTTAAAAAAAAAAAATCAGGGTTGTCATTAAATCAAACCAAACAACCACAATAGGACTGGATCTTTACAGCTACTTATCCTAGAACATGGTACTTAATTTAGTAAAAATGAAAATGGGTAAAATATTTATGAACAATGCCTTCATTTATCAACTTTAGTTATTAATCCGGGGTAAAAAAAAAAGGCTTTAAAGATTGATCCTGCATACATCACATTCACTACGCCAACTAGTGCAAAATCAGAGTGGAAAACCAAGAGAAATATAATGAAAACTACTAAACTTGTTCATAGATCAAATGACACTTCTTTCCATTATTGACCAACAACCAACCAACCAAACCCTGCCTAAAACCCTGAACATCAAAGAAATCAAGCCCATAACCAAACCCATTAGCAGCAGCAGCAGTGGGAGGGGGAGTCAAAACCAAAGGCCTCTCATTGTCAACATTGAGATCAAACCCAAAACAGCCAACATGGACATGGCCATGGCCATGGCCACTACTTGAACCATAAGCAAGAAAGTTCGGAGCATGCACACCAAACTCAAGCTGGTTCCTTCTCAAATCACATCCCTCTTCAGTTTCTCCAGCTTCAGCTTCATCTTTTCAAGTTCATCCAACCCCCAACCTTGCACATTCCCAGTATCATCCCACCACTTCCCCTTCAGTCTCGCCTGCAGCGCGGCCTTCTTCTCTCTTCCAGCCTCGATCAACGCGGCCAGCTCGGCGTCCTTCCGATGAAGCTCGTGGACAACACTAGCTCCCACTCGAGAGGAGGACGAGCTCTCTTCCGTGCCACACCAATTGACATCCCGCGCCCCGTGAAGATAACGGGTGGAGATGGAGTCGACGGAGGGGTGGCCGAAAGAGAAGGGCTTGCCGGCGGGAGAGAAGACGAGGAGGCCGACCTCGGCACCGCAGAGGATGGAGAGCTCGTTGGCTTTCTTGAAGAGGCCGCTGCGGCGCTTGGAGAAGCAGACCTGGCGGGCGTCCTCGTTGATGATGCGCTTCATCTCGATCTTTTGGCGGCCCATGCTCCGCTTGCTTCTTCTCGCCACCATTTTTTTTTTTTTTTTCCTCTCTCTTTTTGAGAGGTTTGAATGGATGTGTATTGTGTTTGAACATATATATATAGATAGCTAGAGAAATGTTGAAGTGAGATATGTGTGCGATATGAAGTTGCCATATGTTTTTTTTTTACCCGTTTTGGTAGCTGAAAATTAGAAGGAAATGATGTGGGAATCAAAAGAGAAATCATGACTGTGCTTAGGTGAATATTTGCATAATCATCTGCTCTGATAGTTGCCATAAGAGGATTAAAATAAAATGGAATGGAAAATGAAAAACAGAGAGAGGAAATTACGTAGGAGAGATTAAAGGAAAGTTTTTTTTTCCTTAAAAAAAATTATTCTGAGAGGAAAAAACAAGGGTCTAAGATTTTATGCATGCAAAATATTAACTATATTCCAAATTTATTATAAATCAACATTGAACACCAAATTTCAGTCAATTATACTACTTTTTGAGAAAATTATTCAATAATTTAAATAAAGAGATGTAGAAACAGAAAGATTAAACAATCACCCTATTCCATAATTCCAGAAAACAATTTCAGAGAAAAAAAGGAAAAGTTTATTTAGCACATTAACAAAGTGACAGATGACTGAGTGAATGCCAAATAATTTCATGCGTATTAAAGCCTTTTAATTTTAGTGAATATTAAACATGAATATTATCCAAAACCCAGATTCCATACTAGCTCTGAGATATTATTAGTTTCATATTTTTCTCGCTTTAAATTGATCCAAGTGTGGGCTAAGCATCCATTGAAATTCAAAGAGGGTCTGAGTTTGCAAGAGCTTATCTAGTCAGAGAATTTCATTTGAATGCTTTTCAAATAGCACCAAGAAATTATGCTCTTTTCTTCCTTCATAGAAATATTAGGCCAGCTGTCTCTCAAGAGTCAAGACAAATATTTCCTTGTAAATTCCTATAATTTTGCCCATGACCACAAAACTACTACCGTATTTTGACAAGACAAAATATCAATTAAGGATTATATTACTAAAATTTAGGCATAATCAATTCTATGAAATCTTTCAATAAGGATACGCAATAATAATCACCATTTTAAATTAACTATAATAATGCCTCCTACCAATTAACAATTCATCCACATATAATTCATGTGCTTGTATACGTTTATTCAATATCTCTATAATAGAATTAATCGGCACTTAAAGTTTAGCATATTGATTCTCTATGGGGAAATTTTGTTTTAACAAGACTGTGGGGATTTTATCATGTTGTGATTTTTATTACTTTTTTAAGAAATAAAATTTTTATACAATAAATTATAGGCGGGCAATGTAATTCTTAAAATAATTCTAAATATTTTTATGGGCTTGTGGACCCGGCTCATTGGGCCATTCCTACACAGCGTTAGTGCACGCAGCTTCATGGCTCAACTCACTGATCCATGAGCCCGAATTAATGCCTAACGAAAAATGTATTGTTTGAATTTTATTTGTATTGTTTCTGGTATGTGATTGGTCTTGGGTGTGTTTACGTGTGTATTGCATATTAGAACTTGGCTTTATTAAGTTTGTAATTTTATTTATGTACTTACCAATTTAGTAATTTGTATTAGAAATTATAATTAAAAAGGTATTATGAATTCGATAGTGCAGTTTCTCTCAAAAAAAAAAAAAAAAAAAAAAAAAAAAAAAGAAAAATGAATCCAAAAGTGAAGTGTTAGGTTATAGAAAGAAGTTTCTCTCTTTGGTGTAGGCCCTTAAAAAATTATGCTTTAATTTTAATTTGATGATTTTAATTTATTTTATTTAGTTATATATTATGAAAAATGTGGGCCTTAGAATTTTAGGAACAAATTTTAAATTGTACATTTAGGTAATGCGAAAATGAAACATGCTTCTCTACCTGTAATAATAGAGATTAAACTTTTAACACATGCAATGCACATGCAAGATATTTTCTATCAGCTAAATACTATAAATGTTAATCACTCTAATTAAAATTTGTTAAATAATATGACTCACTCTTCAAAACAATATACTAATATACTTATGGTTTCGATTTCAATACAACTCATACTACAGAAAACAACACATTAAACAATCTTTACGACTACTTAAAATTTTGTTAGAAATTTAACTTATTTTCTCAAAGCATGAGACTGTAAGTTGAACGTGAGCCTCAATCTGAGTCCAAATTATAGAACCCCAAAATGTTAGCATTTTGAGGATATTTCAAAATTAAGTAAAGTTCTTTTAGTCACATATTGAATATGAAAAGAACTCTTTAGTGTTTATATATAGAGTCTCTTTCATGATGGGTTGTGCGGGATAAAAATTAGGGGTGCTCGCGCACACACAAGCCCATTAAGACCCACTGAAAAAAATTGGGTTACCGAGTTAGCGTTGAGAGCTCATTTGGATTGCATGACCCATGGATCACTTGACCATGCAGAATACGTGCACTGCTCACTTTCCCCCATGTTTTATGCCTGGCTTCGCTCAACAAAGTTTTTTTCCCCTTTTTAATTGATAGAAGCTATTATGTAGAGACTAGAGAGCTAGCTTTGTCTCAAGGGTGGAGAGACACTTTGTTCTCCTCTTGTTCAGCAAGTTAATTGAATTGGGGACTGTAGCTTCTCATTTTGACTTGCTTGCTTGTTGTTCCATCATGGAGGAAGGCGTTGCTGGTTGCTGCTGGAAAGAGAGAATATTGCTTGCCGAGGAGTCGTCGAGGTGATCGCCAAGGAAGTCGACGACAAAAGGCGAAGGAAACAGCAGCAGAAATTAGCAGCAGCAGCAGAAAACAGGTTGGCCGGTCGACCGGCCCGGTCGACCGCCCGCATGTATCAGAAGGTCGGTCGCCGGTCCGGCCGGCCGACGTGCACAACATACACAAGTTGGAGCTCGGTTGACCGGTCGGTCGACCGACTGAAAGTACCCAACTCTCTGTTGGGCACCCAGTCGACCGTCCAGTCGACCGGTGGAAGAGATCGGTCGACCGCCCGGTCGACCGACAAGCAGGGCGGGCTGCAATTGCAGGTTTGGAAACCGGTATTTAAAGGCTGTGGCTAGTTTTTAGGGTTTGTATCTGATTGCTGGGATTTGCTGGAGCTCTCTTGCAATCAAGGAGGCTGCTAGCAATTGTAATTATCTTCTAATTAATTTAATCTCTCTTTAGATTGCCCCGAGGACGTAGGCATTGAGGCCGAACCTCGTTAGATTGTTTTGTTTGCGTGTGCTTTCTTCTGATGATTGTTTTGTACTGTTTGCGAATGTTCTTGATGCTTGGGAAATTCAGGGGATCCTCATCAGGTTGTTGTCATAGTCGCAACAAGTGGTATCAGAGCTTCCAGGCTTCGCTTGCGATTTCTGGAGATTCGGAGGGCTCGAGGTCTGATTCGGTGGAGATCGTGTGTCGATCTCAGATCAGAGGTATTCGTGTTTGTGGGATCGTGTGTCGATCTCAGGAGGACGCAAGGAGGGCTCGGGGAATCTGTGGTGGAGTAGTTTCAGAGAGAAACTCGATCTAGGGTTTCAAGGGAAAGGTAAAAATCTAATTTTTTATCTGAGTAGTGATCTATTTCCAGTTAGTTGTTCTTCCGCATAGATAGAGGATCAAGTAATCTCAATGACAGAAGAAATTGCTTCGGTTAATACCATGAATCCTCACCCGAGGATTGATGTTGTCAAGTTCAACGGTACAAATAACTTCGGGATGTGGAGGTGCGAGGTTATGGATGCACTGAATGCATCTAACCTCAAGGACACTCTCCTATTGGAAAAGAAGAGGAGCACGACCACTGATGAAGAATGGGCAAAGATGAACAGGTCGGCGTGTGGGTTGATACGTTCATGCTTGTCGCAAGACATAAAATATCTTGCACAACATGAGACGTCGGCGAAGCATCTGTGGGAAACCCTTGAGAAGAAATACCTGACGAAGAGTGTTGAGTCTAGGTTGCAGCTTAAGAGTAAGCTGTATCGATTTCAGATGAAGAAGGGGAGCACAGTGAATGAGCACATCAACCGATACACGAAGTTTCTTACAGACTTGGTGAACGTGGATGGCATTGTAGAAGAGGAGGACAAGACGATCATCTTTCTGAACTCACTCCCAGAGGAGGAGTATAAGACATTCACACTGACCTTCATCAATGGAAGGCAGACCTTGGATTACAATGAGGTGTCGTCTGCACTGACAAGTTATGAAACGAGGAAGAAGGAGAGACATCCTTCTAAGTCAAGCTCATCGGCGGAGGCACTGGAAGTAAGAGGCAGAGGTTCATCGAGGAAGGGCAAGGAGTTAGAGGAAGATCTAAGTCCAGGCCAGGGTTCAGGGATCTCAAAAGGATTCAGTGTGCTTTCTGCAGAGAGATTGGGCACTGGAAGGTGGACTGTCCGAAGTTCAAAGGAAAGAAGAAAGAATCGAAATCCGAGGCAAATCTCGCAAAGGTGGTTAACACTGCAAGCAGTAAATCACAGGCAGATGGATCGGACTCAGATTTGTCAGTGTTCTCTTTTTTAGTTACTACGCCCATCATAGGCTACTCGGGTGAAAACGAGTGGATCTTGGATACAGGTGCAACATATCATGTATGCTCTAATCGGGACTGGTTTACCAGTTTTGAGAAGCTGGAGGGGTGTTCGGTCGTCATGGGCGACGATCATCCGTGCATCATAGAGGGTGTTGGTACTATTCCAATCAGAATGTTTGATGGGATGGTGAGGGAGCTGAAAGAAGTGAGGTACGTACCTCAGTTGAAGAGGAACCTGATTTCCATAGGAGCTTTGGAGTCATTGGGCCTTAGGGTGTCGATTAAGGAAGGAGTCCTAAGAATGACAAAGGTTCGATGATGGTGTTGAAGGCCGAGCGCCGAAACAACCTATACTACTTGAAGGGTAGTACGGTGACAGGGCAAGTGGTGGCTTCTACCAGTCCAAAGGAAGATTCAACCCGGCTGTGGCAAATGAGGCTGGGACATGCAGGAGAGAAGTCAATGCAAGCTCTTGCGAGGCAAGGGTTGCTGAAGGGTGCCGAAACTTGCAAGATGGATTTCTGTGAGCATTGCATCATCGGCAAGAACACCAAGTGAAATTTGGCACAGCTTCACACTGCACGGAGGGTATTCTTGACTATGTTCACATGGATGTCTGAGGACCTACCAAGACTGCATCGATTGGAGGTAACCATTATTTTGTGTCGTTCATTGATGATTTTTCTAGGCGCTGTTGGGTGTACACCATGCGACACAAAGGAGAAGTCCTAGAACTGTTCGTGAAGTGGAAGGCTAATCTGGAGAGAAGCACGGAAGGAAGATCAAGGTCATCCGTTCTGAAAATGGAGGAGAGTACACATCGGATCCTTTCCTACAGCTATGCCTAGATGAGGGCATAGAGAGACATTTCACGGTACGAGAGACTCCGCAACAGAATGGGGTGGCTGAAAGGATGAACCGGACTTTGCTAGAGAAGGTTCGGTGTATGTTATCCAATGCAGGACTGTCAAAGAAGTTTTGGGCTGAAGCTTTGGCGTATGCATGCTACCTTGTGAATAGGTTGTCGTCGTCTGCAATAGGGGGAAGACTCCTCTTGAAGGTTGGTCAGGAAAAGCTGCTGGTGACTATGATTTGCTACGGGTCTTCGGATGTCCAGCCTACTACCATGTCAAAGATGACAAATTAGACCCAAAGGTAAAGAAGGGGGTGTTCGTTGGCTTCAAGCGAGGAACCAAGGGTTCAAAATTTGGGACCCAAGGGACAACAAGTTCATACTCAGCAAGGATGTCACGTTCGATGAGGCTTCTTTGATGAAGCCTATGGTCTCTCAGCAGGTGGAGACCAGTAGGACCAAGGAGCTCTTGCAGCAGGTGGAGATTGATGCAGATCCACCATCTCTAGATGAATCAGCATCAGTTCGGATCATTCCTGAGGTGACACAGGGCAGTGATCAGACAGTTGAAGAAGGTGCTGAAGATGAGGAACAGGGTCAAGAACATGTCATGGGTACTGTTCCAGATCCAACTGCAGTTGAAAGACCAAGGAGGAACACTAGGAGACCAGGTTGGCTTACCACTGATATGGTCATCGCGTATGCACTTCCAGTCGTCGAGGAGGCTATTCCATCTACCTTCAGAGAAGCTGAGATCAATTCGGAAGTAAGGATGTGGAAACGGCCATGAATGAAGAGATGCAATCTCTCCACAAGAACGACACATGGGAACTCACCAAGTTGCCCAAGGAGAAGAAGGCCGTAGGATGCAAGTGGGTGTTTGCTAAGAAGTAAGGATCTCTCCAAGAAGGTGCAGTGCGCTACAAGGCTCGGTTGGTGGCTAAAGGTTACGCTCAGAGGGAAGGAATTGACTACAACGAGGTATTCTCTCCTGTGGTTAAACATTCGCCAATTCGTATTCTTTTAGCCTTAGTTGCGTAAAATGAGTTGGACCTTGACCAACTTGATGTGAAGACCGCCTTTCTCCACGGCGATCTAGAGGAGAAGATCTATATGACACAGCCTACAGGTTACAAGACTGCAGGGAAGGAAGAGTTAGTATGCAAGCTAAAGAAGTCGCTGTACGGATTGAAGTAGTCTCCTAGACAGTGGTACAAGCGATTTGATAGCTTCATCAGAAAGAAAAAGTACACACGTAGTCACTATGACCCATGTGTGTACTACAACAGGCTACCATCAGGTGAATATATCTATCTACTTCTTTATGTAGATGATATGTTGATTGCTTCGAGGTTGAGATCTACGATTGATGCTCTGAAGAAGAATCTATCGTCAGAGTTTGAGATGAAGGACCTGGGCGAAGCTAGGAAAATATTGGGCATGGAGATCACTAGAGACCGGAGAGTTGGCAGGGTGAGTTTGACTCAGAAGGGCTATTTGGAGAAGGTACTGCAGAGGTTCAATATCAGCAAGGATACCAAATTTGTTAGTACACCTATGGCTCCTCACTTCAAATTGTCTGTAAAGATGTCTCCGAGGAGTGTTCAAGAGCATGAGTATATGTCTCACGTTCCATATGCCAGTGCGGTGGGTAGCTTAATGTATGCTATGGTGTGTACGAGACCAGATCTATCACAAGCCGTCTTCATGGTGAGCCGATACATGCATGATCCGGGACAGGGTCATTGGGATGCTGTGAAATGGATCTTGAGGTACATCAAAGGAACAATTGATGTAGGCCTAGTGTTTGAGAAGGACAACACTGGAAAGCAAGAGTGCATAGGGTATGTTGATTCAGACTATGCAGGGGATCTTGACAAGCGTCGGTCGACAACGGGATATGTCTTCACATTCTCACAGGCACCGTGAGTTGGCGCTCCACACTGCAGTCTACCGTCGCTTTGTCGACCACAGAGGCTGAGTATATGGCTATGACAGAGGCCATGAAGGAGGCGATCTGACTTCAGGGGTTGCTTGATGACTTGAGCGTGGAACAGGATCTGCTGAAGATAAACTGTGACAGCATGAGCGCCATCTACTTGGCCAGGAACCAGGTCTATCATGCAAGGATGAAGCATATTGATGTCAGGTACCACTTTGTTCGGGAGATTCTAGAGGAAGGTGACATCGAACTGTTGAAGGTTCACACTTCGGAGAATCCAGCCGACATACTTACGAAGGTGGTGTCGGGAGTTAAGTTTGCACATTGCAAATCTTTACTTCATGTCCTTCAGGTAGCTTGAGCTTGCTAAAGCTCATTGGATGAACTACGACGGCTTGATCCCTTGGGCAGGGTATGTAGGCAACCACATTGGTGCAGCCGCTCTCGAGTCGATGGACAGTTCGGCTCAGATTTGGGAATTTTCACCGAGGTGGAGAATTACTGGAATGAGAGAATATTGCTGAGAAAGTTGACATGGATTGCCGAGGGGTCGTCGAGGTGATCGCCAAGGAAGTCGACGACAAAAGGCGAAGGAAACAGCAGCAGAAATTAGCAGCAGCAACAGAAAACAGGTCGACCGCCCCCAGGTATCAGAAGGTCGGTTGGCCGGTCCGGTCGACCGACGTGCACAACGTACACAAGTTGGAGCTCGGTCGACCGACTGAAAGTACCCAACTCTCTGTTGGGCACCCAGTCGACCGTCCGGTCGACCGGTGGAAGAGGTCGGTCGACCGCCCAGTCGACCGACAAGCGGGGCGGGCTGCGATTGTAGGTTTGGAAACCGGTTTGTATTTAAAGGCTGTGGCTAGTTTCTAGGGTTTGTATCTGATTGCTGGGATTTGCTGGAGCTCTCTTGCAATCAAGGAGGCTGCTAGCAATTGTAATTATCTTCCAAGTAATTTAATCTCTCTTTAGATTGCCCCGAGGACGTAGGCATTGAGGCCGAACCTCGTTAGATTAATTTGTTTGCGTGTGCTTTCTTCTGGTGATTGTTTTGTGCTGTTTGGGATTGTTCTTGGTGCTTGGGAAATTCAGGGGATCCTCATCAGGTTGTTGTCGTAGTCGCAACAGTTGCAGCATCTCTCTCCCTAAAGAGTTTTTGTGTTAGAAAATAATATATGAATTACTGTTAAGTTATTTAAATTAAATTTTCAAGAAGAAACGAACTTCTTCTCTAAATGCACAGGTGCTCGAACAGCTCAATTTTGTTTCCTTCTGAGATGCTGAAGAGTTTAAGAAGATTTTAGAGGAGGAAGAAAATGGTTGAGTTTTTTTTTTTAGAGCAGGGAATGGGTTCTTTATAAAGAGAGTTTTTCATCATTAGAAAACCCTTGTAGAGAAAATAATTCTTAGACAGAGGAAGAAATTTTTCCTTGGGCAGAGAAAGAATATTGCCTTAGAAAGTGTCACTACAAAACTGGACAGAGAGCTCTCAACGGCTAACCCGGTAACCTAATTTCCTTCAGTGGGCCTCAATGGGCTTGTGTGTGCGCGAGCACCCCTAATTTTTATCCCGCACAACCCATCATGAGAGGGACTCTATATATAAACACTAAAGAATTTTTTTTTATATCCAATGTATGACTAAAAGAACTTTACTTAATTTTAAAATATCCTCAAAATACTAACATTTTGGGTTCTATAATTTGGACTCAGATTGAGGCTCACGTTCAACTTACAGTTTCATGCTTTGAGAAAATAATTTAAATTTATTACAAAATTTTAAGTAGTCGTAAAGATTGTTTAATATGTTGTTTTCTATAATATGAGTTGTATTGAAATCGGAACTATAAGTATATTAGTATATTGTTTTGGAGAGTGAGTCATATTATTCAACAAATTTTAATTAAAATGATTAACATTTATAATATTTAGTATTTAGCTGATAGAAAATATCTTGCATGTGCATTGCATGTGTTAAAAGTTTAATCTCTATTATTACAGGTAGAGAAGCATGTTTCATTTTCGCATTACCTAAATGTACAATTTAAAATTTGTTCCTAGAATTCTAAAGCCCACACTTTTCATAATATATAACTAAATAAAATAAATTAAAATCATCAATTAAATTAAAGCATAATTTTTTAAGGGCCTACACCAAAGAGAGAAACTTTTTTCTATAACCTAACACTTCATGGATTTTTTTTTTTTTAAAAAAAAAAAAGAGAAACTGCACTATCAGATTCATAATACCCTTTTAATTATAATTTATAATACAAATTACTAAATTGGTAAGTACATAAATAAAATTACAACCTTAATAAAGCGAAGTTCTAACATGCAAACGTAAACACACCCAAGACAAATCACACACTAAGAAACAATACAATACAATTAAATACAAATAATACATTTTTCGTTAGGCATTAATTCGGGCTCATGCATCAGTGAGTTGAGCACATGAAGCTGCGTGCACTAACGCTGTGTTATTAAAAGGAATGACCCAATGGGTCGGATCCACGGGCCATAATAATATTTAAAATTATTTTAAGAATTACATTGCCCGCCTATAATTTATTGTATAAAAATTTTATTTTTTAAAAAAGTAATAAAAATCACAACATGATAAAATCACCACAGTGTTGTTAAAACAAAATTTCCCCTAATTATGAGAATCAATATGCTAAACTTTAAGTGCCGATTAATTTTATTATAGAGATATTGAATAAACGTATACAAGCACATGAATTATATGTGGATGAGTTCTTAATTGGCAGGAGGCATTATTATAGTTAATTTAAAATGGTGATTATTATTGCGTATCCTTATTGAAAGATTTCTTAGAATTGATTATGGCTAATTTTAGTAATATAGTGCTTAATTAATATTTTGTCTTGTTAAAATACGGTAGTTTTGTGGTCATGGGCAAAATTATAGGAATTTATAAGGAAATATTTGTCTTGACTCGAGAGACAGCTGGTCTAATCTTTCTATGAAGGAAAGAAAATAGCATAATTTCTTGATGCTATTTGAAAAGCATTCAAATAAAATTCTCTGACTAGATAAGCTCTTGCAAACTCAGACCCTCTTTAAATTTCAGTGGATGCTTAGCCCACACTTATATCAATTTAAAGCGAGAAAAATATGAAACTAATAATATCTCAGAACTAGTATGGAATCTAAGTTTTGGATAATATTCATGTTTAATATTCACCAAAATTAACCAGCCTTTATTATGCGTGAAATTATTTGGCATTCACTCAGTCATCTATCACTTTGTTTAATGTGCTAAATAAACTTTTCCTTTTTATCTCTGAAATTTGTTTTCTGGAATTATGGAATGGGTGATTGTTTCATTTTTGTGTTTCTACATCTCTTTACTTAAATTATTAAATAATTTTCTCAAAAGTAATATAATTGACTGAAATTTGGTGTTTAATGTTGATTTATAATAAATTTGGGATATTAGTTAATATTTTGCATGCATAAAATCTTAGACTCTTGTTTTTTCCTTTTTGAATATGTTTTTTTTAAAAAAAAAAACTTTCCTTTAATCTCTCCTATGTAATTGCCTTCTCTGTTTTTCATTCTCTATTCCATTTTATTTTAATGTTCTTATGGAAATTATCAAATTTGATGATTATGCAAATATTCACCTAGGCACAGTCATGATTTCTCTCTTTATGCCCACATCATTTACTCCTAATTTTCAGCTAACAAAATGAAAAAAAATATATGGCAAACTCATATCACGCACAATATCTCACTTAAACATTTCTATATATAGCTAGAGAAATGTTGAAGTGAGATACTGTGTGTGACATGAGGTTGCCATATATATTTTTTTTGGTTTTGGTAGCTGAAAATTAGGAGGAAATGATATGGGCATCAAGAGAGATGAGCACTGTACTTAGGTGAATATTTGCATAATCATTGAATTTGATAATTGGCATAAAAGGATTAAAATAAAATGTAATGGACAATGAAAAACAAAGAGAAAGGCAATTACATAGGAGAAATTAAAGGAAAGTTTTTTTAAAAAAAAAAGGAAAAAAAAGCGTCTAAGATTTTATATATGCAAAATATTAACTAATATTCCAAATTTATTGTAAATCAACATTGAGCACCAAATTTCAGTTAATTATATTACTTTTGAGAAAATTATTCAATAATTTAAGTAAAGACACGTTGAAACAGAAAGATGAAACAATTACCCCATTCCATAATTCTAGAAAACAAATTCCAGAGATAAAATGGAAAAGTTTATTTGGCAAATTAAACAAAGTGATAGATGACTGAGTGAATGCCAAATAATTTCATGCATAATAAAGCCTGATTAATTTTAGTGAATATTAAAAATGAATATTATTCAAAACCCAGATTCCATACTAGCTCTGAGATATTATTAGTTTCATATTTTTCTCCCTTTAAATTATTCCAAGTGTGGGCTAGCATTCATTGAAATTTAAAGAGGATCTGAGTTTCCAAGAGCTTGTCTAATTAGAGAATTTCATTTGAATGCTTTTCAAATAGCACGAAGAAATTATGCTCTTTACTTCCCTTCGTAGAAAGATTAGGCCAGCTGTCTCTCAAGAGTCAAGACAAATATTTCCTTGTAAATTCCTATAATTTTTCCCATGACCAAAAAACTACCGTATTTTGACAAGACAAAATATCAATTAAGTGTTATATTACTAAAATTTAGGTAATAATCAATTCTATGAAATATTTTAATAAGGATACGTAATAATAATCACCATTTTAAATTAACTATAATAATGCCTCCTACCAATTAAGAATTCATCCACATGAATTATAATTTATGTGCTTGTCTATCAATATCTCTATAATAGAATTAATCAGCACTTAAAGTTTAGTATATTGATTCTCTCATAATTATGGGGAAATTTTGTTTTAACAAGACTGTGGGGATTTTATCATGTTGTGATTTTTATTATTTTTTTAAGAAATAAATTTTTATAAAATAAATTACAAGCGCTTAGTTCTTAAAATAATTCTAAATATTATTAAGGGCCTGTGGACCCGCTCATTGGGCCAATCCTTTAATTAACACAGCATTAGTGTAAATGCGGCAAGCTTTATAGGCTAAACTCACCGATCCATGAGCCCAAATTAATACCTAATGAAAAATGTATTGTTTGAAATTTTATTTATGTGATTGGTCTTGGGTGTGTTTATGTGTGTATTGTATATTAGAACTTGGCTTTATTAAGGTTGTAACTTTATTTATGTACTTACCAATTTAGTAATTTGTATTAGAAATTATAATTAAAAGGGTATTATGAATCAGATAGTGTAGTTTCTCTCTCTCAACAAAAAAAAATGAATCCAATAGTGAAGTGTTTGGTTATACAAAGAAGGTTTTCACTTTGATGTTGCTTTAAAAAAATTATGCTTTAATTTTAATTTGATGACTTTAATTTATTTTATTTATTTATATATATTATGAAAAGTGTGGGGTTTAGAATTCTAATAAAAAATTTTAAATTGTACATTTAGATAATGCGAAAATGAAACATGCTTCTCTACATGAAATAATAGGGATTAAACTTTTAACACATGCAATGCACATGCAAGATACTTTCTATCAGCTAAATACTATAAATGTTAATCGCTCTAATTAAAATTTGTTGAATAATATGGCTCACTCTCCAAAACAATATACTAATATACTTATAGTTCCGATTTCAATACAACTCATGCTACAGGAAAAAACACATTAAACAATCTTTACGGCTATTTAAAATTTTGTTAAAAATTTAACTTATTTTCTCAAAACATGAGACTCTGTAAGTTAAACGTGAGCCACAATCTGAGTCTAAATTATAGAACCCAAAAAAGTCTTCGTTAGAAGAGAGAGATGTTACAACCTGCAACACCTTCCTCCATTGATGGGAACACCAAGCAAGCAAGTCAGAATGAGAAGCTACAGTCCCCAATTCAATTAACTTGCTGAACAAGAGGAGACCAAAGGGTCTCTCCTCCCTTGAGACAAAGCTAGCTCTCTAGTCTCTACATAATAGCTTCTATAAATTAAAAAAGGAGGGCAAAAAACTTTGTTGAGCGAAGCCTGGCATAAAACATGGGGAAAGTGAGCAGTGCACGTATTCTGCATGTGGTCAAGTGATCCATGGGTCATGCAATCCAAATGAGCTCCATCTCCTCAGGGACTGGACATTTTAATTACTCTTAGCTTTTCTCTCTCTTTCATTTCTCATTCCTTTGGCTTGTAATAAAAAAAGAAACTTGTCTTTCAATTCCTTTATTCATGTGAAGAGATACTCACGTGAAAAAATCTCGGCAGTTCCAACCACGTGATATGCCCTTAACCAATATTTAATGTAAAAATCATGTCCCTAATCATTGTAATTTTTTAATATCTATATTATTCTTGAGTAGATGTGAAAAGTGAAGTCTGCGACGGACACGTGAGGAGAATTAAATATTCGTCACGTAGATCGTTCAAATCAATTGAGACAATGTATCTAATCAAAAACAATATGATATTAATAAAATATAATGTACGTTTTTTTTTTTAGAGACAAGAACTTTTTATATTAAGTTTTAGTCAAAGTGTTTATTCACATGATTTGAAACTCTAGAGAATTTTTCACATGAATATTTATTCAGAGAGATTGAAAGACAATTTTTTCAAATAAAATCATATATTCATTTTTATGAAATTATAATACAGAATACATTACTGTTTTGTGATCGAAAGGATCCAAAAGGGAAGAAATGATCAACTCTTTTCACCTATCTATACTGTGTTATCCTAGAGCACAATCTCTAAAATAGATCCACTAGTAAAGATTCTTCCATCAAATATACATCAAATTCCATTAAAATAGCACTAGAAATCGTTGTTGAGTTAACTTGTGTCCTTTCAAAAGAATTTGAGGTCGAATCTTCTTTCTCACTTAAATACCAACATCTAACATTAGAATACAAGATACACTCTATTGAAGTTGATATATATTATTTCAAGTATTTGTAAACTAAAAATCAAGTTTTTTGAATATTTTTTGCCCATGTATCAAGTAAGAAAAGTACAGCCGACCTAAATAGTGAGTTGGCTAGTTTAACAGTGTAGAACATTTGAATTCTAAAAAAAATTGGTTTGTAGAATTTTTAAAATGTTTAGATCATAATTAAATGGCCGAATCGAGAATTTGTATGTCTCAGACATAGATCTAACCAACTCACTATTTTCGGCCGTCCATTTTGCACCCGCTTGATGGATGGGTAAAAAGTATTCAAACACTTGATTTTTAATTTATAGATACTTAATATAATATAAATCAACTTTAACAGAGTGGATCTTTTATTCGAGTGTCGAAGGATTGAATTTGAAAGGAAAAATTTGAGCTCAAATTCTTTTGAAAGGATATAAGTTTATCTCATCTTTATTAGTGTCATCATAATATCCTATAGCCCTTTACATATCATCACATTCTACTTTCTAATCAATCACAAACTATACAAACACAAGAACCAAGAACAAGTGATGATTTGTTCTTTTGAGCCTGATTTTTGGTTCACAGATTGTCTTTCTGTCTTTGCTATAGTATTTTTTTCTGTATTTTGCATTAAGAAGCATCCTTTATCTATTTTGTTTTTTCTGCTTCGGCTTATTTGCACTTTTATAACTATTGTCTTGTTGCACTTACGTGTACTGTGAAGCTCTTGAGCGTGAGAGGATCTTATAGCTTTTTTCATAGTCAGAATTGTTCTCGTTAACTACTTATTAATAAAACGTGAGGGGGCCCAGTTTCGAGCTCAACGTTTACTCTCAGAAAAGAGCAAGTGATGATTGGGGAGTGAGTGTGGCATTTTTGTATTAAACCCTTAAAAAGAGGACCTCAGGGTTGCTGATTCTAGAAGCATCTGTTTATTTAAGGGCTGGTGCCAAATGCATTCATCCTCTCATAGTACTACTAAGCCTAATAATCTAGCTAAAAACCAACCAAAAGAATAATTTTTCTAACTCAAACTTTCTAAAATTCAAATCTAATTCATGAATATGATTTGTGGGGTCTCGCTCTCTCTCTCTCTCGTGAATTACACAGGAATCCACGTGTCACGTAGCATTGAGTTAAAATAGCATTACTTGAAATAAAAATAAGCTAGCAGCCCACAAATATGCACTAGAAAACAAGCAGCCACTTTCTTCTCACAACACAACCACAAATCTGTTGTCTAATTTTGGCCATTTGCTATGTTTAGTCACAAACTGGTTCAAATTAGAATGATATTGTTCTTGATTGGAATCTTGTGCTAATTTTGCAAGAACAGGGCCTGACATAGTTGAGCTTCCATGCTTGCACATCTAGAACTCTTCCATTTCCACAGAAATTATAGTTGAAAAAGAAAAGAAAAGAAAATTAGACAATTTATAATCATAATATGCACATAAAAATAAGATTGTAAGTTTCCAGTGTTTGAATAATATGCTTTCGGAAGTTCAAACAACATAATTCAAGTGTACATATATCCAGAGTTACCGCAGAAAATATTTAGTACTCCCCACTCCCCTCTAATTCCAGTCCTCTCTCGGCCGGAGCGACGGAGAGCGAGGAGGCCGGGTTCTGCAGCTCGAGGCCGAGCTCATTCGCCTGCGGCAGCAGATGAAGACTGCTCGCAGTGGGAAATGTCGCAGCAGCTGAAAGAAGCAGTGTTGTTGTACCACTCTGAGGCGGCAACTGCCAACAGTCGAGATCACTGTAGTAAGGAGAGGCCACAACTCTAATATGAAGTATTGAATCTCTAGCAGTCGAGATCATTGTGTTAGGGAGAGGCCACAACTCTAATATAAAGTATTGAATCTCTTTTCACACAAAAAATGTGAGATTATCTCCTAACACTCATCATGTAGAAACTAATTCTCCCCAAAAGATACCTTTTTAAGGAGAGACCACAACTAATATAAAATATTGAATCTCTCTTCACACAGCCGATGTGAGACTATCTCCTACCAGATTCTTCTTCCAGTTACTCTGAGTTCTGAACTGAACTGACTTAAACTACAAGAAAATAGAAATCCGGGCGGATATTTAATAACTGACCAAAAAACATTAAAATAAAAATTTGCGATTTTCTTGGTGAATTAAAAATAAACAAGAACCGTCAATGTGTCCTCTTTTCTTTCTGTACAGACAAAGAGAGCAGCTTACATTAAAGGAAAAATTGGAGGCCAAGAAACTAAAACAAAAGAGGAATCAAGCTCTTGCCGCAGCGAGTCAGCCAAGCTGTTGTTCTGGACCGAGTTCCAATTCCCTTCCCCGTGCTCTGCACGTACTCATCAGGATCGCGTCTTCCGCCGCCGGCCACGGCCCTTTCTTCAGCACCTTCGTCGTCCCCCCCCCCCGCGCCGCACACCACAAAAATCAATGTCACAAACTTTAAGTTTTTTCTGTTCTGTGAACCCTGTAAAATAAACCTGTTCTTTCAGAAAGGCAGAATAACTTCCAAAGAATAACTTTTTACAGATCACAGTAAGTCTTCCTCGAACAAGGATAACTTAAATTCTAGAATAGAACAAGACCAGAGAGAGTGAGAGGACAGTAGCATTAGGACAAGATAAAATCCAGATGAAAACCCAGTTTTATATTACACTCCCAAATCTCCCACTCTATTCATGTTAGTTTACATTTCAGGAAACTGATCAAACTATGAGAGTCTATAGGAAGAAGTAGAAGCTCCCAGTGACAAGCTATTAGTTGTTAATGCTGTTTTTTCACCACGAAAATCATCACATTTGAAAGCATTCTTCAATTACTATTAGAGAATAAGATGGCCAGAGTGAACTAGTTACACTTTGGGAAGTCACTCACCCCGTCTCTTTCTGCTTTCCCTTCCTCGATTTGGACCTCTTTGCTCTCTGACTGCTATTCTTGATGCTGATCCAAGTGTAATCGCTTGGAATGGAGAAAGGGTCGACATGGTTGACCACTTGAGATGGGCTTATGGATTTTTGAACGAGTGGAGGATTTTGTCGAACTGCTACCCCACTTCAGCCACGAGTTTTTATGGGCTCCCTTCTCTACTTTGCGGTGATCTTCTTCAGGGAGAGACAAATGCCTCGGCTTGAAAGCGGTGTGAAGAACAGTTCAGCTGGCTGGAGATCAACAAACTTTGTAAAAGTGACGACTACTCTTACAGTAGGCACAATGGGAATAGACACCTGCAGCAACCAATAGAATCAGGAAAATTCTACCTTCAGCAATCTAGATAACTAGGGCATATAAATGTATGATTTTAAAGTCGTGCAGGGATGCAACTAGGGCATATGAACGTATGATTTTAAAGTTGTACAGGGATGTAACTAAGAGTTAGATAATGAAAACTACTCAGACATTCTTATACAGAATAGACAATTAAAACACCACGTCAAAAACTTCAATTATTGGCATCAAGACATGATTTTACTTTTTCGGCTTATGGAAATAACATTCTTCAAACTACTTTCACAAGATGAAATTATAGATTTAATCCTGCAGCATCAATGCATTTCTCAATACAAGGGGAGGACCCCATCATGGTTCACATGAAATTGACAGTTGAAACAAATGCAGGTTGCCAATTCAAAAAGCTCAATAACCTCTCATAAATTGTTTTGCAAACTTTGCTAGCAAAACCAGTAATAAGAATCAACACTCGATGAGTTGTACATCCAAACTTGAATCTTCCTGCAAAAGAGAACTACCTCTGCAGAAATTAAATTGCCTCGATCCTGTGGACCAAGCTTCAGTATCCACATGACATTTTTAAAGAAATTAATGAGGTATACTGATATCTTGCATATATACAACAGCTTTAACTAGCAGAAAAGACTTGCATGTTTTAACCCATGATCCAAATATCCTTTGATGGATACGTTGAAATGTGCATCTCACAACTAGTCAAAATGTCATAACAGAGCCCAGTTTGAGTGATTTTTTTTTTTTTTTTTTTTTTTTGAGGGAACCAGTTTGAGTGAATTAATGAGTTCAGTTGAAAAGAAATTGTCTGGTATTCAGATGTCAGTATTTGAGGAAAATTCAGTTCTACTAGATTCTCCAGCACAACTTTAGATTTGTATAGAACATAATATACTCAGAAAATGCATCTTTTGCCTTAGAACATTCAGTTTCATATTAATTGATATCTATCATCAACCATATCAACAATTATTCAGAGGACTTCTAGGCATTTTTGGTTAACTGAATAGACAATCTCTTAACAAAAAAAGTTGAAACAAAATTTCTTCACAAACCTTCTAAAAAGTCAGAGAAAATACTTAATATGGCATCAATTCCTTGTGAGACTGACAAAACCAGCCACACTAGCATAATTCCCCACCACCCCCGCGCGCCACCACCAGTTTCTCGCAATCCAACCTTCCCAATTTTCTATATATGTGACTATACAGATACTAGTGTAACACAAGGGGCTGCCACCAAATTTTTATATATGTTTTGTGCCCAGTTAAGTATCCAGCCTTCCAATTATGAAGCTCCCCGCCCAAAATTACCCTAAATGAAATTGCCGATAGATCCAAAGCAATCTATCATCATCTAAAGTCAAATCTACGTGGTCCTAGAATCAAAAGTTGGGAGCTAAATGTTCTCCTCGCTCTCTTGTATGTGTATATCATGTGTGCATATCTGCAGTTCCATTTCTTATGTAGAAAATATGTTTAAATTTATATTATTATACGTCTGTTATAGGTTTAAGGGAAATTTGTTATTATGTCCCTTCGTTTCTCTGCATCTATGTGTGCTTGTGTGTAGTTCCAGACTTGAATGTAATATCTCCCTCCCTCTCTCTGTATCTGTGTGTTTTGATATAGATTTAAGGATAAAAGTGTGGGTACAAGGATATATTAGGAAGTTTTTAAGTTTCAAACAAACATTTGCAGTATTTTGGGCCTAGACAAGGTGATGGAGACCAAGGATTTGTAGAAGTTCATATCAAGCTGGGAGTCCACAGACTGTATACAATTATGTCGCATGGAATGTGCGATAAAGAGCAATCTATCTAAATAGAATGCTCGTTCTTTTCTTGTTTTGAGAAAAATCTTTCTTTGAATACATAGTCTTTGTATCAGTAGAGTAGTGTCACACAGTCAGGTATTATTTCAAATCTTTGATAGACCCACATAAATCTAATATGAGAACACTAGATGCCAAAGGAACCGGTATATGTCTATAGAGGCATCTTCGTGCCTGACTTAAAAAGAAGTATGACATATTTTGAAAGAAAAAAGGTAGAAGAAGGTGTCTTGGGGAGGGAAATTCAGGCCCCAAAAACATCCCCACCCACCCACCCACCAAATCTCTGATATGCCATTGGTATTGTATGTAAAGGGGAAATCACCAAGTTCAGAAGGCTGGTAAAAACTGGGAGACAAATTTCTATCAATAAGATTATTCTGAAAGACAATTCTATCAATAATTTTCTGAAAGACAAATTTTCTAGCCCTTATCCATGACTTCACTCTCATAACTCATCACACTTCAAGCAATATAACCCTCAACCCCCACCCAACGTCTCTAAAATGCACAGACATTATTCTTCCCACCAGTTATTTCTACTTATCTATCTGTCCATCAGTGAACATTTCCTATCCTCTTGCAGAAAACCTAGAAAATAGGAAAATTCTCTTCCCACCAAAATTAGATTTCAAATTCAGTAGCTATTCTCAGGTATATTGCACCTCTCGTTCACTTGCATTTTCCTATTAGAAACCTTGCAAGTTGACAAATTTCCCATGTCTTCTCCATCCCTGCCAACTCTTGTTAGCTACCAATCAGACAATTCAAGTCACTTTCAAAACATTTGCTTCGGGCATTCTTTGGTCCCAAATATATCTCACAGTTAACAAAAACATATCTTTCATATGATTCTCTTCTCCTAATAACCTTCACATATAACTTCATATAATGAAAATAAAGAACACTAAAGAACAAGTATAATCATCAAAATTTCCCCAATTTGGCTGAATTTTTTTACCTTCACCGGAAAAGTGCCGGGCGGGAACTTGGTCGTGAGCAGCTCCCGGAGCCTCCTCACCGCCTTCACCTTATTCGCGAGTATGTCAAGCATCGGTAACAACTCCTCTGTCTTCAACGGGAAGTCCTCGGTCAACCAGACTGTCGGCCTCAAGTTCTTCACCATCTCCTTCTCCTTCCTCTTCGTCCCGATCACTCCTCCCCCTCTTCCCACCCCGGCGGTCTCCCACCTCCTCTCCTCCCTCCTCGCCGGCACCACATCCAAGCTCCTCCTCCTCACCGCCTCCACCCCGGCCTCCTCCATCCCCCTCTCATAACAGCTGTGCCTAGCGGGCATGCTCCGTATCTCCGCCACAATGTACCCTTCCTCTGCTTCTTCATCCAGCTCCAACTCCATTACTCCCTCCTCCCCCAACTCCACCTCCGCGGCCTTCATCGTTTTAAAGCTAAACACCACATTCTGCATCTCATACACCATCGCTCGCCACGCCCCCACCGCCTCCACCCTCTCCTTCCTCCTCCAATTCATCACCTTCACCAGCTCCGCCCCCGTGATATCGAGCCCGGGCCTGTACGCGCTCGCATCCTCAATCAATTCCCTCTCGTCCAACTCCTCGTCCACCGAATCGAGCCCCTCGAACGCGTCCCTCGCTTCCCTCTTCTCCCTGTTCATCACGATCAAAGACTTGGAGCTCGCCAAGAAGACGAAGCTCTGGTCCGCGCGGCGGACGCGCAGGCCGTCGAATCCGGCGAGGGTGGTGTCGGCACGGAGGTCGGCACCGCGCTTCCAGATGCGGTAGGTGTCGCTGGGGCGGCGCGCGAGAGGAAGGGGATAAGGGAGCTCTCGAAGTGAAAGGAGAGCTCGAGGTAGAAGTCAGGGACGCGTGCGAGGGCGGCAAGGAGAGAGGGGAGGCGGCGGCGGAACTTGGAGTAGGCAGAGAGGCGGTGGTGGCGGAGGAGGAGGAGGGAGAGGCGGCGGGGGCGGCGGAGGCAGAGGCATTCTTGGAGTGGGGTCCATCCGGAGGAGTTTTGGAGGGAGGGGTCAGCGCCGGAGGACAGGATGGCGGAGGCGGCGGGGAGGGAGGAGAGGCGGACGGCGAGGTGGAGGGGGGTGTCGCGGCCGGGGACGTCGCGGCGGTCAAGGGCGGCAGAGATCTGGTCGGCGGCGGCGGATGCGGCGGAGGCGTCGGATAGGGAGTGGATTTGGGAGGGAGGGGGGAGGGAGGGGAGAAAGAGAGGAGGCGGGAGAGGGAGGGGAGGTCGTTGAGGACGACGAAGAGGTGGGCCGGGCTGTGGGCGTAGTCGCCAGGGTTCAGCTTCTCCTCGTCGCCGGCCGCTGCTTCTGCCATTTCTTTTTCTTTCCTTTTTTGGAAGTTCTTGGAGAGGTTTTGTTTGTTTGTCTGCTTGGGGCCAGAAGGTAGGAGTTCTTCAAGGGAGGAGGAGGGGGAGAGAAACTTCTGCTTTTTGGTAACGATTGGGTTGGGATGGGGCCCAGGGGGGTTCTCTTTTTAGTCCTGTTTCCGTAATTGAATTATTATAGGAGGCGGTGAGGATGCTTTACATCTTAGTCCCTGTTAACTTATTCTCTTGCAGATTGCTTTTAATTTTTATTTTCAATATTCCACTGGAGTTTTAATTCTTTTGATGTGATATATTACAAAATGAAATAGTTTTCCTTTCTCATCAAAAGTCTCTTAGTAAAAGTTTCTATTTGCCTAGCAGGTTTGCAAAAAAAAAAAAAAATCAATCTCCAATGATGTTTCTATTTTGCAGGAAAAATAAATAAATTGTCCAATGTTGCTTTTGTTTGATGAGAATAATCTTTTTGCTTCAGAGCTCGAAAATGGTGGGTGTTTATGTGTTGCAAGTACTTTTGTGATGGTTAACCAACCATAATGAATTTTGAAAGAATAAGAGTTGGTAAAATCAGGGAAATAAAAAAAGAAGCTAATTTTTATTTTTGGATCAAACAAAATAAAAAAAAGTTAGTTTTCTTTTATCGTGCAATTGAAATTAAAACATAGGACATAGCATCATGGAGAAAATAAGAAATTGAAGGAAAATAACTTATATCTAAAGTAAGTTGGATTTTGAAGGAATATAGGAGACAAAAAGTACAATGTGAAGAAATTAGGTCTCCATTTCAACGTGGATACAGGAATTTTCATGTTTTATGAAAGAAATATAAAAAGTATTTCCATCCGCCACAAGTGTGGCACAAGGTTTTTTTACATGTACCTCTTGAAGTTTTTGTTATGACATTTATTTTAACAAACTAGCCTACATTTTTATTCTAAAATTTATTCTTTTGGTAAACTTTTCTAGTAACCTGGTTAGATCTTCCAAGCAGCACACGAAAGTTACAGGAAAAAAAAAAACTAAATGGCTTTCTTGTTTTATTGCTAATCTCTTGATGTGTTGCATGCAATGCCCTCCGGCCCCGCCCAAAAAGTACTAGCCACACTTAGTTTGTTCCCGCTCATCTCCCTCTCCTCCCCGGATGAGAAAGAGAAAGAGAGGTGAGTGGTGGAGCTTTTATGTCCCAGTGGTGGAGCTTCTAGTCGGCGTCTTCGTACTTGAATTCTTTCACGTCTTGCTGCTATGCATGTATGGCTCGGCGGAGCCTGCCACCTGTTCTATCAAATACCGATGAAAATGGAGAGCCGGAACTTGAGCCTGATTTTGAAGAGGAAGATATTTTTTATCCCTCTTCCGTCTTTGAAATCTTGACTCCGCTACTGCATGCAATCACAATAGAGATACAAAAGTGCTAGAAACATGACAGTCCTTTTAACATCAGCCCAACAATCTAAGATACTATGGTTTATAAGCAAAATGTCACATTAAGGGGCTGTTTGTTTGTTTGAGAAGTAAAATTGAAATCTAATCTTGACTGGTTTAGCGAGGAGGCTTCATAATTCTTATTTGTTTGCATAAAAAAAATAATCAAAAGAAAAACTCTTTGAGGCTGATGAACAGTGCTCAAAACTGTACTTTTCTTCTCTCTCCCGCTTCGACCTCACGGGAGGAAGAAAAGGTTGAAAACTTGTACGAGCGGATCTTACTTGCGGCAGTTTCACACGAATTGCTGCGTGAATACGCTATCCATTTTTCCGTTTTTTTTTCACGTGGAGCCAAACGGGCCCTAAGTTCTTCTAATCTTTGACACGGAAACACCCAAGAGCGTGCCATATCATATTTTTGAAAAATTGATTTTGTCCTGAGCATCAGCAATTTGGTGGAAGAGTATTGCTGTATGCTTCTATAATGCTCTAATGGAGTGTTGTTTTCTTGTCTTTTTTTTTTTTTTTTTGGTCTCATCTGAGGGTTTGGTGGAAGAGTATGTAGCATCTAAGTTTTTTTTTCCTTCTGTAAAGTAACTTCTGCCCATTTAAAATCATGTGTCAATTATATTAAATTTGAAGTTTATCTTTGCAAATCCAATAATGTAATATAGAGATAGACTTGGCTATTTTCGAAAGAATTTGAGCATGAATCTTTCTCACTCAAATGCAATGTTATAACATTCAAATACAAGATTCATTACATTGTTAATAATGCTTAAATATAAAATTTCAAGTGTTTTGAAATACTTTTAGTTTGTTCATAAAGTAGACGAAAAATAAACAGTTAAAATAGTGAGTTGGTTAGTTTAACGGTATATAATATTTGAAACTTAATAGAAGTTGGTGTGTGAAAGTTTTTAAATGTATAGATCATGATCAGATAGCCCGATCGAGAATTTATATGAGTGAAGTCATAGATCTAAGTAATATGCTATTTTTGACCTTCCATTTTGTGCCACTTGATGCATGATAAAAAAACTATAAAATACTTGAAGTTTTTAATTACTTTAAAAAATTTAGATCAACTTCAATGGAATTGATCTTATATTTGAATGCCGTAACATTAGTGACAATGACTCAAGCTCAAATCCTTTCGAAATTAGCCAAGTCTACCTCATGTAATATGGCACCATTTTCTTTTGTAATAATATCCATTTATTTTGATTACAGTTTCTCACCTAATTTTTTTTAGGAAAAGAAAAAAAAAAGTTTATCAATGCAAATGTACAAGATAGTTCTCTTGCTAATGCATGCCAAACCTTTTCCGAAAATATTTTCATCCTATGAAAAATCAAAGGGTCAAACTATATAACAGCTGAAAAGCTTAAAATTGAAAGTTCGTGTAGGCCAACAACATCCAAAACATGCAAATACAAACGTCTTCTCTCTGCAAACATTAAATTGTTGGTATGAAAGTGCAAAGTTTTGGCACAGCTGTCGAAAACGGACGCAGCGAGAGCGAAGAAGATTAAAGCGGGCCACGCGCAGTTCCCCATGCGTTTTCTTTTTTAGCGGGAGGTACTGATAAATGCACCCTATTTATTTGAGATAATCACGCCCAGTTTTATTCTCTCTCTTAAATAAATTATATTTTAATTGATAGAATGGGATAACGTATTGTTAAAAAGTTTTTAATATTTTGGTATTAATCTCTAACAAATTATTATTTGAATGCTGGTCTCTAAAAAAAAAGCAGTCTTTATGGTTAAAGATCATTTCAAATACTAAACATATTTTATTAAAGTGAACGTAAATCAAATATTAAACAAAAATATCCTCCTATTAACTTTCAGTTTTTCTTTTTCTATTGGATATCGCTCAATGTAGACTTTTAGTGTCTCAAGTCTGGATGTTCTTTCAAGCTAAATGAGTTAGAAATCATCATTAATTAATCTTATGTTATGCTTAACAATCTCAAAATGATAGAGCATAAAATAGTAGCAATATCATTTTGTCATTGTCAAAAAAAAGAGAAAAAGCGAACATACGTTAGTCTTTCTGTTTGTTTCGTTGTAACCACGACTTCAGTCCAACGAGAGAGGGTGACTGGAAGACCAATCGTCAATAGTTAGTCTTTTAATTTTTTTTCTTTTTCTCGAAGTTAGTTCTTGTAATGGTCCCATTTTTTAACAATCTCAATTGACACAAAACGTCTATATTGATCAACAGATCATCATATTCATCTCCAATATTCTTGAAAATTTCGGCAGCATCTCCTTTGTAAATACTGATATGTCCAAATATACATTTCACGTCACAATAATTTCAGCCAACACCAGCCTACTTATCTTTAATCCAAACATATTAACCAATTCAACTTTCATCTGTGCAATCATAATAATTTTCGGCTCCCAATGGCCTACTTATATGAAAATAAAAATATTGAACATTCGAGAGTACCCATCTCGGCCTCCACAGAAACGATGCAAAACTAACTGTAAACTCCCACTCATCATAATCATCATAATCTAACTCGCCTACAAACAAGCCTGGCATACTATGAGTATACGCTGAATAGAGTTATAAACATATACAACAAGAGAATAAATAACTAATCACACATAATCTCACAAATAATACATTCACTCTTATTGGGGATTCTCATCAAGATGCCCATGGCCATAAGCTTGACCTCTGCCTCATTGCGACCTGAAAAGTAAGGAACTGAGGGGGGTGAGCTCAACAGCTCAGTGAGGAGAGTCAAAGGAATTCAAGAAAATGGTGAACATAGTCAAAAAAGAAGCATGATTATTCAAATAATAAGGGTAAATCTGAAAGAACAAGAATCAGAGAATCGATGACATCACATAATTTAGTAATCACGACAATGGTCTTCAGAATCTTCGGGGACGATCAGATTCTTATGGTCATAATTCTCAATTACTTTCTCGAGGTTTCATTCAACATATTATAGAATTTATGAGTTGTATAGAACCATTTTGTTTAACTATCTAGTTTATTACCAAATTGATCCTTGTATACACATGTATTACACATGTGTCTAGAATCTTCTCCCATTGTGATACGCCAATCGCAGTAACTAAATTATAGGCGTAAATTATACATCTAAATAACACATGCATCACCAATTACACATGTATATCATAGAATCATATCATACTTCACTTGCCAAAGCAACACATCATATTTCACAATATTCACATGTATATACAATTCACATATAAAGTGTGGAATTCTCCATCTTCCCCTCCTACCGGCTCCCGCCCGGCCCCTTCCTCCGTAGATATAATATGTGAAACAATAACACCGTCTTCTCCTCCTGCCGGCTCCCGCCCAGCCCCTTCCTCCATATATATAATTATATAAACAATAACACAGTCTTCCCCCTCCTACCGGCTCCCGCCCGGCCCTTCCTCCATTTATATGTAATTATGTAATACCGTCTTTCCCTCCTACCGGCTCCCGCCCGGCCCCTTCCTCCGACAACAAGAATGCAATAGGCATATATGTATATATATACACACATGAATAATAACCATTTTATCACAATACGATAAGTCAACCAGTTATTATAGTTTACTTTTCAGCTCATCAATTTTTCCTTCAAAGAATGTTTGTGGTTCACGATATGAGAGTATATATGTACAAGTATAGATTAACATTGTAGTGATCTACTCGTCTTATTTACATAGGTCGAGTTCTCATTCACATTATCAATACTCAATCTTCTTAATTATATTATGTATATATATAACCTAAATATTACAGATGATCAAGTTCATATCAATTTTCAGTGTACACACATATCCTAACATCAGACCCTCAATACATATATCAATCATTCAACAACACATAAACAATTGTTAACCTCCCCGCCACTCATTATTTAATCATATGATTCGGTCTTATAATTAGTCATGTTTCTCCTTTCATACACTCGATATTTGGTTAATGAAGTTACTTAATCTGCCAACAATGTTCCTAGTTTTAGCACAGTTGCTAACTATAAACACTCCAATTCTGGTTACCGTTGCCTTAGTTAATATGTCTTATTCCCATTCATTTTTCTTTCAAGACAGGTTCTGAGAGTTCTTATAGTCTCAATTATTTATGAACTCGACAATTTGAGTTGTATACAATTTTATTCATTTGTCTTGATGTTCATATTTATCATGAAGTCCGCTTTGTTTGAATAGTATCAATGGCTTATTCACATGCCCAGTGAACATGTTATAATTATTACTATTGGTATTCAAAAATCTGGTCTGGCATCACTTAGCTTCCAATTAAGTTTTTGGATATATATGCGTGTGTGTGTGTCTTATTTCACAAGTTTGAGATGTAATAAAATTCGTAAATAACCATCACATGCACACGCGCGCGCACAAAGGTATAGGTAATTTAAATTAAAGACATGGTTCACAGGTCTAACTGAAAGTTCCTGTCATCCCAACTCTATAAGATCCATTATGTTTATTCAACTTCCAGTAATAGCAAAGGATCACCTAACTATCCTAGCACAAACATGTATTAAAAATTCGATAACCATAAATTTTCAATCTGTAGCGTCCTAATAAACAACAAGCTTGTGACTTTGATGAGTATGCATAATCAACTTCTCGCTTTCTAATGACTGCACCAGGATTCATAAGTTTTGACGGATGTATATGTATCCATGATTTCTTTCTAATATGATGCCAAGTCACAACTTCTACTATAATCACAAGTGGACAATTTATTGAGCTCCCTTTTATTATTTTGTTTCCAGAAGACTAAAAGGAGGATATCCAGAAATTTATGAAGAAATATTATAGAAAGAGTGCGTTTTTCTTTCAATCCATCCGCTCATACTTCACAAGACAGTTTGAGTTACCATAACAGAAAAGAGGTAGGAAATGATAACAATGGTGATCAAAAATCTAAAGAACATACTAGAGTGTATGAAAACAAATCTACACATGAGATGTCCACTGTTGAGAACGATCTGATGGGGAACGATAGGATGATATTAGGATGCCGACCATATAACATTCTCTCTCTAAAGAGGGATAAGATTAATACCAAGAGTCTTGATCTGAGTTTGTTATCACTTTATATATGGTATATAGTTGGATTAAAAACAAGATACATAATACCTTCAACAAGTGCAAATTGACACTAATACACCAAATTGGATTTAAGTTCAACAATTCATATCTTTTCGCGAGTTTGAGTATATTAGTGCTCTAGTTCCCTCCTATGTCACTATACTTTACAGCTTCCATAAAATATGGCATTCTCTGAAATTTTCTTTTCACAGTCTATAAAACCCAAGAAAATAATAAAAATTATCCTGTGAGTAAAGTCCAACGACCTACTGAAATGCATGTATCTTATTCATGATAAGTTTGTTCAACAAAACTTTTCTCATCTACTTGATTAATTATAATAACTTAACTCTTATCCCCAAATTTTCTAATATGGCTTTTAACTATGAGCCTCAATTTCTCAAGGAACAACTTCCACCAATTTGAATTTTCTACAGAGAAAATTATTATGGAATAAGAATTTTACACATTGTCTATGACACAATCTTATCCGGGCCTTCATTTAATCCTACGTGGTTGCATAATATTAGCTATCTTTGAAACTATAATAGTGTCTCCATAACATATAAGTTGGAATTTCTCTCTTCCAAGGTATAAATATCATTGCCATGATGCCAAATTTTCCTCGATACTACAACATCAATGAGAGGAGTGACAATATTTGCCTAGAAGAAAAGTTTCAACTCGAAATTTGTGGCAACACGTTAACAAGAATATACTTTGGCACTCCTTATTCACATCAGACTACATTCTGAGCTTCAAATTTTTTTTAACTCTCAACTCGACCCCAACCTCAGACTCTACAAAAGCCATAAAAGTCTATTCGATCTTCGATTACAATTCGAAACAAATCCCTCAGGAACATTCAGCTCCAACTCTATTGACTCAGATAATTTATGTTCATTTATATGAGATGTTTTCCCTCTTATCTTACTTGTCCGCAACCAGGCAGGTAACACGGACCTTTCTAAGTGTAACAACTTGCACCAAATTTAACGTTTCCTCTTCAACCAATATCTATAGAAGCATGTACGTTGTACTTCAAGATAAAGTTATTATGCAATGGGAGTATCATTGTACTACTAACTAATTTTCTACCACATAGCTCACATTAATTTCTCTCAAGTTCATATATTGTTCCAAACGACTCATTTACTACAAATTAAGTTGTCACTTACTCGGATTACGGATTACTTGCTATCAATTCAACTTCGCATTTTTCATGACAATCAATAACCTTAACTATTGACTTTATTAGAGGAATTAATTTAGCTATTGATTCTTAATTATCTACCCTTAATTAAATTTATCATGCAACTTATACCATCACTCCCCATTGCATTAAGTTGGATTGTGTCTCAAACAAGGCCTAACACTCTCATATGAAGATACTTTGAGAGTGACACGAACGAACCACAACAAATAGCAATGATAGCTTGAACAAGTCATACTCATAACACCCTATAAATTCTAGGGTTCCAAAGAGAGTACATTCATAACAATATTTGATCAAAATTTTCAACTAAAAAGTGGTCACATAAATTGACTAAACTTGATTAACTCCATAAAATTTTTCAGCCACCAATTTCAAGAATTTGAAGGGAAGAATCTCACTCACCTTTTGTTTCAGGCCGCCGCCCGAAACCTAGTGTTACCCGTACTTGTCGCTGGCCAAAACCAAGGGGAAGAACAAGGAGGAGAAGAAGAAGTGAGAGGGCTGTCACCTAACCCTGGAACACCGCCGGCACCTCCCCCTTGTGCCACGCCGCACGAGATCGCGGCCGGTCGCCGCCTCGCTGCCCCTGCGCGCCGCCTACGCTGGCGCGCTGCCCAGCACTGCCGAGAGAGAGAGAGAGAGAGAGAGAGAGAGAGAGAGAGAGAGAGAGAGAGAGAGAGAGAGATTCTCCCGATCTCAGGAGATTGGGGATGAGAGGGGAATAAAGAGAGAGAGATACAATCTACACCACTCATCTCCCACCTACCCACTCACCTGCTCCCATTACTTATTTCTAGTGAATCTTAGCCTTCCAAAATTTTCAACTCAATTCTAGCCCTTCATCTAATATGAGATCATCTCCCACTAATTAAAGTTAAATTTTTCTATACTTAGATATTTGCATGAAGTGTAGTCATATACTAATGTGTGACTTGTACCCATGTATATACATCACCATTATTTTTATTCTTATTATATATATATATATATATATATATATATATATATATATATATATATATATATATATTTAACACGCATATTTATTTAAATTCTCCCAACTAATCCACTTCAATTTCCCTAATAAATTTCCAAATTTATTATCACATAAAAATAACCAAATTAAAATTTCCTGATATTCTTTATAATCTCAATAATCCAAGAATATAGTATTAAATCAGGGTTTAATAACCCGGGCATTACAGTTCTTCTGTTTGTTTAATTATCATATAGGGATAAATAAGTAATTTTGCAATCATAGTTAACTCTTAACTGTAGTCAAGTGGAAGATTGGGTTGAACTTTTAATAGTGGGGCTCTTATAGAGTGCCTCATGTGTTGCTAGAGACTAACATCTAAATAACAATTATTAGAAATTAATATCAAAATATAAAATTTGTCCAGAACTTACATCTTAAAAACACCTTCAAAAATTTATTAATTGTAATCAGAGCTTCGACCCTCGTTTTGCACGTGGGAGTCACATTGCCAAGAATAGGTGCTGAAATGTCAGAGTGAAGCTAGCATCCCCCATCCGAAGAAGTCTGTTTTCAGTGATTGTTTGTTGATAAGTATGGGTGTTTATAACTAAAATTGTTTAAGATTTGGTTGGCAACAGCTCTGAAAAAACAAAAAAGACATGACAAGATATTTTTTGACTGCCACCTCTTGTTGACCATAGAAAATGACGAACGAATGGGTCCTGACGCCACGTAAGCAGTCATATGGAGTTGGCTACATAAGAAAAAAATCATAAGAACTGATTTCAGATCAAAATGGACTAAATCAGTTTAAAATGTGACATGTAGAGCAATAATATTTAAAAAAAGGAGTTCAAAGTTAAAAAGTCAATTACTTATTACATAATAATTGTTGGATCAATCTCCTATCCTACAATGCATTCAATCTATAGAAATCGTTCAAATGCTTTGTGTGTGTGTGTGTGTGTGTGTGTGTGTGTGTGTGGGGGGGGGGGGGGGGGGGGGGGGAACGCCTTCATGCATTATTGAACGAATGTGATCATCAATTGTAAGGGGGGCTGTTTGATTCAAAGAAGCGTGCGGAGTAAGAAAATGGAGAAGTGTTATTTCTCGTTTCCCTATCTATTCAATCACCGGAAAAGAAAAATGAGAAAATCTCTTTTTCTTTTCTCTTTTCTCTTTTAGACAACTATTTTCTACTTTTAAGATGCTACAGTTAATTTTATAATCATGTAAATCTCATCTGTAAAGACATAACATTTTTTAAATCACACTTCCGAATAACATTCAAACACCAGAAAACATACTAACCAATTCTCAAATTCTAAAAGAAACTATTACTACTTTCTCACTTCCTCATTTTCCTCACTTCCACCCTTAACTAAACAGACTCAGTGTACAAACTTTGTCTAAAATGAAAGAAAAAAATAAAACTGATTGCAGAAAGCATTATATTTACTTGTTATACATTACTAATTCAAATACAAAATAAAACTGATTGCAGAAAGCATTATATTTACTTGTTATACATTACTTAATTCAAATACGCTTACTTAATGAAAAGTATTGTTTGTTGGCTAAAGCATTTTGCGTGAACTATGAAGTTGGGTTGGATTCATGTCTTGTCTCAGGACAAGTTTGTTTGGTGAGAAGTAAGCTAAAAAGTTGATTTTTCTCTGAACTTATGGGGCCCATGATTTTTTCCAGGTTTGACTGTTTGTTTGGTAGAAAATGAGAGAGGAAAAAAAATTCTCTTTTTGAGCATGTAAGTTTTTCTTAGAGATGTCAATTAGGCTGTCTCGGCCAAACCCGACCAACAGGCGGACGACCCTACCCGGGTTCAAAATATGGGACCTGAGCATGGCCCAAGGCCCGGGTACCAGCCCTGGGCCAGAACCAAGCCGGCCCGTGCCGACCCGGCAGTAAAAAAAATTTAAAAATCCTAAAAATCTAAAAAAAAATCTAAAAAATTTCAAAATTTTACTTATTCAAGTTGTGATAAAATTAGTAAAGAATATTACAAGCATGAAATTAAAATATTTTTTTATTAAGTTCCAATAAAACGGTTAATTGATATAAATACAATTGAAGTATAAATTTTTTTCAAATTTATAATTAATATATAAAAAAATGTACAAGTCTTCATTCTTCATACATTTTATCAATCATAAATAAAAAATACAAGCGTTCATTCATCTTTTGGGGAGTCCTCGATGAGATCGTCAATTGTTTTATTTTGATTTTTCTTTTAAGCATCCAGCTAATCCTCCCCGCATATGATCATCTCAATCGCATCCGATGTTAGACGGTTCCTCGAATCAGTCAGCACTCGACCACCTATAATAAAAGTAGACTCTGAAGGTACTGTAGATGCCGGAGAAGTTAATAAATCATGTGTCGTGATGGAAAGCACATAATAAGTGATACTTGTGATTTTCACCTTGCTAAAATATGAAAAATTTCAAATTCTGAGACTTGATCGGTCTCAGGAGTCACAACATGTTGTATATAATAATGAAGTTCATTTAAAGAGTTAGAAATTTTAGATTTTTTGGAAGCTGATAAAAGACCAGAAAATAATGAACTTCTACTACTAGCGCTGAAAAACTTTGAGAGAAGAAAATTATTTATTTTCGTAAGTAGTTTCATAAAAATCATATACCTATTTATAGAAGAATCAATATCTGCTCACATTAGGGCAGAATTATCCTCATAATTAATCTTTTCATAAAAATTTTCAAGTAAAAATTTACATTTATTAATTTAATCTTAGGATCCATAATAACAGCAAATAAAAGATAAAAGAAATTATTTAAAAATATTTATTAAATTTTTTCTCCATGGAAGTAATAATATCTCGACAGAATCAATATTTCTATAGTTAGAAAATATTTCACTTATTTCAGTTAACTGATAAAATATTATACTTGTCGTTATATAATAAATACCAAAAAATAATGTAATAAATATTTTAAAATAATTTAATAAATATTTTAAAATAATTTAATAAATATTTTAAAATAACAGAGCGGGCCGGGCCGGGCCCAGTCAGCCAACGGCTATTAGAGCCATTGGGAATTTGGTTATGGGCTGAGCCAGGGAGGCCCGGACGTGCCGTGCCGGCCTGACACGACCCACTGGGCCGTGGGACGCCTATTGGTGGACCCGACGCCGGTACGAAAATCCACGCACCCGGGCCGGATTTGGCCCAGGTCCTGCCTGGGCCGGGTCGCGCTCGGGCTACCCCGGGTCGTGCCCATGCGGGTTGTCGTGCCGGGCCGGCCTAATTGACACCCCTAATCTTAGAAGTGCTCAATTTGAGATTTCGTTTAGGTTTTGTTAGCACCTAGAATCAGTGGTGGACGCATTATGTTTTTCCAGTATGGCGTAAATATAATAAGAATTTCAGTGTGTGCATAAATGCACTATAACAAGAGAGAAAAAAGTAAAAAATCATATTGCGCCTATCAAGACTTGAGTTTGTAACTTCCAATAACTTAAATATAAGTTATCATTTGAGGTTGAGTTCAAAAATGTCTTTATGCTAAAAAAAAAAATTCTAAAAATAGAAGATTATATTAAAAAAATTTACAAGTTATATGTACTATTTCATTATTTTATAAAAATTACAAACTGGACTGTATGTAGGACCGCCCTGGCCTAAAATGAGATATAGCTAACACTATTGTTTTTGATTTGCATCCATATCACTTCTTTCGCATAAAATTTTGTGAGTTCGAATCTCTCCATTTGTAGTTGAAAGATATCTTAGAATCAAAAGATACACGGGATACTAATAGAAATATGCACCTACTCGAGATCACGACACACAAAAGCTAGGGATACTAATAGAGGCTCAATTCGCGCACCTTAAGTTCATGACACATAGAAGATACTGATGTTTTAATGGAGATTCATTGTCAAAAGGACAACAAAGTTGCAAAATGGAGCATTCTTAATATAAATAATAAATCGGAGTACAACAAAAATATTTCATGAAAAAAACCTTTTTTTTCTACGCACCTAAATCACACTTCTCTCTCTGCAAAGAGTAATATCTCTTGGGCCCTTGGGTCCTTTGAATGGTATTTTCTTTTTGTCCAAATAGTGAGCACCCATATGTTTTTCTTATGTAGAGAAAAAATATATGTGTATTGTGTACAGAAAAAATATTCTCAGATTTTATAATTTCACAAATTTCTCTTCTTCTTTTTTGATCAAGACACTGTTGTACATTTTCAAAGCTGAAAATTATGATTTGCTTTCTTTTCTTTCCTTTTTCTTTTACTTTTGCAGAAAAGTCATTTTGAATTGAATAGTAAGGCTTTTAAACAAGTTAATAAGAAAAGGCTACATACATAATTAGTCTACAGTTCATTTCATACATAACTTTAAAGATTGCATGTGCCTTGTAAAGTGCCACGCCTATTAAGTCGAAATGACTTCTAAATTAATGTGAGGGTTAATGTATATATATTTTTAACATGTCTGCGCTGTTCGAGTGTTTGTTTAAGGGTCGAAGCATAAGTTTTTTGCATAGTGATATTCTGTTGTTTTTTAAATCTGTTTTAAATCTGTGCCCGGTTGGACTTGAACCTGGGTTGCTCCCTGCTACTGCACCGAAACTCCAAAATTAAGATGATGATTGAAGTATTTATATTTGCATATATACATTTAATAATTTTACACCAATGTATGCAATTTGGATAAAAGTATTGATAATAACAAACGTACATCCTATTTGAAGTATGTATTCAGAAGAGTTTTCAACATTATCATTTTGACAAGGTGATGGGGGCATTGATGAACCATCATGCAAAAGAGCAAGTTGTGGTTTTGCTTAACTTTCAATACTTGCAGCATTGAGTAAAATGCTTTTACACTGAGAATGACCATGCTATTTTTTTTGACCTTTTCTCCATTCAATATTAATATTGAAACAACAAGTGCAATAGGCCAAAATAGCTAATAAAGCAGACCGAAATGCAAATTTCATTTAACTGGGCTGATTCAATTTGAGAACAACTGTAGCCAAAAGCTCACAACTTACGTAATATGTATGAAGATTTTACATAATTAATTACCAAAACAACAGTTAATACAAGAGGGGGAATTAAAGATTAAAGTTAAGTAATAGATGATCATCTATTGTCAGCCAACATTCATAGAGAAAAATCACAGGATCTCTCAGTATGACTCTCCTTTTTGAAAAGTCATCTTATTATGATATCCAACAGTTTTCTCGACATAATACCAAATAGGTCATAAGCTCAACAACTCTGTGAAGAAAGTTAATGAAAGCTTTAATTCAAAAACTATACTGTATCATTTCCAAATTATTTGACTATTGACTTGTTCTAAAATAAAATATTGATAAATCAAATGATGGATATAAACAGAGTAGTTAAACAAAAAATGCTATGAAGAACACAAGTGCTAGAAGATCATATTACCCAACGATCAAGAAGTCAATTGTTGATAATGAAAGATAGAACGTGATATTGGCACGGCTCAATTAAACAAGCAGAGTTCAACACATCATAAACACCGTTTTTTAATGAACCGCGCCAATATCTCGTCCCTTGGCCAATTGGTGACCTCGACCCCTTCTCTTCCGATCCCTACGCTTGTGCTTCACCCTGTAGCATATATAATTTTCATACCAAAGATTGAAAAAACATTGAGAGAGAGAGAGAGAGAGAGAGAGAGAGAGAGAGAGAGAGAGAGAGAGAAAGAAGAAAAAAAACCTACTATTTTTTCAAGTGACCAAACAAGTTGGAGTGAACAAAGAGAAGGAAAACAAAGAAAGAAAACAATGAGGATTCAAAGGAAAGAGGAGGGAGATTGTTGAAGAGACGAGAGAGGAACTGAGAGGGGGTGTTTTAATTCATAAATAGATATAGAAAGAGGCAGAGAGGAATGCAGTTAATGGAGCTAACAACCAAACAAAGAGGGGGTTGGAATATTTATTGGAAATGAGAAGCCGCGACCGCGAGCGAGAGAGGGTCGTTCCGACAGTACGAGCATTGAAGGCGTTTGAGAGCGGGATGTTGGGTTGTCTTCTCTCTCTGTGTGCGCCTACAATTTCCTCCTCGCTTTATCTTTTTGGTTCTGCTCATGAGTGTTCATTCAAGAAATTGATCCTCTTATAATATTATAAAATATTTAAAACTTTAAGTATTATATCCTTGAAACTTCACATCTTGTTCATGTGTCAATACCGATTTGTCTCTCTTATAATATGTGCGTGCGACTCACACACATGAATCAAATCTCCCTTTTCCACTTGCGATTAGCCACATTGTGACCAGTTGCTTTGTGGGACATTTTTTTCTATCGGGTGCAAGTTGCACACAAGAGAAGATGAAGGAAGATGTTAACTCTCACCATATGGTGTAAAACGTCTAATGGTTAATAGGTTGATGAGATTAGAGCTACCATGGATGTGATTCTCGACAATATAACTTCTCAAATGCTTCTAGTTTTATGGTTTGTTTGGATGGCTACAGTTGGAGGTTGCATATGCAGATTCAAATACAGGAAAAATTAGCCTTACTGTTTAACTTGCTGCAGTTTCAGATGCATCCAATTTGACTATAGTTGGTATCTTTTTTTTCTTGAAGTGTTGCAGCTAATTTGACCACAACTCCTATTACAGCACAATTCTAAAAAATATTTCTAATAAATGTTATAAATTATTTTTCTAATGCAACACTGGCTCTCTCTCGTCACTGTACCAATCACTTTTCATTTACAACAATTCAAATTACTATTGTAGGTTGCAGACAACAACATACACACGCCGTAACTGGAGGAATATATAATGCATATAGTTAGAGTTACAATACACCATGCTAAACAACGGGAACGGGTATTGCCACTCCCAAGAATGAGGAAGGTACACCCATGGATTAAGGCACCCCCAAATTTGAATATCGCAAACATATTAAAAAAATCCCAAAATGCCCTCTTCTTCTTCTCTTCCTTCTCTCCCTCCCATGCCGGCGGACCCTGGCCTCCTCCCTTGCCGGCGACACCTCCTCCACCAGCCTCTCCCTCTCCTCTCCCGACCTCCACCCGCTCCATTGCCTCCCCCTGACCTCCCCGGCCATCCCCTCTCCTCTCCCGACCTCCCCCCTCCCCGGTGCTCCCCCTTGCTCCTCCTCCCCCAACCCTCCCCTCCCCTCT
>JAVJIF010004683.1:0-228576 GCA_038442645.1 Agave tequilana | reverse complement strand
TTTCACGAACATTTTTGCTTTATCAAGTCTTTCTACATGATGCTTCTTGTGATCACGTTATTTTGTGAAGGATTGTAATAACCACTTCTACCGCGCCCACGGCCATGACTATCACGCCCACGGCCATGACTGTCAAGCCCGCTTCCCAAAATACAGAATATGGGTACATGATGATGACCAGTAAATACTTACGAAGAGGAAAATCTCTTCCATGAGTACCTTGGGTTGTCAATAACAAGCAGGATAGCACACATATATGCATATACAACCATGCATAGGGATAAAATCACATATATGAAATATTGAATCATAAATAATATCATCCACTATATTTGAATAAGATAAGTCAAGAAAGAAAAATAAACTCACTAGAGAATAGCTGAACCAGAATATGATTTTCGAACAAATCTCTATACCGACTTTCTGATCTAGATACTGAAAAATAATAAAGGTCTGTCAAAGAGGGACCAATAAGAGTACACGAAAGGAAAGGAATAGTAAAAGAGAGAAAATAAAAATGTAGTAACAGTACAAGTAGGACATAAGAACAATTTGTTTGGTCGTACCGAGAACTGAAAGTAATAACAATAACAGAAATAATCAGGATGATAGATCATGTACAAGAAGGCCGTGTATGCATGTTGTGACATGAATATAATGAACACGAGATGTCCTGGACGAGTAATTATTGTGTAACATAAACATAAGATCATAAGAACATGAGATCACAAGTTAAAATAACATGATAAATCCAAGAACATCATGTACTCAAGATAATGCATGTCACAGGAGTCTCAAGTATCAGTATCAAAATATAAGTCAAGTACTAGATCACTAAAGATAATGCAGCATATGATGCAAGTGTATATGTCTGGCATGTTTTATTACCCTAACTAATGCAACCTTCCTATGCCTCATCTCACAGGACAACTGCATATCAAACAAGTAATGCATTAGTGGATCTTGATAGCAGGAGAAACAGTTCACTGTACTCAGGTATCATGTAACATGTAATATCTGGTGCGCTCATAAATCTCAAGAACACAAGAACACATGTGGCACGGCCCTCGGAGGAGCTACCCTTCGAAGCATACCTCTCTGGATTTTTCCTGCTACAGTCTCCCTTAGTAACCCCGGCTTGATCAATTTCATTAATCAATACAAGTGGCAAGATAATGTGTGACTCAGTATACATGATCTAGATCTGGTATCGAGAAGTCAGTGTCAGATAGTGATTACAAAGTATACCAAGATCACGAGACAATATAGACAGTGGTAATATCAAGTGACAAATATATAGTTGTGCAAGTAATACCAGATACATGCAAAGTAGTGCAAGAGATGTCAGTATCATGTAATCCAAAGGTCATAATAAATCGGTCATAAATCATATGTCCATAATCCAATAAGTATCCTCAAATAATTCCTCCGAATGCAATGGTCAATTTCCTCAATTTATTTTCAGTATTAACAGGATCACGATATCATCTGACATTCATCCTCAAGATTCATATCATAATATTTGTCACGATCAGTACAAATTTCGTGTCACTAAATTAGGATGCTAGGCACAGACCCAGACTGGGTCTGGGCCCGACCAGGTCCAGGCCTGGTTGGTCTAGCCGGACCTGGCTCGACCAGGTTCTGGCCAGACTGGCCTGGCCTGGGTTTTGGCTATGTTGCTCTCGGCCAGAGGCCGAGAGCACTATTTCTTTTTTTTTGCTATAAAAAAAATTTATAAAATATAAAAATCACTATAATTAGAATGTATATTTAGGGTATCCTAGAATATTTTTATTAGGATTTTACAGCATTTATATCATGGTAAAATTAATGACTATAACTAGTGTATGCTACGTGTTTGATGAGATGCCAAAAAGAAGTAAAATCTACGAAAAATATGAAATAACTTACCCGTAACTCTTCCCTTCAGTCTGAATGTTCTTCACCTCATCTAGCACTTTAGAGTTTTAGGAGAGAAAGTGAGAGAATACTGGAAAAGAGTCGGAATGAAGGGAACTCACCGCGCAGTATGGAGAAGGCGCGTGGATGGCTCCGGTGGCGGTCGACGAAGGCCGCATGTCACGCCCCACTACCTAAAATACAATATGTGACAGGATCGGCGACGTGTACGCGTTGGGTATGACGTACGTATACACGTTAAGCCTACTGTAGACCTGTACAAGTCTCATTATAAGGTAAGAACACTGCTGATATGTTATATTACATGTAACAAGAGTACATAACACAGTTCGATACAGTACCAAAATGATTTTTCACATACATTGCATTCATGTTATCACTTTACCACACTTGTTTGCTAAAATGAGATTAATTAATAAGTGTCTTTTTTCTTTGCTAAATGTAGGCCCAAATGCTCAAAGGGATAAAAGGAGAACAAGCCCAAAAGCCCACTTTATTCTGAATTAATTCAGAATAAATTCGAAGTGAAGAGGTCTAGGCTATATCTTGGCATATCAAGGGGTTGAGAAAAAACTCTCCTTGAATCGAGGAATCGAAGCCAGAAAATCAAAAGCCGATTCAGTCAGTAGTTGAAGCAGCAACAAGAAAACCAGCCGGAGATGCGAGCCCCACTTCAAACAAGGGGCCTCCTCCCCTTTGGTGTGGCCATGTGGCCACACCAGGGCCGCGGAAACGCGGCCCAAGCCGCGTTTCCGCGGCCAACTGAATTCAGTGGGGGAGCGTTTGCTCCCCCAACGTTCCCGGGATCCTATCTTTTCAGGTTTTGGCTATAAAAAGGGGTTCAGCAAGGAAAAATACAGCAAAGACTAGGATTAAATTTTGCACTTATTTTCTTAGGATCTAGGTTCATTGTTAGCTAGAAAGAAAGTTGTAATCTTGCTTTTTAAGTTGTAGTCCAGTTTCATAAAACTTGTGAGAGAGAGGACTGAGAGCTTGTACTTGAAGGTTGAAGTGACAGCAATACAAAAGTCGGGCCGATTTCTCTTTCACTTGCAGTACGGTATGCTTTATATTATATCGTTGTTTCTTCGCTTTCCATGAGTAACTAAACACTTTTTCTGGGCTAGCTATCGACTCTCTTTTGTTTTCTTCTCTTCTGCTTTTAAAAGAAAAAGTCCCGATGACTCATATGCATGCCTCCCTTAAAAGCCTTTCTTTTTGAAAGTGTTCTTGAAGGCACATGAGGATGGGTATGGATAGTTGAATTCGCCATTCTTTCTTGAACTTCTTGTGAATCGTTTTTAATTCATTCTTGCTTCTTCGCGCTTTATGTTTTAATATCCGATTCCAACTCTTTCTTGAAGAAAAAGGACTCAAACCTTCTGCATCTTATGTGCTTTACTTAAACTTTCTAAAGAAAAAGCAACTTTAAGTTTTGCAAATGATAACTTGAGGGACTTAATACTTTAAGAGAAGAATGAACAATTGAGTAGGAAGATAGTAAGCCCAGATTTGATTTCATATTATAAACCAACATCACAACTCTTAAAGCTTTTTACAAATCACCTTCTCCAAATCCTTTTCTGAAAGTTGAAATTTCTCTTTTTCATCTCTTTTCCTTACATTCTCTTTTCCTAAAAAACGAACAAAAATTCCTTGTTTTTAAAACGACTCATCGAAAAGCTTCCATCGCATCCCTCCTTGTGGACACGACCCGTTAGCCACAAGCTACACGGTACATTCTTAAACTCATTGGTTGTTTCTTTATTTTAGCAATCAATTTTTGGCGCCGTTGCCGGGGAGGGAACGGTGTTGTTGTTTAACAACTTTTGTGTGTTTGTTTCAGGGACTTGAAGATCAAGATCTAGCATTCAAGCTTTGCCAAGAAGACTTGAAAATTCTGTTCCCCTACTCTCAAAAGTAGGAAACAGAATTTCAAGAAATTGCTTTGCAAATCTGAAATTTTTTGGGACTACTAAAAACTTTGTTTTGCAGGACATATTGCTCGCAAAAACTTTAGTTTTTATATGTCATATTTGTGCTAGTGTTTCTATCCAACATCCTGTTTTTAAAGTCAACAGTAAAATATTCGTTGAAAGTTAAAAATTGATTAGACATTTGCATTCTAGGCATAAGTCTTTTCAATTCTTTTACTTTACTGTTGAAGAGAGCTGGAGACAAGGTATGTATGCATAGCATATAGTTAGGAAACATTCTTGGGTGATTTTGCTTTTGAATGCTACTTTCCTATATCTTGCACACTTGCACGAATCAATTCTAAGGGTAAAACCCAAATCAAGATAAGGTGGGGAAGTCATTACCCTTCCTTAGCCCACAAACCATCTCCAAGCACGCACAACCTAAGCCTAATTAAAATTTGATAGACGTTGGCCTTAGGGACATCTCGAACTCAATAGGAGATTATCCTGAAGAGGAAAAGTGTTGGAAATTGACTCCTGTAAAATCAGTGTCAAGGAAAGGGATTGAGGGCCGAAAGCCCGAAGATTGGTGGTTACTTAATTAAGGAACGTCTTTTGACGGAAAACCTCCCACCAATCTTGCCCTGACCTGGCTGATTAGCTTGTGGTCAAGGTCTACATTCTACCTCTTGTGGACAATCAACCAGTTAGGAGTTGTCTAGGTCAAGGATACCTTAGACTAGGCTTGGTTGATTTTATTGTTGACTGCTATTTGAACTTGTTGTGATTGTGATTGTGTTTGTGTATGCAAGTGTGGTCGAGAGACCCTAATTCATCTAGGTTGACTAGAAACACATCACCACCTAAGTTTGAACCAAGACCAGATCCGGTAATGGCTCAATCCACATCATCCACATCACTGCAAGATAGGTTCTACCCCATTAGGACCTCACTTCCATCGTGCATTTCACTTCCATCGGTTGGTGAATACAATTTCGAGCTCAAGCCTCAATTCATCAACACACTCCACAAATTTCATGGTCTAGAGTCCGAAGATGCCTACTTCTTCATAAGAGAATTTGAGGAAGTATGTCTTATGATGAAAATCCCACACCTTGTAGACGATGCTATTAGGTTGAGATTTATCCCGTTTGCACTTAAGGGCCTAGCGAAAAAGTGGCTCTATAGCTTAGCAGCCGGTTCCATCACATCTTGGGATGGTTTCATCAAGGTCCTCTTGAAGAAATTCTATCCTATCAATAAAACCGCTCTCATTAGGAAGACGATCATGCAATTTAAGCAAGAACCTAGTGAACCGTTTTGGAGGTACTTTGAACGCTTTAAGGACCTCCTTGTCCAATATCCACATCATGGAATAGAGAAATGGCGACAATGCCAAATTCTCTATGACGGTTCTACTCCACCAAAACCCTCTTAGAAAGTATGTACCAAGGGGGTTTCTTGCAGAAAGATGAAGATGAGGGATGGGATTTGTATGAAAATTTAGCTGAGAAAACCATCCAATGGGAATCTGCGAGTGAGACCCATAAGAATCCTAACTCCATCTCTTCAAAAGGAGGTCTCCACTCCATAGAATCTTCCATCGCTAATGAGGCTAAGTTAGCTAATTTAGCTAGAAGACTGGAAGCTCTAGAGACGAAAGAACCAAGTCCAGTCAATCAAGTCAGCCCGAACAATTTCCACCCCGGGCTGCACTTACTGTCAAGCCATGAACCATGTATTCGAGGAATGCCCAGTGTTTCAGGCTTAGCAATCCTATCACGAACCAATGAATGCGGCTTTTTCAAGGCCGAACAACAATCCTTACGCACCAACGTACAATCCCGGCTGGAGAAATCATCCTAATTTCTCATGCAGCCAGAACAACAATGACCATTCACGATTCAATCATGCTAACCACTTCCATCATGGTAACAATTCTTCCAATCATCAACCCAACTTCTCCAATTTCCATAATAATTCTCTCAACCATCCACCAAGCTTTCCAAATTATCAACAGAACTTTCCTAACCAAGCTCCACAATCCTCCTCCCAGAATCCTCAATTGGAAAGAAGAATGACTGACTTTGAGAGAAACATGGAGAGATATATGAAAAACCAAGACTCTCTCATGCAAACCATTCAGAGGCTAGAAGTTCAAATGAGTCAACTGGCCAACCCACAAAATGAGAGACAAAAGGGTACCCTGCCTAGTCAGCCAATCACCAATCCGAGGAATTCCCAACAAGCTCATCTGGCTGAGGATCCTTCATTCAATCAATGTAATGCTGTGCATACATTGAGGTCAGGAAAGAAAGTTAATAACCAAGTGTCAACACCCACCAATCCTATTCAGCACAACCACAATTAAGCTTCCACATCATCCAATCCAATTTCTTCCAATTCGGACGAGTCTGAAAAAGACAAGTCAGCCAGCCAGGTGCACCAGCCTATAGTACCATTTCCGAATAGGCTGAAAAACAACAAGCAAAATCCGCACATGGACAAGATAATCGAGATGTTTAACCAAGTGAAGATAAATGTGCCACTTCTTGATGCCATCCAACAAGTTCCTTCCTATGCTAAGTTTCTTAAGGACATGTGCACCAAGAAGAGAAAGACTAATGTTCCTAAGAAAGTCTTCCTAACCACTAATATTAGTGAGCTATTTTCGGGTCCTATCCCTGTCAAGTACAAAGATCCAGGTAGCCCCACCATTGCCTGCACAATAGGACAAGCCGAGATTAGTCGTGCACTTCTTGACTTGGGAGCAAGTATCAACTTGCTTCCATTCTCTGTTTATCAACAACTCGGGTTGGGTGACCTTAGTCCAACTCGAGTCACCATCCAACTGGCTGACCGTTCTGTTAAAGTTCCAAAAGGGGAAATTAACGATGTCCTGATTCGGGTAGGAGAGTTCATATACCCTATCGATTTCATAGTTTTAGAGACACAACCTGTGTCCAACTCCAATCGTAGGGCTCAAACTCCGGTCATCCTAGGTCGACCATTCCTTGCCACTGCTAATGTCATAATCAATTGCAGGAATGGGTCTATGAGGTTAACCTTTGGAGACATGACTAGAGAAGTCAATGTCTTCCATCTAGGAAAATAACCCCGTGACATCGAGGACCAAACCTTTGAAGTAAACCAAATTGAGAACTTGACAAGTGAACACGGGGAAGAATTGGATTCAGAAATGGAGATTGACTTCGAGTTAGAGTCTGATGACTTTAATCTCGATCAGGTGGTAGATTCTGCCGTGAATTGGGCTTCAAACCCAATTTCACCTACAATGGAGCCAACAGATTTGACTAGTCCTTCTAGTGAGCCTGCCTCTTTCTTAGAATTGAAAGCCCTTTCTGCGCATCTCAAGTACGCCTATCTAGGCGAACAAGAGACCTTTCCCGTCATCATTGCCTCTCATTTAAATGACGGGGAAGAAAAAGATTTGAAAGATATTCTAAGGAAACATAAGGAAGCCATCGGGTGGACTATGACTGATATTAAGGGATTAAGTCCAACCATCGTTCAACACCGCATCCATCTCAATGAAGACGCCACACCAAGAGAGACCCGCAGCGTAGGTTAAACCCTATTATGCAAGAGGCTGTTCATGCTGAAATCATAAAACTCTTAGACAATGGGATAATTTATCCCATTTCGGATAGCCAATGGGTCAGTCCTGTCCATGCGGTCCCAAAGAAATCTGGTTTCACCGTAGTGAAAAATGAGAACAAAGAGTTGGTTCAAACTCGACTTCCCACGAAGATTCGAGTTTGCATTGACTATAGGAAACTGAATGCTGCAACTCGTAAGGACCATTTTCCACTTCCCTTCATTGATCAGATGCTTGAACGTTTAGCGGGTCACGAGTACTACTGCTTCTTGGACGGTTACTCGGGCTATAACCAGATCCCTATCGCTCCTGAGGACCAAGAAAAGACCACGTTTACCTGTCCATTTGGGACATTTGCTTATCGTCGAATGCCATTCGGCTTATGCAATGCCCCAGCAACGTTTCAACGTTGCATGTTGAGTCTTTTCTCTGACATGGCAGAGCGCTTCTTAGAAATCTTCATGGATGATTTCTCCATCTACGGAGATTCATTCACTCAATGTCTCCACCATCTTGAACTCGTCCTCCAACGTTGTGCTGAAAAACATTTGACACTAAACTGGGAGAAATGCCACTTCATGGTGAAACATGGAATTGTCTTGGGTCATGAAATATCCAAGAAAGGAATAGAAGTGGATAGAGCCAAAATCGAGGTTATTGCTAAGCTTCCCATGCCCAAATGCGTTAAGGACATTAGATCCTTCTTAGGACACGCTGGATTCTACCGAAGATTTATCAAGGATTTTAGCAAAATTGCTAGGCCCTTGACTAATCTGTTATCTAAGGATGTGTCCTTCACTTTCGATGCTGACTGCATCACTTCTTGGGAGAAGCTTAAGAGAGAGCTGATTTCTGCACCAATCATATCTGCACCGGATTGGTCTAAGCCGTTTGAGATTATGTGCGATGCTTCTGATTTTGCCATAGGCGCTGTCCTAGGACAACGTATTGATAACAAGCAGCATGTGATCTACTACTCTAGTAGGACTCTCAATGACGCTCAACTGAACTACACTACGACCGAGAAGGAATTCTTTGCAGTAGTGTTTGCCTTAGAGAAGTTTCGTCCCTACCTACTAGGATCCAAAACTACCATCTTCACCGATCATTCTGCACTTAGGTATCTCATGATGAAGAAGGATGCCAAGGCCCGACTCATTCGTTGGATCCTCCTTCTTCAAGAATTTGATCTCGAAATTTGAGACAAGAAAGGTGTAGAAAATGTCATTGCTGACCAGCTCTCACGGATTCCCAATTCTCCATGCAACGAATTATCCATCAATGAGGATTTTCCTGATGAACATCTCTTAGCTATCTCTAGGGAACCTTGGTTTGCTGATATAGTAAATTACTTAGTCACAAACCAAACTCCATCTCATTGGTCCAAAAATGATGTTTACCGGTTCTTATCCCAAGTCCGGTATTTCTTTTGGGAGGAACCGTATCTTTTCAAGTACTGTTCCGACCAAATTATTAGGAGATGCATTCCCGATGAGGAGGTTAGGAGTGTTCTGTCCTTTTGTCACGAACTTGCATGCGGTGGACACTTTGGTCCCCGCAAGACTGCTGAAAAGGTGCTACAAAGCGGGTTTTATTGGCCCACTCTGTTCAAGGATGCCTATGAATATTGCAAGACGTGCCCTAGATTCCAAATGGTAGGTAGGATCTCACATCGAAATATGATGCCCCTCAACCCAATTCTAGAAATAGAACTCTTTGATGTTTGGGGCATCGACTTTATGGGTCCATTTCCTAACTCATTTGGGAACCAATACATATTGGTTGCTGTGGACTACGTGTCCAAGTGGGTAGAAGCCATTCCTTGTAAAACTAATGATAACAAAGTTGTCATAAAGTTTTTGAGAGAGAACATTTTTCTCGCTTCGGAACCCCTCGTGCTATCATCAGTGATAATGGCACCCACTTTTGCAATAGATCTTTTGAAGCCCTTATGCGAAAGTAGGCCATAACTCACAAGTTGTCCACACCATATCATCCTCAAACCAGTGGGCAAGTTGAGGTTTCAAATAGACAAGTCAAACTTATATTAGAGAAAACTGTGAACCAAAACCGGAAAGATTGGTCCTTAAAACTTGTAGATGCTCTATGGGCCTACAGGACCGCTTTCAAGACGATTTTAGGAATGTCTCCCTATAGGTTAGTCTATGGCAAACCTTGTCACTTGGCCGTTGAGTTAGAGCACCGAGCCTTATGGGCAATCAAGCAGTTGAATTTCGATTTGACTAAGGCCGGTGACCTTCAGAAATTACAAATTTCCGAATTGGAGGAATTGAGAAATAAGACCTATGAAAATTCTAGGATCACTAAAGATAGAGTGAAGATTTTTCATGACAAGCACATCATAAGAAAAACCTTTGTCCCTGGTCAAAAAGTCTTACTCTACAATTCTAGGCTTCATCTTTTCCCAGGAAAATTGAAATCACGATGGACTGGGCCCTTCGTTGTAAAACAGTATTTCCACATGGTGCAGTTGAGATCAGTGACCCCAAGAATGGAAATGACTTTAAGGTAAATGGTCAACGCCTTAAACCTTTCTTGGAATCGGTGCCGGTAGATGAAACGGTAATGGGTCTTTTTGACCCAGTGTATCGGTAACTTTCCTCCTTTCCATTTTATTTCATGCACTTATACATTTCTTTCATTCATTGGGGACAATGCATGAGATAAGTGTGGGGGAGGGTTCTAACATGGCTGATAATAAAAAAATAAAATTTTTTTTTTGAAAAGGGTAGACAATATTTTGATATATTTTTGTAAGAATTTAAGTCAATTTTAAGAAATAGGAGAATCATAATTAGGATTTCTTACACTTGGTCGAAATAAAATAACTTGTTTGATTTTTAGGGTCAGGAAGAAATTTGGGAAAGTAATTTAGTCTTGATATTTACCTTAATGACATATGCACACAAAATACACTTACACACTTAGGGTTTGAAAACAGAGACTCTTATGCCTCATAAAAAAAAAATTCTAATTATTGAGTAGTTAGGTGCTTTGGCCTAAGCAAGCCTTAGTATTTATGCAAAAGATAATTAGACAAGTTTGAAAAAAAAAGTATTCTCTGATTAAGCTTGGTATTTATGCCTCATGAAGCATAAGTATTCACGTCTAAAAGGGGTACCTCGTATAAATAATGTGTATCCTCTGATTAAGCTGGGTATTTATGCCTCATGAAGCATAAGTATTCACGCCTAAAAGGGTTACATAGTATAAATAAAAACCTTGGTTTCGTGGCCTTATCTGCTCGGGTGTTTAGGTCCTTAGGGGTGTTTTCTCACCTGGTGCCCTAAAACCGTCCGGTTTGGGTGTCACCGACTGAAAGCTCGTTACATGGGCAGATTAGAAAGCCTAATGAAATTGAGGAATAAAAGTTCACAAAAAAATAAATAAATATGAGGCATAGGAGTTAATGTTGAAGAACCCTTAGTAAACTTTACAGTCACGATGGTGCATACGAATCAGGGTAAATTAATAGACTAGATGAGAAGTACAAATTGACTCCTTACTTTAATTGATGACATGTTTTTGAATGGAGACTAAGTTTAGGAATAAAAATTTGATATTCCTATAACTTATAGATTACTTAAGATCTCACAAATATACTTCAAATATTTTCTCCTTCAAAATATAAAAAAAAAATGCTTTTCGAAAATACTAACATTTTCTCTTCCTTTTTGGATTTTGTGGGTGTAATCCGCTGAAAACCCTCACGAGACAAAACTCGTCCTCTAGGGGTGACCTAGAGGTTTAACGGCTTGTTGCACATGCTCAGTGCAATCGAGTGACCTGCGAAAGTGGTCTAATAATTGATTCGAGTTAGTCTAATGATTTTTGCTCGAGGGCGAGCAAAAGATAAGTGTGGGGGTGTGATTTGTCACATACATTGCATTCATGTTGTCACTTTACCACACTTGTTTGCTAATAAATGATATTAATAAGTGTCTTTTTTATTTGCTAAATGTAGGCCCAAATGCTCAAAGGGATAAAAGGAGAACAAGCCCAAAAGCCCACTTTATTCTGAATTAATTCAGAATAAATTCGAAGTGAAGAGGTCTAGGCTATATCTTGGCATATCAAGGGGTTGAGAAAAACTCTCCTTGAATCGAGGAATCGAAGCCAGAAAATCAAAAGCCGATTCAGTCAGTGGTTGAAGCAGCAACAAGAAAACCAGCCGGAGATGCGAGCCCCACTTCAAACAAGGGGCCTCCTCCCCTTTGGTGTGGCCACGTGGCCACACCAGGGCCGCGGAAACGCGGCCCAAGCCGCGTTTTTGCGGCCAACTGAATTCAGTTGGGGGAGCGTTTGCTCCCCCAACGTTCCCGGGATCCTATCTTTTCAGGTTTTGGCTATAAAAAGGGGTTTCAGCAAGGAAAAATACAGCGAAGACTAGGATTAAATTTTGCACTTATTTTCTTAGGATCTAGGTTCATTGTTAGTTAGAAAGAAAGTTGTAACCTTGCTTTTTAAGTTGTAGTCCAGTTTCATAAACTTGTGAGAGAGAGGACTGAGAGCTTGTACTTGAAGGTTAAAGTGACAGCAATACAAAAGTCGGGCCGATTTCTCTTTCACTTGCAGTACGGTATGCTTTATATTATATCGTTATTTTCTTCGCTTTCCATGAGTAACTAAACACTTTTTCTGGGCTAGCTATCGACTCTCTTTTGTTTTCTTCTCTTCTGCTTTTAAAAGAAAAAGTCCCGATGACTCATATGCATGCCTCCCTTAAAAGCCTTTCTTTTTGAAAGTGTTCTTGAAGGCACATGAGGATGGGTATGGATAGTTGAATTCGCCATTCTTTCTTGAACTTCTTGTGAATCATTTTTAATTCATTCTTGCTTTTTCGCGCTTTATGTTTTAATATCCGATTCCAACTCTTTCTTGAAGAAAAAGGACTCAAACCTTCTGCATCTTATGTGCTTTACTTAAACCTTTCTAAAGAAAAAGCAACTTTAAGTTTTGCAAATGATAACTTGAGGGACTTAATACTTTAAGAGAAGAATGACAATTGAGTAGGAAGATAGTAAGCCCAGATTTGATTTCATATTATAAACCAACATCACAACTCTTAAAGCTTTTTACAAATCACCTTCTCCAAATCCTTTTCTGAAAGTTAAAATTTCTCTTTTTCATCTCTTTTCCTTACATTCTCTTTTTCCTAAAAAATGAACACAAATTCCTTGTTTTTAAAATGACTCATCGAAAAGCTTCCATCGCATCCCTCCTTGTGGACACGACCCGTTAGCCACAAGCTACACGGTACATTCTTAAACTCATTGGTTGTTTCTTTATTTTAGCAATCACAAAACATAGTACATCTGAGCCCATCAGCATATTTATGAAAATATTTAGTACAACAACATAACTAGAACAGAAAACAAATGTACAACTATGAAACATACTGAAAGTCAAAAAGAGACAAGGTCATGAACTGTCCTATAGCTGCTCAGCCGCGTCCTCCTCTGAGGGTGTAACCACGGACTCTATATCTGGGCAGGCAAACCCAGGGTCTCAGATGCGACCGAGCAAGTGTACAAAGAAAAGATAAGGAGAATAAAGACTACCATGAATATACATGCACATGGCTGAAACAAGACATGATATAAGATGACGATAATCAAAATATCAGTGGAGTAACTTTTCACTAACTTTTCTATGAGTGTATACATGTGTGCTATGAGACTTAACAATCGAGGAGCTCTGATTAGGTGGGTGTACCCTGTGCATACTCAGAATCACGGCTTTAAACGGACCCCTGACTGCTGAGACCAGGGCCCTCCGCTAAGAGGGGAGCAGGAAACGAGAAACGGGAGCTCATGGAGCTATATACAATCGGTAGGCAGCACTACCATCCCCTGCAGTGGGACTAACAATATGGAACCAGTACACCCACCTGATAAGATCTAGTCAATCATTCAGTCTCCCCATCCCCAAGTGATTTCATTTCAGGATGACAAGTGGTGACATGATTTAACTGGAACAGGTGACAAAAATATAGGAAGCACTCGACACGTCCTATGTATTATAGTCATGTAGATGAGTGTGCATGTATCGAGCAAATAGCTGGCATAAATAATGGAATCAGCTATATAATGTGTAACGGGAATCACTACCAGAAGTATCAACGTAACCTGTAACGGGAGTAAGTAATAGAAATACATGCAGTCATCCCATTTATCTCCATATTAACATGCACACTCTAATATCCCAGTAGACCAAGTCAATGCTCCGATAAACTACTCCATCCCTAAGATACAGGCCATTTATCGAGACTAATCATAATATCAGTAATCAAATCTTCCAGTCAGCTAACACGACTCTAAAATGATTTATTTTGTGAAACAAGAAAACTAACAGTAAACACTTGCCTTATAAGAGTAGTTCTTGCAGTTTCGATCCAACGGTACCAAGAACGCGCGATTCTGACGTCAAATGACCAAGTTATTGTCTGAAGCATGACTCAGGATCCATTTTATAAGCTCTGAAAGTGATCCAGGGAGTTAAACTAAATTTTTCAGGGTTATAAATGTAAACAGACGAATTTATGCAGGGCTTTCATGAAATTTACCTTTTTAATGAAAGCGGGTTGTGGGTTTTGAGTTGCGCATCGGGTCTATGTACAAAACCCATTATGGATTTGTTGGTTTACAGTGAGCAACAGCAACACAAACGAAGAAGAAGAAGATTAAGAAAAAGGAGAAAAGGAAGAAGGAGAGGAAGGGGGCCCAAGGTCCGACTGCGGTGGGAGTGGCCGCGCTTGGCTCTGGCGAGGGGAGAACTCCGGCGAGGTGCTTCGACGTTGGGTAAAAGGAAGAGAGAGAAATGGGAGGATGATTGAGTGGTGGTTATGACGGAGAGCGGTGATGAATGGAGGAGGTTGTCGTGGTGCCAGAGAGTTAGCGGGGTGATTCCGGTGGGACGCGGTGGCCGGAGGTAGGTGGAGTAGGTGGTGGTGTGGTGTGGGTTGTAATACAAAAGAGGAAGTGAAAATGAGATGGGGAAAGTGGTTGGTGGGGTTTTAAGGAGGTGTTGGTGATGGCGTTGGGGTGCTGGTGCGTTGGGGTGAGGAGGAGGAGGGGGTGGCGCAGGTAAGGTGAAAGGAGGGGAGAAAGAGAGAAAACGAGAGAGAGAGAGAGAGAGAGAGAGAGAGAGAGAGAGAGAGAGAGAGAGCTTTTAGTATGGGGTGAAATGAAAATGGGGTTTTTTGATGTAAATTAAGTCAGTTAATAGGAAGATTGTAGAAAGGTAGGAAAATGAGAATGTCGGTTAATTGGAATCATGTAGAACTTAGAGATAAGTTTTACAGTCGGTTAGATTTTAAAGATTTTATATATTTAAATAATTGGGTCAAATTCGACTAGTTCTGAATAGTCCCAAAATTATGTAAAATAAAGAATATTAGTCTAAGACATCATGTGAAATCGGATTGTACAAATTCAAACCGGTTTGCCAGTTAAAAATCTTGAAAGGATCCGCGATACCGGGCGACACCTGTTCGGCCCGATTTTTAAACTAATTCAAAAAAATCGCCAAAAATACTTGACTGTAGAACATAAGATTTAAAGACGAATATAAAAGTAGATTCTAAATATTTTACTCCATTTATAAATTAAAAATCCTTGGGTCAATTATTGGTGTCGGTTGACACCAGTCTCGGACATTTTTCAAAATAATTCGGAAAAAATTTCAAAAAATGTTAGAAAATCTAAAATATTAGAAAATAATTTGTGAAATGGAAAATAGTTCAATCTGGCTATCAGGTTGGTCAAATCACTACGTATGCCACATCGTATATTTTACAGTGACACGTATAACTACGGCTGAGGGTTACACCGCAGGCGATGGAGGAAGGTCCGGTGGCCTGACGGAGAATAATGGCTAGTTGGAGGCGACTCCGGTTGATCGGTGAAGCTAAGGGAGGTAGTCATGTGTGGTGGCTGGGCGTTGGGTGAGTGAGGGACTCAGTAAGGAGAGGAGAAGAGCTCTGTCCAGTATAGAGCGCCCATGTGCCCGAAACCCTGCTACACGGTCCAGCGTTCACACCACTACAATGCCCCGCTTGGTTACAAGCTCGCGCTACCGAGCTCAGCCGTGGGAGATGGCTCGCTGGTGGAGGTCGTCGGAGATGTCGTGCTCCACCCCGGCGGCACCACGAAAAGGAGAGCACGACCATGGAACGTTGGGGTTGTTCTCATGGAGCCAAGAGGGATACAGCATATGGAAGAGCCGCTTATGCACGTGGAGGAGATAAAATGATCCCGTACCATGCGTGGGCTATGGTGGAGCTCGTCTACGCCATGGAATGGTCAGCAGAGCTCGAGGAGGTGCCATGGGGGATGAGCGCGCAAGCTCGGGGACTCCGAGGGTGTGCTATCGCTGCCATAAAGGAGAGCGACCAAGGAGAGATGGCATGGGAGGAAGGGTGCGGCATGGCCAAGAAGTGGTCGTGCGCATGTGTGGGTTGCTTACATGCTGCAAGAGGAAGGAGTGGGAGAGTTTATAAAGGGGAGAGTCGGGTGAGAGGTGAGTGGCTGAGATGGAGAACGTGAGCGAGAGATGAGGAAAAAGTGGGAAAAAAATGAGGAGCAGGTGGAGGACGTGGGGAAAAAAGTGGTTAAGAAGAAGATGGTCATACAACTGGTTAATAGTATATGGGTATTCGCTCAACTACACGACAATGTGGCATAGCGGTGGGAGCTTGCGGGTTTGAATAAGGAGGTCAGGGGTTTGAAACTTGGAACAATTGATGAGTTTTTGGTTTTATTTTTCTAAGAATAAAGGATGAAGCGAAAGAAGCTTAAATAGATTATGTGGGCTCATACCACCACACGCCAATGTGGCCATGTGGTTAGAGCATTCAATTTATGCACGGGGGGCTTGGGTCTCTGGTTCGCAACCTTGTGCTCACACAATAAAAGGGTTTTGGATTTGTTTTGGAAGAATAAAAGATAAATGAAAATAGGTATTTATGGCTACCTTTTTATAAAAGCCATGAAGGAATCATGGTTGGTGCATTCATTTCATTGTTGTGGGGTCATAGGTTCGAATACAATAAAAGGGTTTGTTCCTATCATGGTCGTTCGAATACAACATTTTGACACCGATTGATCTCGAATTGAGATTCTTCTTCAATAATTTTCAAAAAATTTCAAAAATCTCAAAAAATTCAAAATATTAGAAAATAACATCTTGAGCTGAAATGGCCTCAATCCGGCTACCAAGATGATTAAATCGGGTATCAGATACGAGTATCGGGTATCTATATTGACACACGTATATTGGGAACCGAGGATTACAACGACCATGATTATATCCTCATCCTTAATGTTTTGTTCCTAATTTACTTTTACTTTATTTTTATTTAAATTTTATTCTTTTCTTTTTGAATAAATATTTAAGCATTATTTTATTGGATTAAACTCTACTAATTCAAAAAAATCCTTGAAATTCAAAAAAAAGAATATGTCATTTTGAACATTGTTGTGAAGTCGGATCCCCAAAATTTATTCTTATTATTAATTAAAAATCTCGGAGTCAGCCCGTGATACTGATCGATCCTAAATTGAGATTCTTCTCTAATAATTCTCAAAAAATTAAAAAAATTGAGAAATAACATCTTGAGCTGAAATGGTCTAAATCCGGCTACCAGGATGATTAAATCGGTTATCGGGTACCAGTTTCGGGCATCGGTATTGGCACACGTACATTAGGAACTAAGGGTTACAATGACCATGATTATATCCTCGTCCATAATGTTTAAAAAATGAAACATTTGCTTCTGAAAATGCTGCTGAACCAGTAGGACGAGACTGATGATTTTTAATCAAAAGTTCATTATTTTTCTCTGCAACAAGAAGAAATGAAATTAGTTCTGAATATTTCTTAAAACTACGCAACGATATTGTTCTTGTAGTTTCATATTAGATGCATGAAATGTGAAGTAAGTTTTCTTCGGCATTTCTTCATCTGTGATATCCACTTCATATAATTTCAATTGGGATACTATTCTGAACATTGCAGTATTATAATCACTTACTTTCTTGAAATCATAGAAGTGCAAAGCATTCCATTCATCATGTGTAGCAGGAAACACAACTTCCTTTTGATGATCAAATTTTTCTTTGAGATTTTTTCACAAAACACTTGGGTCTCTTACTATGAGATATTCACATTTTAAATATTCATCAAGATGTGTTCGGAAAAAAATCGTCGCTTTTGCCTTATCTTGCGATGACGTGGAGTTCATTTTTTTTGTGATTTCAGTGAGACTCATTAACTCGAGATGCATTTTTGTGTCAATAACCCAAGACATATAATTTCTTCCAGTGATATCAAGTGAATGAAGTCAAGTTTTGCAAAGTTTGACATGGTGATAACTATAACAAAATACAAAAAGAATTAGAATCACTATATTTTATTTTACAACAAAATAGTAAAACTTACATCTAAATCATAATAGCGACAAATAACAGAGGGAAGATGAACATTAAAATTAAATGAAAATCACTTAGATACATATCTTCAATAAAAAGAATAATAATATTAATGATGATGACGGTAATAACAAACTTAAAAATAGACTAAGCATCTTGTGAAAATTTTTCACTTAAAAACTTGTGGAGATGATGAAGAAATTTGAGATTGATAACAGATTGAGAAGTGAGTTATGGGGTTTAAAATTCACCAATTTATAAAGTAAAAACTAGCCGTTTATAATCATGTATAGTCATTTGAGGAGGAGAAAAAAAGCAATTTGAATTTAATACAATTTAATATTATAATAAAGAAGATGATAAAATAAATGCATTGTACTACATATATTTATGAGCTATAATATAGGCACGCCACTTTACTTTGTGGGTGTTTTGCAGACATAATTAATGAAGCAATAAATATTGAAATAAATATTGACACACCACGCTACTCAGTAAATCTTTCAATGGGTGTTTATACAGATATAAATAGCAGAGCAATAAAATATATAATATTGGTAGTTTAGGGTTTATTTTACGCAAGCATCAATTGAGATGTTAGAAAAGATAATAAGAAGTAATATTATTAACTTGTTATAATTACATCACTTTACTATAAATAAGTAGCAGAGCCTCCTTTCATATATAGTAGTGATGTTATATGAATATAATTAGTATAATAATCTACCTTTTTTTAATTACATGAAATTACTATAAATAGGTGGAAGAGCCTCTTTTCATATAGTAGTGGTGTTATATGAGTATTATAAGTAGAATAACTTGTCATTTTTACCTTGAGATAATAAAGACAGAGGTTGAGACTTATGATAAGATTTTTTTTTCTTGAGCTAATGGAAGTAGAGTCTCGTGACAAGAGTTTTTATCTTAAGCTAATGGAGATAGATGCTTGTGATAAAAGTATTTTCCTGAGATGATGGAGGTAGAGGCTGTTGACAGACTAGAGCGCTCGTACTGATAACGTGTTATAAAATCCGAGAAATTATAATACCAAAACAAAGAATTCTAAGAGTGAGTAGAAGTAGGAATTATTATTAATTTTGAAGTGTACATTGAAATGAATCAGAAAGGGCCTATTTATAGAAAAACTTTAGGGTACTATGCAGTTACTATTTGCATGCTTGTGTCATCGCTTAGTAAATTTTACTATACTGGTAGGTGGGCAAATATATATATTTACAATACTCTTAAAATAGTTGGTTCAACTCATGTCCAGTGTTCTGATATCCACTTATATTTTTTGTAACTACTACTAATATTTATCTCAATAGCTGTAACTTCTATTTGTCTTGATTTTTTTGAAAAAGGAAACTTAACTTGTAATGATAACAATGGCAAAGATAGTATGACGACATTGAAAGGGTGATGAGACAAGAAACGCGATGAGAATCAAGAATGGAGCCAACAATATAAATATTGAAAGGTAAAACTTACACACACACACACACACACACATATATATATATATATATGTATATCAAAAAATGTATATCAGCCGACAGCTGAGAGAGTATCTCAGCCGGCGGTGACGTGGCATAATATGGACCATAGAACTGGGTTATCTTTATAGTGTCTCCGCTTTTAGAAATAAATAAAATTACTAAAAGACCCTGTTGGGTAATCTTTTATATGCATGTATTAAATCTCTCTTGCCCTGTCATTTTTGATGTCTACCCTCAATCATAATTCATATCCAGCAATCCCATCTCGATGCCGGCCCCACTTATTTTCTCTCCAACTGAATAAGAATCAGGTCTCTTCAAGTGCAACTTCATCAACGAACGAAACAAATTTGAATACTTCTTTATTAATTTTTTTATACGCAGATATTATGATTTTCAGGAATGCGACTAAGCTTGTAGTAGTTAATAAAAGAATTTTTCAATTATTTTAAAAGCGACCTTAGTCGCAATTTACAATTATATTAAGATTGTATCATGTGAATCTCATAAACAGGTGATTTTTTTGTGTTTAATTGATATACAAATAAACTTTTTTTTGCAAAAAATTATGGTATGATCTCAAGGATTTTACTACTGGGACCATAACCGCAGTTTACTTATTCGCATGTCACGTATAAATGATCAAAATTATGTTACATGTGGCATGCGAATAAGGATTGCGACTATGATCGTAGTGCTTAATGATAGCATGTTGTGGATGAGTTTTTTACTAAGTTAAAAGTAAAAACGGTGAATAAGGACTGCAACTATAGTCACAGTTTACTTATGATTTTTATTCTTCACTGTGGTTGTTGCATCTTTTTCATGCACGAGAAGAACTTTTTATTTGTGTTACACACTACGACCATAGTCACAGTGTTTTAGTTTGTGATATACATTGAAATATACTAATTTGAGAGGATTGCGATCATGATCGCAGTATCATGTGTCTATATAGTTAACTTTAAACTGCGACCATGATCACAATTTTTAACTTGATTGAATGTACAACGATCAAATTGTTTTGTCAGGACTGCAACCATGGTCACAGTCTCATGTATCAATATAGTTAATCATGGACTGCGATCATAATCGCAGCTTTTTACTTGAGAGTGATTATTATCTGAGCACTGCGACCATGGTTGCAGTTGAGATACAGAACTAAATAACTTTTCATTTTATAATCATAGAGTACGACCATAGTTAACTTCTTAATAAAGATTTACATTTTTCTGTAGTAAATAATTATATTTCTTATCATATGATAACAATATTTGCGGGCAATATATTAGGTCCACGACCATGGTAGTAGTATTTATAAAATCACTTAAAATCATGTGATCACTAGATGCATAAGAGAAACTTACTTTACATGTATTTTTAAAATGTGGAAGATTATTTTTAAGATAGAAGTAAATTTTATTTATAACAAAATATGGTTGGAAAAAGATCTTACAAAAAGAGCATTAAAAGCTCTTAAAAGAAGATAAAAATAAGGTGAATATCAGAAGACTAGAAAATCCTAGTTCTCGTTGTCATCACCATCATAAGCAGATTCATCGTCTTCATTCTTTTCATCTTCGTCTTCATTATTTCTTTCCTCATCTTCTCCCTCGTCGACAGGCTCACTGTCCTCTTTGCTTTCTTTCTCTTTTGCAGTATTTTGTTCATTGATAAACTCTCAGAATGAATCATCTGTACCAAGCTCTTCTTCTGATCCGTGTTCAGAAGAACCTTCAGAGGATATGCTCAACAAAAGCACACCTTTAGCATTAGAGGATATGCTTTCATCAAGCATGTCTTTGTAAAGTGGCAGAGGAATAAGTTCCTCACTAGGCCCCATGAAAACTTGATCATCGAGCATTAGAAGCAATATTATTTGATATAGTGAGATAGTCAAAAGAAGAAAAGTCTAGACTACCAATAAATTCACTAGTATCCCCTAAAGAAAGAGGACCGGTAGGAGAATGATTGAAGTTGAAATCTGAGTGTCCAGAGAAGAAGATTGAAAAGACATGATTCATGAATAAATTATTTCAGGTAGTGTAGAAATAAAATTGAAGAAGAAGAGCATAAATATTTTTTTAGATAAGAGATCTTTAAAATATATTACTTACAGGCATTACAAAAAGGCCAATACTGTGAAATGACTTGAATAGTAATAATAAGTGTTAGAGGTGATGATTGAGTACTTGAAGAAGAGATAAAAAGGCCAATATTGTGAATCGACTTGAATAGTAATAATACGTATTAGAGGTGACGGTTGAGTATTTGAATAAGTTTTAGACATTTAATTTTTTATTTCTAGATACTTGAAATAATATAGATCAACTTTAACGGAGTAGATCTTGTATTCGAATGTCGGAGGATTGTATTTGAGTTGAAAGGATTCAGGCCTAATCCTTTTTGGAAGGACACAATTCTCTCTCTCTCTCTCTCTCTCTCTCTCTCTCTATATTATATATATATATATATATATATATATATATTGTATTGAATTGAATTTTTTTTAAACAACTAATATATAAGAAAATTTTCAATCTTGGGACACTAATGATGGTGACAATATTTGTAACAGAAGTGACTGTTGAGATATAATGGATGAGAGGCGATAGGAGTTGTAGATGTGGTCTACAGATAATTAGGAATAGAGCCAACAACATAATTAAAGGTGTAGGCTGTCTAAAAATTACTGAAGACAAAGCCTCAGACAAGAACCTCGCAGACGCGGAGGTTGCGTTCCAGCCTCAGACGCGGGCCTTATGCCAAATACGAGGGTTGCATTTTAACCCAAACGTGGACCTCGCGTCCTTTGTCAAACGTAGAAGTTGCGTTCCAACCTCAGACGCGAACCTCGCAGTCTCTGCCAAAAGCGATGGTCATGCTGTTCTTTTAGACGCAGACCTCAGGATCGCGTTTCAACATTAAGATGCGAGCCTGTGCGGCTTTGCGTTTCAACACAAATGTAAGCCTGAGAAGCTTCGCATTTCAACTTCAATGCGAGCCTGCGAGTTTCGCGTTCCAACATAGACGCTAGCCTGTGAGCTTCGCGTCTCAACATCAGAGCGAGGTTCTCGTCCAGCGCGAGACCTGCTTTTCTGATATAACTGACAGCCACAAACTTGGTCAGTTACATCCTATTTTTTCTCAACATAATTGGGAATAACTTCCCATTATGGAGAGATTTAAGGGGGTTGGTTACACCCCTTCCATTATGGAGAGATTTAAGGGGTTGGTTAAACCCCAAAATCCTTTATAAATAGCTATGACTAGCTAGGAGAAAGAAGAGGAGTTTTAGAGGAGGAACCCAAGAAGCCATAGGCCAGATGAGGAGAATTTCTAAAAGACACACTTGATGCTTGATTTTTGAAGCTGGATAACAATAGAAAGCTGAAAGCTAAGCACAAGGCTGCTGAACACAGATTATGTTGAAGAAGAAAACTCTATAAACTTGTTGAGTTCAAATTGTGCTTCTATAATCTCTTTGAGATTTTAGCCATTGATTAAGCTTTTATACTTTACCAATGTGCTTCCAACGGGAGCAAGAAAATCTGAAAATTAAGCTTCCGGTTTCACTCGTCAACGGAGAATAGGAATCACTCTCCGCCACTACATCAAGAACCCAACATTAAACAAAAGGAGATCTAACCATTATTCCCTCTTTTATAATCAAATTATTGATCCGTTGTAATTTTTTTACAATCAAATAATTTTTTTACAATCAAATAAAGATTTTACACGCCTTCAATTTTTCTGAGGAAACAAAAGATAGCGACTCCGCTGGGGATAGTTTTCTTTATCAATGAGAAGGCAGTAGCACAAGCTGACCTCAAGCTTCTCGGATCAACTGTAGAATCGCTCGTCGTCAAATTCGACTACTCATCAGGCTTCATTAGCCCCAAAGTCTCAAGCAAGACTCGCTCTCAAGTCTCTTCAGAGACTTCTCATAAAAATCACATACGCTTTTTGTCAAAGTAAGTGGCTCAACCTCTCTTGAGGTTTTATAAACCTCCCGTTGAGCCAACATGGCTTGTGACAACATCTCTAAAGAGACCCGCAAAGCCAATATCTTGGCTCATGGATAACACAGTGGCGAAAGCCAATCTCGCCACCAAACTCCTCCCAAGGCTCAGCAAACTCAGTTTGCAGGGGGTTCGCAACAACTCCTGTGAGCCAAGCGGATTACTGATCGTCGACGAAGACATCAAGCTCGCCATCAGCAAACAGAGGCTGAAGACAGTATTGTTGGCACCGAACACGAAGCTCGCATTTAGCCCCGTGTTTCTGTAACAAAACACGATGCTCGCGTTCACGAGCTGTGCGTTTCAACGCCAAAACGTGAAGTTCGCATCCAGCCTCAAGTTGTGCCAAAATGCGAAGTTCACGTCTAGTCTCAAGCTGTGCCAAAATACGAAATCCATCTCTCACTTTAAGAATGCGACATTTGCGTTTAGCCTAAGGCCACTCTAGAACACGACCTTTGTGTTTTAATTCTAAAACGTGAGAGTCATGTTCAATAGCAGACAATGCCAAAATGCGACCTTCGCGTTTCTCTTTAGAAGCGCGAGGTGCACGCTCAACAGGAGGTTGCGCCAGAATGCGACCTTCGTATTTCACTTCAAAAACACGAGATTCGCATCCAGCCCCAAGATGACTAGTTCAAATGTGAACTGGGATGCCCTCATCCCCACGGGTTCGAGGCTAGTTCTTCAGATATTCTTGCAACGGATTTGAGAAAATACTTGATAAGGAAGAGGAGTATTCATCAAATCGTTTCTCAGTGCCATTGCGAGCAGCTCATCTCGACGGTGCTCTCTGATTGTCACTGCAACTTTCAGATAAGTCATTAATTTTTAGCCAATTGTCAAAGGCTTCAAACTCAAACTCTGTCAAGAGGCGACAATCTCATAAGAAGAATTCATTCTTTGATGCAGAGTATCCGGAGGTGACTTCCAACATGGTGGTTCCAAGCACCACACCAAGCAAGTCAAAAGGGAAGAAACTTGTCCTAAGTTCTGAGGAGTCGGATACTGAACATTTCGCAGGCTTGAAAGAAATATTGAGCGAGCCTAAAGAAATTTACTGGCATACTCAGATCCAAACCGGAGCAATTTCCCTAATCGACTACAATTTGCTGGCTGAAGGGATTGAAACAGACGATGAGCACTCTGCCATTGTGTGATCCCATTCATCTAACTCTTATAGGAAGACAGAAGCCTTCGCATATATGGTTGATATTCTAGAAAAGATAGACAGGAAATTTGAGGGGCAAGCTCGAGTATAACAGGTGCAGCTCAGGATGCTTCAAGCCCAACAAGAGTCTATCAATGATCTTAAGAAGATGATAGCTCTTTTTCTTAAAAAATCGAAGAAGAAGACGAAAAGTCTGAAGACTAAATCTTCTTCCTGCAAAAGTAAGGGTAAAAAGAAGAAGGATGAAAACTCTATCTCCGAACACACTGATGGCATTGAGAATAACTTTGGATATGAAAATTCTGAGTCTTCTTCTTCTAAAGAACCAGAGAATTCAGAAGATAATCATGCCAAGAAGATGAACGAGCTTGAGAAACGCCTAGAGGCTATCTCAAATTGAAGCAATCTTCAAGAAGTGGGGGTGGTTAGACCATACCCGGTTGAGTGGGTTGCCTCATTATCCTTATAGGTTCAAGGCACCGAATCTGTACGCCTTAACGATAAAGGTTCACCGAACCAATATATATACTACTTTAAATCCCAAACTGGGAATGTAGTATCAAACGATGCCATCATGGCTCATTTATTCATCGGCATGCTCAAGGGGGCCTTTGAATGGTTCATGAAGCTTCCTGCCAGCTCTATCAAATAATGGTCAATCTCGAGAAGCTCTTCCTGGCGCGGCTGTTCGAAGATGACATCGAAGTATCCGTGCCAACTCTCATTACTACAAAGCAAAAGAAAGGAGAGTCAATCAAAATATTTGTGGAGAGATTTCAGAGCATGGCACTTTGATGTCCAAGTGGCATGACACAGTCTACACTGGTAGAGACTTGCCACCACAACCTGTAAATCACACTCCTAATTCAAATAGTAATAACTCAAAATCGTACCTGAAAGAAACTAGTCTTACAAGGCGAATGAGCAGAAGACATGATTGCAAATGTAAACTAGGAAGATTACAAAAGCATGTAGCATTGAATCTACTAGCCAAAGGGGTGATCTGACTTCTACGACTGCCTTATTCAACGGTTACCTCTTAACAGTTTAAATCGTTCCATTGGTATTTGTCATCCCTATGGAATAAAAACCCCCTGGAAGTACATCATGTACTACTCCAAACAAAGAAGTACTATCCTTGATCAAGTTCAATAATACACCTCTGATCAAAGAAGTACTCACAGGGAATGATAATTTCACTGTAAGTTTCCCATAGATTTTATACTTTTTTAATTCCAAGCAAGATTTTAAAAGTTATCTATGGAACAACAATCCGACACCACCGACAGCTGAGGATAGAGGAAAAAGTTGGCTTCTATGCTCAACAAAAAATTTCTTTACAACTCATCATACTGAGGGGAATAGCATGGCTAGCCCAACTCAAATGGTAAATAGTAAAGGCATACTAAATCCGTTGATAGCTGAGGGTTTGTTAAAAATCCTAAGGAACCTGATCTCGCCTTCCCCTCCAAAATCCCTTACCAATTCCAGTCTACAAAAAGTTGTATTCGTTTCCTTGGTGAAATGATTACAGATTGAACTTGTGTTAACATTATACCTCTGACAGCAAATTTTTCATATCCCCAGTGTATTAAACCCCACTTGTCGTTCTCTCTCATATAATGGCAAGTCCACTCAAAGTAATGTTATGTTCAAAAACACACCTCTAACAGTAAACGAACCCTTGTTAAGTTAACATCACACCTCTGACAAGTCATTTTCTAATCCCTAGTAGAGTCTGTTAAGTTGACCTAAACCTCTGAACATAAAACTTCAATAGATCCCCAACGGATCTAATATCCTCTTGTCATTCTCCTCAATAGAATGACATGTCCACTTAAATTGCTTAAATCGTAAAACCTCATTACAGTTATGTAAACATTACACCTCTAACAGTAAATCTTCATTCCCCAGGGAAATCAATGTTTGTCACATTAACAGTTACCTCTGACAACTCATTCCCTAAACTTCCTCCAAAATCTCCTACCAATTCCCTTCTATGGAATGGTAGGATCACAAAAAGCTGTATTCGTTTTTCTAGCAAAATGATTACAGATCAAACCTCTCACGTTAACATTATATCTCTGATAGTAAAACTTTCATATCCCCAGTGGATCAAACCCCACTTGTCGTTCTCTCCCATAGAATGGCAAGTCCACTCTAAGTACTGTTATGTTCAAAATCACACCTCTAACAGTAAATGAACCCTTGTCAAGTTAACATCACACCTCTGACAAGTCATTTTCTAATCCCTAGTTGAGTCCATCAAGTTAACCCTTACGATAACATTTTAATAGATCCCCGATGCGTGCAATATTCTCTTATCATTCTCCTCAATAGAATGACAAGTCCACTTAAATTGCTTAACTTGTAAAATCTCATTACTGTTATGTTAAGCATTACATCTCCAACATTAAATCTTTATTCTCTAGGGAAATCAATGTTTGTCACGTTAACAATTACCTTTGACAAGTCATTCCCTAAATCCCCTCCAAGATCTCCTACCAATTTTCTTTCATATAATGATAGGACCACAAAAAGTTCTATTCGTTTCCCCAATGAAATGATTACAGATCAAACCTGTCACGTTAACATTATGCCTATGACAGTAAAACTTTCACATCCCCAGTGGATCAAACCTCACTTGTCGTTCTCTTCTACAAAATGGGAAGTCCACTCTAAATACTGTTATGTTCAAAATCACACCTCTAACAATAAATGAACACTTGTCAAGTTAACATCACATCGTTGACAAGTCATTTTCTAATCCCTAACAGAGTCTGTCATGTTAATACTACACCTTGACAGAGACTTCAACTGATCCCCAATGGGTTCAAATCACACTTGTTATTCTCTCCAATAGAATGACATGTCCATTTAAATTGCGCAAATCGCAATCTTCAGTGGAGCACTGGTCATGTTAACATTATACCTCTGACAATAAGGCTCCAATGTATCCACAACGGATCAAATCCAAATTTTTATTCTCATCCAAGTCCACAAAAATTCGTTCAAATCACGAATTCAATCTCGATCAAATTAGCATCACACATCTGATCAAAACTTGCTCAAATCATAAGACAAATCCTGGTAAAGTTAACATCATATCTCTGACTTAACTTGCTTTGCTTAATTGTAAATTCATCTCACTGTTAAGTTAACATTACACCTATGACAGTGATCTCCTTGATTTTCTCAGTGGAAACAAGAACTTTGAGTGCTAAGTTAACATTACACCTCTAGCACGCAAAACAAGCCCCTGTGAAGTTAACACTACACCTATGGTAGTCACTTCTCTTAGTTTTTCTAGAAAAATTGAGGCTTTCAATGCTAAGTTACACATCACACCTCTAGCATTCATTTCACAGTTAAATTAACATTATACCTATGATAGTGATCTTCTTGATTTTCTCAATGAAAATGAGATCTTTTTTATGCTAAGTTAATAACACACCTCTAACACACATTCTTGTCAAGTTAACATCATAACTCTGATAATTCAATTTGCTGAAATCGCAAAACTAACTCGCCACATTAATCACATTAACATTATACTTCTGACGGTAAACATCTCCATGGGTCCTCAACAAATTCAATCCCACTTGTCTTTCTCTCCAATAGAATGACAGGTCCACTTAAATTGCATAGATTACAAAATCAATCGCTGTTATGTTAATATTACATCTCTAACAGTAAACTTTCATTCCCGGCAGAGTTCTAGTCATGTTAACACTAAACCTCTGACGATAGACTCTGACATAATCCTTAGCAGATCAAACTCTACTTATTATTCTCATTCATAGAATAGCAAGTCCACAAAGCTTGTTCAAATTACAAGTCCTGACCCCAATGTAAATTTAACATCACATCTTTGACAGTAACCCTCTCAAATTTCCTCAGAGGAGTTATTTAATTTGCTATGTTAATACCATACATCTGGCAATTAAAACTCTTTACTTTACCAAGTCTAGTTTTCTAATGAAAAAGGAAACATACATGATTCAAGAAGCTTTGAGCGTGACTTTCGCGTCTCAAGCACAGAGTCGCGTCTCAAACACTAAGCTAGAGCCGCGTCAACGTCAAATGAAGATCATGTTTTTTGGAGTCCACGACATCCGCGTCCAATGACAGGGGCGTCCAATGCGACATTCGCGAGAGTCACGTCCTCTCTCCTAATACAAAGAGTATGTCTCGGCTATTACAATCAGTTCAACAGTACACTGGCAAAGGCAATTGAAAAACTCTACTGGTTCAACATTACATTGACAACCAATTCAGAGCTCAGATAAGTTCTAGATAGTGTATCTAGATACTTATAATGATTTTTTCCTGAAGGCTTTAAGTAGCTCAACAGTACGCTCACGAAAATCAGAATCCAGACAAGATCAAGTTCAGGACATCTCAAAAGATTGCCAGTCCAATTATGGGAGCCCAAATCAACATGAAGTCCAAAGTATTTTGAAATCCATCCCAGTCAACTGCGGAGTTTCAAAAACTTTAGAGGTTGTGTAGGCTGTTTAAAAATTACTGAAGACAAAAGCTTAGACACGAACCTCGCAGACGCGGAGATCGCGTTCCAGCCTCAGACGTGGGCCTCGTGCCAAATATGAGGGTTGCATTTTAATCCAAACGCGGACCTCGGGTCCTTTGTCAAACGCAGAAGTTGCGTTCCAACCTCAGACGCGAACCTCACAGTCTCTGTCAAACACGATGGTCATGTTGTTCTTTGAGACGCAGACCTCAGGATCGCGTTTTAACATTAAGACGCGAGCCTGTGCAGCTTTGCGTTTCAACACAAATGTAAGCCTGAGAAGCTTCGCATTTCAACTTCAATGCGAGCCTACGAGTTTCGCGTTCTAACATAGATGCGAACCTGTAAGCTCTGAGTCTCAATATCAGAGCGAGGTCCTCATCCAGCGAGAGACCCGCTTTTCTTCTATAACTGACAGCCACAAACTTGGTCAGTTACACGCCATTTTCTCTCAATATAATGAGGAATAACTTCCCATTATAGATAGATTTAAGGGGGTTGGTTATACCCCTTCCATTATGGAGAGATTTAAGGGGTTGGTTAAACCCCAAAATCCTTTATAAATAGCTATGACTAGCTAGGAGAAAGGAGAGGAATTCTAGAGGAGGAACCCAAGAAGCCATAGGCCAGAGGAGGAGAATCCCTAAAAGGCACATTTGATGCTTGATGCTTGAAGCTGGATAACTATAAAAGCTGAAAGCTAAGCACAAAGCTGCTAAACACATATTGTGTTAGAGGAGAAAATTTTATAAATTTACTGAGTTCAAGTTGAGTTTCTATAATCTCTTTGAGATTTTACCCACTGATTAAGGTTTATACTTTATCAGTGCACTTCCAACGAGTGCAAGAAGATCCGAAGATCAAATTTCCAGTTCGGCTCGTCAACAGGGAACAAGAATCACTCTCCACCGATACATTAAGAACCCATTATTAAACAAAAGGGAGATCCAACTATTCTTCCCTCTTTTATAATCAGATTATTGATCCGTTGTAATTTTCTTTACAATCAAATAAAAAATTTACAACTTTCAATTTTTCAAGGAAACAAAGTGTAACACTGATATTGTATAGATGTTGTATTGAATTTTTGAAATAACTAAAATTATAAGAAAATTTTCATTCTTTTAACACTAAAGATATGATAATATAATTGTAATGGAAATATTGTTGTGATAGCAATGGGTAAGAGGTGATACGAGTTATAGTGGTAGTGTGGTGAAAGCAACAACGACTGCAACAACCATAATGTAGTCACAAAGAGAGAAGAGAAAGGGGAAAAGGAAAAGGATATGAAGAAGAACGAGGATTCTCTCATTACATACATTAGACTACCGACTGCGCTAGCATAGGGCACATGAGTCATGTACTCATGCTCTTCAACGGTAGTAGGAGACATAGTAGTCCTTTAACTTGAAATGAGGAGCTAATGGTGTACTCATAAACTTTGTGTCATCGTTAATGTTTAACCTCTAAAGTACCTTCTTCAAATACCTCTTTTGCGTCAAGTTAACCTTGCCTCACTTGCGGTCTCTCTCAATCTTCATGCTTTAGCATCTTCTTTTCTTCATTAAGATTCTTAATCTCAAATTCGGAAGACAAGTCCTTCTTCAATATATCAATTGCGGATCTGCTCTTGGGCATGTTTGGTTGCAAGGAAGTGGGCGGAAGTAAGAAATGGGAAAGTATAATTGCTCACTTCCTTATCTATCCAAACACCAGAAAAGAAAATAAGAAAACCCTATTCCTTTTCTCTTTTCTCTTTTACACAACCATTTTCTCACTTCTAGAGTGCTACAGTTAATTTTGTGGTCATGTAAATCTCATTTGTAATAAGTTAAAAAACAGTTAATTTTTTGATCATGTGAATCACTTGCATTCTAATTACAGTCCATTTTTTATTTTTCTTAATTAATTTTTATTTTAATATTATTTTGCGGTCAACTTTTTCACTTTCACTTTTACATTACCATCCAAACACCGGAAAAGACATAACATTTTTCAAATCACACTTCCCAATAACATCCAAACACCGAAAAACTTACTAACCAATTCTCAAGTTCCAAATAGAACTATTACCACTTTCTCACTTCTTCACTTCCTCACTTCCACCCTTAACCAAACAGGCCAAGGGGCTGTTTGGTTGCAAGGAAGCAGGCGGAAGTAAGGAAATAGAGAAGTATAATTGCTCACTTTCCTATCTATCCAAACACCGGAAAAGGAAAATAAGAAAACCCTTTTCCTTTTCTCTTTTCTCCTTTACACAATCATTTTCCCATTTTCAGAGTGCTACAGTTAATTTTGTGGCCATGTAAATCTCATTTGTAATAAGTTGTAGGATAAAACAGTTAATTTTTTGATCATGTAAATCTCACTTGCATTCTAATTACAGTCCATTTTTTATTTTTCTTAATTAATTTTTATTTTAATATTATTTTACGGTCAACTTTGTGGTCAACTTTTTCACTTTCACTTTCTTATTACCATCCAAACACCGGAAAAGACAAAATATTTTTCAAACCACACTTCCTAATAACATCCAAACACCAAAAACTTACTAACTAATTCTCAAGTTCCAAAGGAAATTTTTATCACTTCCTCAATTCTTCAATTCCTCACTTTCGCCCTTAACCAAACAGGTTTTGTCATGAGCATATCATCCATATACAATAATAAATAGATGTACTTTTTATCAGGTAACTTATTGTAATACACATATTGTAATACACATATGGATCATAATGGCTTCGTGTGTACCTCTTGTCTCTTACGAAACTGTCAAAACGCTTGTACCACTGCCTTGGGTATTATTTTAATCCATATAGTGATTTCTTCAGTTTGCAGACCGTATTCTCCTTTCATGCAGTTTTGAACCCCGTCGGCTGAGATGTATAGATCCCTCTTCAAAATCGCTATGGAAAAAGCGGTTTTCACATTGAGCTGATCAAGTTCCAACTCAACAAAATTTGAATAGACGGGTGCTTCACAACAGGTGAGAATACCTCATTGTAGTCAATGTCTTTTCGCTGAACATAGATTTTAGGTACTAATCTGGCTTTGCAGTGTACAATATCACCTTTGAGAGATCCCTTTTTCTTTGCAAATACCCACTAACAACCAATCACCTTCTTACCCTTGGGAAACTCTAATAGTTCCCAAGTGTCATTTTTGTATAGAGAACTCATCTCTTCCATCATGACATCCTTCCACATCTTGGACTTTGAACTGATTTTAACTTCCCTATATGTAGACGAAATCACCCCTTCAACAATTGGGAGAGCATAGGCTACAATCATATTTGTAGTGAGCCAACCGGGCTTACATGGATTCTTGCAGGCCTTTCAGCTGCAATAGATTCTTATATATTACCCATAACCTGTCCTTGATCCACATCATTATCAGCATCCTGATCGACTACATAATCACTACTCTGTGTCACTATGGGTATGATCTCCAATGATATTGTCTTATCAACTGATGATGAAGTAGCATCATTCCCCACCAGCTATGGTATCCATTTGATCTTTTCGCTCTCCACATGTTGAGAGTTTGTAGGCTTCACCATTGAAGTCTCATCAAATGTGACATCTCTATTTAGGATAAATTTCTTATCCTTCAGATCCCAGATTTTGTAGCTTTTTATACCTTTCTTGAAATCCTATGAACACACCTTTTTCCACACTAGGGTCCTATTTGTCTTCCTTAACATTAAATTAGGTCAGACACCCAAATACCCTTAGCAAATCATAATCCTGAGCAACTTTTTCTGACTAAGCTTCTAGAGGAGTTTTACCTCCTATCACAGATGATGGCAACCTGTTAACGAGATAGCAAGCATACGCCAATTCTTTAGACCAAAAGTATTTGGATAAACCGGCGTTGGATAACATGTAACAGACATTCTCTAGTAAGGTCATGTTCATCTTTTCAACCACCCTTTTTTGTTGCAGTGTTTTTCTTACTGTGAAGTTCCTTTCTATGCCCTCATCGTGACATAGTTGTAGGAAAGATTGCTTGTATATTCTCCTTCGTTGTCTGAACGGAGTACCCTTATCTTCCTTCCCATGCTTTTCTCCATGTTCCTCTTTCACTCCACGAACAACTCCAGGACTTCCCTTTTGTGCTTTATGGTATATACCCAACATCGCCTAGAGTAGTCATCTATAAAAAATACAAAGTAGTGATTACCTCCATAGATGCCGTCTTAGTAGGTCCCTAAATATCAGCGTGAACATAATCCAGAATTCTCTCGGTTTAATGAGTTGCAGTTTCAAATTTCACCTTGGTTTTCTTTCCGACGACGCAATGTTCACAAAAATCTAATTTGTAGGTTCTGGCACCTTTCAATAGACCTTACTTTGCATGAGATTACAAAGACTTTTTCCCTGTATATTCGAGCCCATATCCCAAAGCCGGGTGCAATCATCATCTGAATCTGTAGAAGTCACCATTTGCTCTGAATCGTACTACCCTTCAAGTAGTAAAGCTTATTGCATCAGATGCTTCAAAACAACCATCGAGCCTCTAGTCATCTTGAGAAACACTATCTCTAATAGATACTTCAAGACCCAATGCTTTCAAGCCACCGACAGATATAAGATTCTTTTTCAATTGAGGTACATACTTTACTTCCTTCAATTCCCGCACCATCCCATCAAATATCTTGATGTAGAACGTACCTATCCCTTCATGTAGCATGGACGATCATCACCCATGACAACAGAGCATCCATCTAGCTTCTCAAAGTTAGAAAACTAATCTCTGTTGGGACACACATTATAGGTATCTCCTGTATGTAGCATCCACTTAGAATCGCCTGAATAACTAATAGTAGGAGTACTGACAGAGAAAGAGAATACCATTGAGTCAGAGTCCAATCTGCCTGCATGTGAAATACTACTCCATTGGGTATTGATCACACTTGCGAGATTTGTCTCAGTCTTTGACTCCTTATTCTTATCTTTGATCATTGGACAATCAATCTTGTAGTATCCTAATTCTTTGCAGAAAGGACACTGCTTCTTTTTCAGATCTCTGAAATCTGACCTGAACTTTGATCTCACATGCTCGCCTTTGCCCTTCCATTGGAACCCCTGCCTCTTTCCGTTAACGCCTTTATTGATGTACCATTAGAAGAAGACTGCTTGTCCCTCCTCACTTTACAAGAGCAGCCAACACATCACTATATTTAAGTGTTTGTTTACCATTGATCAAGATTAGGATAAAGGTTTCATACTCTTCATCAGGAAGAGAATCAGAAGAATCATTGCCTTATCCTCTTCTTTAATCGCCATATCCATATTAACTAAAGCTATGAGAAACTTGGTATAGTTATTCATGTGTTCGTCAATGGGGAGTCCTCTCTTCAACTAGAAGCGGTAAAGCCTCCTCTTCAGTTGTAATCGTGATTCGATGCTCTTCATCAAATACTTCTTTTCGATGATCTCCCATAGCTTTCTTACGGAAGTCTAATACAATACATGATACATGATGTCTTGTGTGAAACAATACTTTATGAGACCACACGTCATTCTATTCATCTTGTCCTAATCTTTTTCAGAAGTTTCCTCCGCCTTTTCTTTCAAACGTAGAGTATCTTTGAGGTTGATGTCGCCAATTTATCCATCACCTCTCACCTCCACAACCCAAAGTTGTTCTTCCCATCAACTTTTACCACATTGATTTTCAATGGATGTGGGTTCACGGTTTTCACCATGGATGAACTATCTTCAAAGTAATGCGAAAAACGATTACTGAAAACAAATCCAAATAAAAAAGATCAGATTTTTACCTCCGAACAAAATTGTAGGCAATTTCAAGTTGATTTGCTCCACCCGAACGGAAGCTCCCAGTCGAACCCAGAAAGCTCTGATACCACTTGTTAGAACCATCAATGACAGAGCAGAGATGCGCCAGGGAATAGTCGCCAAACACAAGAATAAAACAAATAAAGAAGAAAATGATAGCACAAGATTTTAACGAGGTTTGACAATTTGCCTACGTCCTCAGGGCAGAAGGGGAGAGAGTTCTTATTAAATCAATAATTACAGGATACAATATCAGGGGGTAATTAATCCTCTTTATATAGACATGGAGTCCCTCTAGAAAAAGAAAATCAACAACTCTAAATTCGGATCAGAAACGAATTCAGACACCTGCTCGGATTCGCTCAGGATCCTCTTGTTGTCAACAACCCAATGGGACTGTCGACAGTTCTCTGATAAACCGAATTTTTGATAAAACTCTATCGACAGTACAAAGTGGTTGCCGTCGACAGCTTGCTTCAGTAGCTGAGCGTATTCGAGTCTGACTATCGACAGCCCCAGTCCCAAAGGGACAGTCGACAGTCTTATGCCTTATCTTTTAAAAACTCCATCCTCTAACTTTATAATCATCTCTGTCTCCCCCACACTCTTTTTGAAATAAATTTTTTTATAGAACTATATAACTTGCCTATGAACCATTTAGGGAATTATGTTTCATAAAATACTATGAAATCTGATTTTTATTTTATTTTATTTTTTGAAAATTTTTAAATCTACATCAGAAACACAAATTTTCATGTAAATTTATGTGTATAAAATATATGTAACCCTAATTTATATAGTTACATGTATATCAAGAACTTTTGTACTACTTAATCGCATTTACATGCATTAATTTCCCAAGTTTAAGCTAAAAGGTCGAAACCAAAATCAGAGCAATTAACAGAAACAAAGTCTAGTATCGCCACCATTTTTTTTTTTTCGGTGTCTTTTCCTTCCTTTCACAAATGAAAGTGTGTTGAATACTTCATTGAGAACTCTGAAGTTACATGCAAGAATCTCAAATTCTCATTCAACTTTTGGTTTATGAGATATTCGAAATTTTTAAGTCTAGAAAAGCTTTGTACTGAACCACTACAAGCTTTGTATGGCTATAGTTTCAATCTCGATTATAACCTAGCTTGTTTTAGAAGAAAGATTCATTAGACTAATTTTCAAGCAAATATTCAACGGAAATAGGTGAATAATTAAAGTAGAGGTGAAAACGGATCAGAAATAGAGCAAGTATTAATCCATTTATATTTATATTTGTTAGATACAAATTTCATGAATTATATTTGATAAAAGAATAACCAAATATGGCAAGAACATTTTTGAAAACAGATACGAAATTCAAAAGGATAATTATGTTAAAAATAAAATTACTTTTGAGTTTTAAGATAGATTTTGTTCAATAAAATATGATATAAATGTGTATTGACTAATCTTACAAAAATATGAGTTTGTGAGGCACACCTAAAGAATAAAGTTATCTTGTGAATTAAATGCATTATAATTTATATATATGTTATTAACATAAATAATCTTATCAAGCATTTAGATGTCATTGGGGGTGTCAACTGGGCCAGGCAAGCCCGGCAACCCGCACGGGCCCGGCCCGACCACCTGGTAACCGGGCCAGACCGGCCCGAGCATGGCTCCCCCATGGGCCATACCCAAGTTCTCATTTGGCGGCCCATGTCCTATGGCCCGCCCGGGCAAGGGTTAGGGCCAGGACTAACCTTTGCCCATGCTCAGCCCGAGCACGAGGGCTGGCACGAGTAGCGCCCAACGGCATTGGCGTCGGCAGGCGACACAGCTCCGCCCGGCCAGCGTGCCAGTTCCCTCCTCTGCCGCCCGCCACCCCCAGGGCCTCCTTCGGCACCCCGCGGGCCGCTGCCTTCGCTGCCTTCCACCCCATCCACCCCCTCTTTTGCTGCCTTTCACCACCCTCCATCGGCCTCTCCTCCACCGTCGTCACCCCTTCACCTTTGCCTACCACTGCCTTAAACGTCTCGGGAAATAAAATGTCAAAAAATTTGTAATTGTCCAGGTTCAAAATGAGGACCTAAAGTGTGTGAGTGAAACAAGCCGGATGACCAACTACATAACTAAACACTTGTGTAAATAGTAGAGAGAAAAACATATTTAGCATATGCAATAATAGCTTTTATTTTTTTTTAAATATATAAGCGGCCTAAGTCCGACACAGGTCCAGCCCGACTGGGTCACGGGTCGGACCCAAGTCCCTCAAAGAGGACTCGGGCCCATCAAGCCTGAGCCGACCACTACTTAGCACGCGGGGCGGGCACGGCGGGCTAAGACGCCCGCCCCCTTGGCCGCCGTGCCCGACCAGTTTTGACTCCTCTACTTGTCAATCAAATCTTATTGTGAAAAAAGAAATTAAAATTAAAAATAAAAAAAAATTGCGTCGCCGTCTGAATCAGAATCCCAGCATGGGACGCGAAGGACCGGGTCTCCAGCGACCATGCACCCGGGACTGTGGGCCCCACTCCCGACTTGATTTGACCTGTCATTGCGTCCCGCGTGGCAGTGGGTCCAACAATCGTCCGGTCACAGATCCCGTGCACAAAACCGCAGTCTTGGTCTCGAAACCACGGACCCCGCGGCCGCAGTTTTGCCCCCCTTTTTCTCTCTTTTATTATTTTATTTTTATTTATTTTTTTCCCCCCCTTGTGTAGCCTGTGAAGAAATCATTATCTGTTTGGTACTGATTCATGAATTTTGTTAAAGCGTTCGATTTGATTGAGTTGGAAGGAGAGTATGACCACGTACTGATCGATCACCCCACATGGGACCTCGTCGCTGCAAGGGGACAGCAACATGGCAAATGTTTCACTGTAGTACTTTATAAATTTTGACGTTCAATGAGATTCACTTTAAAAGTTTTCACATTTGCATTTTACTACTTACGCTTTGTAATCCGTTGCAGGAAAATAAACAGGCACTTACATGCAAACTAAAAATGTTTCATTTAAAGTCAAACACATAATGTTATAAAAAGTTATAATTTGCATTAACTTACGTTTAGATTATAAACCCCTGAGTAGAAGTTGGAAACTAATGGCGGCTTCTTTTCATGACGAGCATGAGGCTCTGAGGTCGGTGAAGATAGCGAAGAAGAGAGAGAGGAATCGGGCAATCATTGGGTTTCTCTCCAAAGATAATCATGGTGCTTGACCAAGGTGAAACCATGGTGCAATGACCATAAGCACTCATTTTGTGGGCACGACTGTCCTTATATTCTTAAAGTTTTAACCAAGATAGAGCATGGTACAGTGATGACACTTGTGTAATATAAGTCATGTTAGTGGTTATAAATAGCTGGTTAGAAACACTGATGATGACACTAATTATTCTCGAAAGAATGACAATGGTGCATGTGCAGTTTTTGTCCTTCAAATGAATGGTGGGAATAACAAAATTGTTGATATGTCTTTAATGGATAAACTAAATCATAATCTTAACCTTTTCTCAAAGTCATCAATAGCCACCTTAAAAGTCATCAATAACCACTCTATGAAGATTATAGCCACCCTATGAAGATTATACCCACCCTATGAAGATCTTAACCACCCTATAATTTTGATGTATGTGTAGAGTGAAGTGATGAAGGGGTTTAGAAGTTTTGCCTATAAATAGGCATCACATTGCATGAGATTTCAAAGGCAAAGAAGTGAGAAAGAGAGAGTTGCTAAATATTGTATTATCCTCTTCTTTATCTTGTCATTTATCTTCCTTTTATTAAGTTCTAGTGAGTTGAGTTTCATTGGGTTTGGGTGAGTGAGATTAGAGTTGTATCTCTTGTATCTCCCCTTTTGATTAGTGGATTCTTCTTATTGTCTTCTCCATGGATGTAGGACACATTGACCGAACTACGTTAAATACTGGTGTGCTGTCCTCTTTGTTTCTATTAGCTTATATTGCTATCTATTTTATCTCTCTTTATACTTACCATCTCTTGCATTTGAAGCCCACTGTTACAACAAACTAGTATCAGAGCTAGTGTTATTTTCTTGTGGGTTTCGAGATGGCTTCGACAAAGTACAAAGTAGAGAAATTCGACGGAGAAATAACTTCAATTTGTGAAAAGTCAAAATGCGGGCTCTCTTGGTGCAACAAGGCTTATTGAAAGTCTTATCCGGTAAGGACAAGTTGTCGGAATCCATGTCCGATGACAAAAAGGAAGAACTCAAGATGAAGGCGCATAGTGCAATACAACTTTGTCTAGCCGACGAAGTTTTGTGGAAGGTTGCCGATGAAGATACCGCCGCCGGTTTGTGGCTCAAATTAGAGTGCTTGTATATGAAATAGTTCCTGACCAACAAGCTCTACTTGAAGCAGCGTCTCTTCACCCTTCGCATGAAGGAAGGTACGCAAATTAAAGACCACTTAGATGAGCTCAATAAAATTCTCATGAATTTAAAAAATATGATGTGAGAATAGAGGAAGAAAATCAAACTCTCATCTTATTATGCTCATTACCTCCTTCTTTTGAAAATTTTGTTAATAGTATGCTCTATGGTAGAGATACACTTTCTTAGAAGATGTTAAATTAGCCTTACATTCTAAAGAGTTAAGACAAAAAAGTGTCAGTAGTAGGAAGTGAGGATCAAGCTGAAGGCTTGTTCGTCCGTGGTCGTACTGAGAAGGGTCGAGAAAAATTTCAAGGAAAATCAAGATCTAAATCTAAGTTAAGAAAAAATATTGAGTGTCACTATTGTCATAAGTTTGGACACTATAAAAGGGATTGTTTTAAGCTCAAAGAAAAAGAAAATATAAGAAGAATATCTCAAGATGAGAAATCTTCGGTTGTTAGTGTTACAGAAGAAGCCTCCACATCAAATGAGGTTCTTTCAGTTACCGTCTTTGATGTCCGTTCGCGAGATGAGTGGGTTCTTGATTCAGGTTATTCTTATCACATATGTCCCCACAGGGACTGGTTTGTGACCTACCAGCCAATTGATGGTGATAATATCTTAATGGGAAATAATATGCCCTGCAAGACAATTGATACTGGGTCAATCAAGATTAGGATGCATGACGGTATTATTAAAATATTAAGTAATGTTCTGCATGTGCCGGATTTGAAGAAAAATTTAATTTCTTTGGGCACCCTTGACTCCAACGGCTATAAGTTTTAAGCTGAAGATGGAGTTTTGAGAGTTAGCAAAGGCTCTCTTGTTGTGATAAAGGAAAGAAGGTGGATACCCTTTATATCCTTTAAGGTAGCACGGTGACAGGTGATGCCGCTGTGTTAATGTCAGAAGACCCAGACTTAGATACCACTCGTTTGTGGCATATACGATTAGGGAATATGAGTGAGAGAGGACTACATGTGTTGAGTAAGTAAGATTTGCTTTGTGGTCAGAAAACAGAAAGCTTGACTTTTGTGAACATTGTATTTTTTGCAAGCATTGTTGGCCCAGAGGCCTTCCACTCTAGTTTTGATAATGATTAACTCATGTAGTTATATTTACTAATAATCATGTGATGTTTAGTTTCAGATCTTTAATCAAAATATTAATTGGTGATTAGCTTCAACAAAGATGGTTTGAAAGCTTTCACATGGTGATTCAAGAGCCCAAGCGTCAAAGATCATATATAGCACTCGTTGGAGTCAAGCTCGGTGGTTCACAGTTTGGATCGAGTCGACTTGAAGACGGAGTTCGTCAAGAAGACCTCGGTACCTAGTTTATAGTTTATTTTAGATCCATTTGTAAAGATTAGAATAGTGTGATATGCTCAAGTTCACAGCACACACACGTTTCATGTTTTGGATATTGGTTTTCGATTTTTAGTTTAACTGATATTGGTTTTCATGAATAGATAGTATCAATACAAGTTTAAATGGTTTAATGTATATTAGATATGTTCCATATACATGCATGCTTCAACTACTTAAACAAACTTAGTTTGATATGCCTATTCATGTATTTGGTGTTTTGGTATTTTAACAAAACAAATTTTCGTATTTAAAGTAAAAAACAATGATATATATATATGTTTCTTGTATATTGGACTTATGCCCATATGCAACATGCTTCAAAGTGTTTAAGTATCATGTTTTTGTATTTGGATGAGTTTTGGACAAAACATATTTTCTTTTGAAAATCCAAGTTTAGAAAAATACGGGTTTTGATTTTCGATAATTTTCCATAACACAAAAATGGTTCAAAATATTTGAAATTTGTGTTGAAATTTTTAACACAAGTTTGTATACCAATGTATTATGATAAAACTATTTCTGTGAAATTTTAGAAGTTTTATAGGATTTTTTAGAAATAAAAATACCAAGTTTTTCTGACCTAGAATGTAACACCCGGATTATTAAACCCTGAGCTAAAGTAATATTATTGGCTAATAATATTTTCCTAGAATTATGCATGGATGTATATGATGCATGAATTGATCGTATTAAATACTGGGTGTTGGTATTCATATCTAACACTGTATGACATACTCGTATTATTATTGGGTATTGGTAATTGACCCTAATTATGATTGTATTAATATTGGAGAGGTGTAGAAAGAAAGAAAAATAAAAGAAAAAGAATAAATAAAATGGGTATGGGTATGGGTATGGGAGGTATGGGGGAGTAGGTGGGAGTAGGTGGGGGGAGGAAGAGAGATAAAATCTCTCTCCCCCATTCACTCTCTCTTCCACTCTCATTCTCTCTCTCTCTCTCCCTCATCCACTCTCTCTCTCTCTGGGTTGTTGACCAGAGCCTCACCGGAGCGACGCCGGAGCGGCGCCGGCGTCGAGGAGGCGGCCGCGCCACCGCGAGCTGGGCGGCGGCGGCCGCGGCGGCCGCAGGGGCAGCAGCAGCCCATTGCTCCCCCACCCCTCTCTCTTACTCTCCCCTTCGTCTCTCTCTCTCGCTGGGATTTCGCCGGCGGTACGGACGCCGGAGCGGCAACAGAGACGGCGCCGGCGAGGCGCGCCGGTGAGGCGGCCGCGCCGGCGAGGCAGCCGGCCGGGCGGCTGCCACCGCGAGGGGCGGCAGCAGCAGCTGCAAGCTGCTGCTGCTGCGCATATGGGGAAAACCCATAATGGGTTTCGGGTTCGGGTTTTATTATAAAACCCGACCCGACCCGTTATATACCCATTCATTAATAAGGTAAAATTTTATTTAGGCCCAGTGAGATTAAATAATTACTTTGGGGCCCCTGAAAAATTATAAACATCCCCCTGAATATTTTCAGTTATTACGTATCTAACCTTTTATATTGATTTTGGTTTTCGGACGATATCTTGGCCATCCGAAGTCGGATTCGGACGATTCTTGAGCCGTTGTGATCGTGGAAACGAGAGCTACACATCCGATATATCAGTATACGGTATTGGGTGTTCAAAATATATCGGTATACTCGGTGAGTGGAAGTCCTAACTTAAAATCCTATTTTCCCCCAATTTAGAAATAATTGTTGTTGGGAAATTATTGATAATATGGATTCATTTAAACTAAGAGATTACATCATTTATAGACGATTGTGACAGTCATTGTGAAAGTGAATTAGTGTTATGGAACCCAAATTCAAATAGGGTATCCGAATAACGAATCACGGATGTGTTAAGTATATGTGTGTGAACATAACACGGGTATGATATCAAATTGTGATCTTGTTGTTTATAATTCATAAAGACATGATCAGTAAGTGCTTGAATATATATTAATATGAGTGAACATAGAAAATACCGTAGGAGTTATACGTTTGTGAGTTTCTGGACATGATGTATATGTTGCGAGTATTTATTAGAATTTAGAACCGAATAACTAAACACTGGGTTTCGATAGGAATTGTTAAGAGTAAATCTTCAGCTAATACCATCTACCTGTCTGTGAGGAATGTTGAAGTTACTTAATCTGGAAATCGTTAAGTGGGTAAAGTACCCCTGATTCCTTTAAACACTGTATTGCATATGTATGAACTAATAAGATAAGAATGACGGTCGGTAAGTGAGGATGTATATTATATACAAGTGATGTCCAATCCGTTATGAAAGTAATAGTTATGGATAATAATAATCAGATGGTGGTTTATTAACACCGGTGTACCCAGTGAGTAGACTATATAGTGTCAATGGGAAATCGATTACCGATCACGAATGTGTATTTACTAATAAGAGATAAATTAGAAATCAGTTAAGATAGAAGATCACTTGAGACCCATCGACCATGATTGGATAATCATAGAATCAGTTATATTGATACTGGTATAAGCAGAATCCTAAGTTGATATTAAGATTGAACTAAGCAAATGAACATGGGAATTATCTTCGAGTAATTCGACGTGACCGTGGTATAGAAAACTCTGCTAAATGGGATACATGTAATTGATGCAGTATGATAGAAATAGCGTACTGGTTAAAGTATTGAAAGTTTTGTTAATATTGATAACTCGGATGGGATCGGGACTTTTCTGTTAATTAGCAACGGTGAACGTGAACCGATGATAATAGAACTGATCAAAGTAATTGATAACAAACTGAATTAGAGCAACTGAATTCCTAACCCTACAGGACATGCTTGATAAGTAAATTGAATATCAAAAGCTCATTGTTAAGCTAAGTATACGGGATACTCAAATATTATGTAGTATGTTGAGTATTGATCTTATGAATATTGTTTTCGTATTTATTGTGTTTCATGATATATATACGCTCATAACGCGATTTCGTGTATCAACTAGCACACTTGAGACAGTAAGGGTCAGCTGGTGACCTACATGATTATATATCGATTAAGTTGTTAATCGGTAGCAATGGAAAGCAATTTGATAGATAAATAATTAAGAATTATCGGACCCAATGAGAGGTGAAAGAATAAAACCTTTGATCCAGAACTCGCAAGTAGATATCGTACTTTTAGCGATTAGTGATTATTAATGAAAACTACTGAATAAGATCAAGTCTGATGATTATCAGACAATGGGTGACCGATGATGGGGTATAAGTATTAAATGAGTAATTATACTGGTGAAAACCTGTTAGAGTCAGTATTGAGTAAATCTGACAACTTAATATTAAGTATATCGATTATGATGAATAATTCGATATCAACAAAACAATACCGATAGTATTGAACTAGTATTGTGGTATGCCTACTCGATATACCAGAGACTTTCAGGTATTCTTGTAATTGATTTAACAGAACATTAGAATCCTCTATTAGGTTTAGGAGTCATATCTTTATAGTGACATCGATTCTATCTAACCAGTAAGAGTTAGATAATTACTTAATAATTGAAAGTTAGTAATACCGACGAAAGATTGAGCGTCGGGTCAATGAGATTAGTAATCCAGTATGGATAAGTGATATGTGTATGTGTACGCATGTACATATGTGTGTGATTGATTCATATGCAAACGCAGATAACGATTCGGCTAGTAAATGACTGTATGGTTTGGAACTAGAAGATAGAAATAAGCAATAGCAAAACATGCCGCATAAAAGCCAGTAGCGTTAACACCTATATTAGTAGGACCTGGGATAAATTTGGGCTGTACCAAATAAAAGTGTACTAATTCATTAATATCAGAATTGTCGTGTAACTATCACTTGTATTAGAAGTAATGAGAAGATTCTGAATTAAATCAAGTTGTAGCCAATAGGCAGTTTGCCTGAGAATAAAAGAGGCAAATGATGACAAATCCCGAATGTTAATTAAATGATAAAGGTGAATCAGTATTATGATTAGGAAAAGCGAATACCGGTACTACGAGTCAGAACTTGACCGGTGAGATATTGGGGATCCTTAAATTGGATGCTTACATGGGTACATGATTGACACGTTATTGTGTATGCATTGTAGTCTAACACATGCTTCTTAAAAGGAAATAGTTTTATGAATGAGCATCATACTTGACTTCATGCACATGTTTGGCTACACATATATTGGAATGATACAACATGTTAGTTATCTTAAAAAGGCTTGCATGTTGTTAGTATAATAAATGGTTACTTATACATGTTAATGTCTTTCTTATTATTGGCATCATGTAAAGTAGGAACCATGTGAATTCCTATGTTGACATTATCTTATGAATTCTTGCATGTGGTTATTACATGAATCTATCGCATGTTTGGAGGAAGGGACCGGGTTGAACCGGAGGCGTAGAAGGGGATATTTCATGAAGGAAGGGACCGGGTTGAACCGGAGGCGTAGAAGGGGAGATTTTACGGAGGAAGGGACCGGGTTGAACCGGAGGCGTAGAAGGGGAGATTATATTGTATGTATATGGATATGATTGTTTATGATACCCGAATTATGGATGTTAATAGGTATGACACCTAGTACATGCATATGATGGGTTATGATATCCGGTATATGGATATGATTGTTATGACATCCAATATATGGATGTGAATGTTCCGTATTTCTTCATGTATGAACACGTTCATAATTAGATACTATCATGAGTAGTGTGTGATGTCATTTGTATATTGCGGAAGGTGCAATATTGAACCATACTTCAACTATTCTAGTGAGTAAGATTAGGCTCAATAAGAGTTGTGTTGTGATCATGACTACATATATATGTAATACGAACATGTTAAAAACTGGAAACCGGAAGAGTGATTATAAGAGACCACGAGTAGGTTAAGTATTGCAAAATCATTGAAATGGTATAATAATAAAATATTGTTCACGTGTACCCAGAAGAGTACTTATGAAAGTAACAGATAATAGAAAGAGTCTATGATTTATAAACTGCAGTATCAACTCAAGTAGAAAGTATTGAAACTGATATTTTTGACATTGCTCAACCAGTTAATACTTCAAGTACAATGGTAGTATCATACAACTTTATTTTGAATGACTTCTCTCACTGAGCTGTTGAGCTCACCCCACCACATATTGATTATTTTCAGGTCACGGTAAGGCAAAGGTTCGACTTAGAGCTACAAGGAGGTTCTCCTGAGTTAATGTATGTACTTATTGTAGGATGTAAACTCTGATGTTATTAGTCACCATGAGTTAGAATAGTATATCATGGGAGCACTCTTCTGTATATGTTTATGGGATGGACCTTGGGATGGACTATATGATGAATATGAGATCTATAAGTAGGCTGATGTTAGCCGAAATTTCTCTTGTATATCCTGATTAACGAGCATTAGAGTTGATGATCATAGAATTTTGTGGTAATTAAACCTGGGGCCGTTACAGTTGGTATCAGAACTTAGGCTTAGAAACTTGGAGTAGAACTCAGGTGTGGGTCTAAGGCAGTATTAGCCTAGAGATTGATTTAGGTCGTTGGTTCAGGAATAACATTGATTGTTATAATTAATGTTTGTAAATGTGCAGTTTGTATGAATGAATGTGTGCCTTGATTTAAGAAGTTCATAGGTGTAATGGGTTCTTATGCGCATGATTAATCTCAAATTGCATGATATTTAACTTTTTCTTATATTCGAATGAAAGTATACCCGCATATACTTTGATTCGGATGAGTTCTATTAGGGGTGCGGGCCCTTAGTATGAACTACCGGTGGTATGGGACACTGGGATAAGGAAATGACAAAAATATCAGGCAAGATAAGATTTAATCAGAACGGAAGAACCATATTGAATATATGTGATGGACGTATCATCAGGTATGGTACGTGTATGTGCTGGTATGATGTGTGATGATATATAATACGATTATCACCAAGTGTGATGTGTGTATGTGATACCATATGATGTGTATATCACCAAGTATGATGGTGAATGTAATGACATAAAGTATGTGTAAGATATATTCTGTATGAAAGTAATAATGTTGGACATATATCGCATGTTGTGAATACATAAGGAAATGCATGGCCGGAAGAGAACAAAAATTGCCTTATTAGAAGAAAGATTTCATGAGATAAAGAAGAAATTGAAAGTATTACTCTTACCTATTATCAGATTTGTCAAGTTTCGAGGACGAAACTTTTTCTAAGGGGGGTAGGATGTAACACCCGGATTATTAAACCCTGAGCTAAAGTAATATTATTGGCTAATAATATTTTCTTAGAATTATGCATGGATGTATATGATGCATGAATTGATCGTATTAAATACTGGGTGTTGGTATTCATACCTAACACTGTATGACATACTCGTATTATTATTGGGTATTGGTAATTGACCCTAATTATGATTGTATTAATATTGGAGAGGTGTAGAAAGAAAGAAAAATAAAAGAAAAAGAATAAAATAAAATGGGTATGGGTATGGGTATGGGAGGTATCGGGGAGTAGGTGGGAGTAGGTGGGGGGAGGAAGAGAGATAAAATCTCTCTCCCCCGTTCACTCTCTCTCCCACTCTCATTCTCTCTCTCTCTCTCTCCCTCATCCACTCTCTCTCTGGGTTGTTGACCGGAGCCTCACCGGAGCGACGCCGGAGCGGTGCCGGCGTCGAGGAGGTGGCCGCGCCACCGCGAGCTGGGCGGCGGCCGCGACGGCCGCAGGGGCAGCAGCAGCCCATTGCTCCCCCACCCCTCTCTCTTACTCTCCCCTTCATCTCTCTCTCTCGCTGGGATTTCGCCGGCGGTACGGACGCCGGAGCGGCAACAGAGACGGCGCCGGCGAGGCGCGCCGGTGAGGCGGCCGCGCCAGCGAGGCAGCCGGCCGGGCGGCTGCCACCGCGAGGGCGGCAGCAGCAGCAGCAAGCTGCTGCTGCTGCGCATATGGGGAAAACCCATAATGGGTTTCGGGTTCGGGTTTTATTATAAAACCCGACCCGACCCGTTATATACCCATTCATTAATAAGGTAAAATTTTATTTAGGCCCAGTGAGATTAAATAATTACTTTGGGGCCCCTGAAAAATTATAAACAACCCCCTGAATATTTTCAGTTATTACGTATCTAACCTTTTATATTGATTTTGGTTTCCGGACGATATCTTGGCCATCCGAAGTCGGATTCGGACGATTCTTGAGCCGTTGTGATCGTGGAAACGAGAGCTACACATCCGATATATCAGTATACGGTATTGGGTGTTCAAAATATATCGGTATACTCGGTGAGTGGAAGTCCTAACTTAAAATCCTATTTTTCCCCAATTTAGAAATAATTGTTGTTGGGAAATTATTGATAATATGGATTCATTTGAACTAAGAGATTACATCATTTATAGACGATTGTGACAGTCGTTGTGAAAGTGAATTAGTGTTATGGAACCCAAATTCAAATAGGGTATCCGAATAACGAATCACGGATGTGTTAAGTATATGTGTGTGAACATAACACGGGTATGATATCAAATTGTGATCTTGTTGTTTATAATTCATAAAGACATGATCAGTAAGTGCTTGAATATATATTAATATGAGTGAACATAGAAAATACCGTAGGAGTTATACGTTTGTGAGTTTCTGGACATGATGTATATGTTGCGAGTATTTATTAGAATTTAGAACCGAATAACTAAACACTGGGTTTCGATAGGAATTGTTAAGAGTAAATCTTCAGCTAATACCATCTACCTGTCTGTGAGGAATGTTGAAGTTACTTAATCTGGAAATCGTTAAGTGGGTAAAGTACCCCTGATTCCTTTAAACACTGTATTGCATATGTATGAACTAATAAGATAAGAATGACGGTCGGTAAGTGAGGATGTATATTATATACAAGTGATGTCCAATCCGTTATGAAAGTAATAGTTATGGATAATAATAATCAGATGGTGGTTTATTAACACCGGTGTACCCAGTGAGTAGACTATATAGTGTCAATGGGAAATCGATTACCGATCACGAATGTGTATTTACTAATAAGAGATAAATTAGAAATCAGTTAAGATAGAAGATCACTTGAGACCCATCGACCATGATTGGATAATCATAGAATCAGTTATATTGATACTGGTATAAGCAGAATCTTAAGTTGATATTAGGATTGAACTAAGCAAATGAACATGGGAATTATCTTCGAGTAACTCGACGTGACCGTGGTATAGAAAACTCTGCTAAATGGGATACATGTAATTGATGCAGTATGATAGAAATAGCGTACTGGTTAAAGTATTGAAAGTTTTGTTAATATTGATAACTCGGATGGGATCGGGACATTTCTGTCAATTAGCAACGGTGAACGTGAACCGATGATAATAGAACTGATCAAAGTAATTGATAACAAACTGAATTAGAGCAACTGAATTCCTAACCCTACAGGACATGCTTGATAAGTAAATTGAATATCAAAAGCTCATTGTTAAGCTAAGTATACGGGATACTCAAATATTATGTAGTATGTTGAGTATTGATCTTATGAATATTGTTTTCGTATTTATTGTGTTTCATGATATATATACGCTCATAACGCGATTTCGTGTATCAACTAGCACACTTGAGACAGCAAGGGTCAGCTGGTGACCTACATGATTATATATCGATTAAGTTGTTAATCGGTAGCAATGGAAAGCAATTTGATAGATAAATAATTAAGAATTATTGGACCTAATGAGAGGTGAAAGAATAAAACCTTTGATCCAGAACTCGCAAGTAGATATCGTACTTTTAGCGATTAGTGATTATTAATGAAAACTACTGAATAAGATCAAGTCTGATGATTATTAGATAATGGGTGACCGATGATGGGGTATAAGTATTAAATGAGTAATTATACTGGTGAAAACCTGTTAGAGTCAGTATTGAGTAAATCTGACAACTTAATATTAAGTATATCGATTATGATGAATATTTCGATATCAACAAAACAATACCGATAGTATTGAACTAGTATTGTGGTATGCCTACTCGATATACCAGAGACTTTCAGGTATTCTTGTAATTGATTTAACAGAACATTAGAATCCTCTATTAGGTTTGGGAGTCACATCTTTATAGTGACATCGATTCTATCTAACCGGTAAGAGTTAGATAATTACTTAATAATTGAAAGTTAGTAATACCGACGAAAGATTGAGCGTCGGGTCAATGAGATTAGTAATCTAGTATGGGTAAGTGATATGTGTATGTGTACGCATGTACATATGTGTGTGATTGATTCATATGCAAACGCAGATAACGATTCGGCTAGTAAATGACTGTATGGTTTGGAACTAGAAGATAGAAATAAGCAATAGCAAAACATGCCGCATAAAAGCCAGTAGCGTTAACACCTGTATTAGTAGGACCTGGGATAAATTTGGGCTGTACCAATTAAAAGTGTACTAATTCATTAATATCAGAATTGTCGTGTAACTATCACTTGTATTAGAAGTAATGAGAAGATTCTGAATTAAATCAAGTTGTAGCCAATAGGCAGTTTGCCTGAGAATAAAAGAGGCAAATGATGACAAATCCCGAATGTTAATTAAATGATAAAGGTGAATCAGTATTATGATTAGGAAAAGCGAATACCGGTACTACGAGTCAGAACTTGACCGGTGAGATATTGGGGATCCTTAAGTTGGATGCTTACATGGGTACATGATTGACACGTTATTGTGTATGCATTGTAGTCTAACACATGCTTCTTAAAAGGAAATAGTTTTATGAATGAGCATCATACTTGACTTCATGCACATGTTTGGCTACACATATATTGGAATGATACAACATGTTAGTTATCTTAAAAAGGCTTGCATGTTGTTAGTATAATAAATGGTTACTTTTACATGTTAATGTCTTCTTATTATTGGCATCATGTAAAGTAGGAACCATGTGAATTCCTATGTTGACATTATCTTATGAATTCTTGCATGTGGTTATTACATGAATCTATCGCATGTTTGGAGGAAGGGACCGGGTTGAACCGGAGGCGTAGAAGGGGATATTTCATGAAGGAAGGGACCGGGTTGAACCGGAGGCGTAGAAGGGGAGATTTTACGGAGGAAGGGACCGGGTTGAACCGGAGGCGTAGAAGGGGAGATTATATTGTATGTATATGGATATGATTGTTTATGATACCCGAATTATGGATGTTAATAGGTATGACACCTAGTACATGCATATGATGGGTTATGATATCCGGTATATGGATATGATTGTTATGACATCCAGTATATGGATGTGAATGTTCCGTATTTCTTCATGTATGAACACGTTCATAATTAGATACTATCATGAGTAGTGTGTGATGTCATTTGTATATTGCGGAAGGTGCAATATTGAACCATACTTCAACTATTCTAGTGAGTAAGATTAGGCTCAATAAGAGTTGTGTTGTGATCATGACTACATATATATGTAATACGAACATGTTAAAAACTGGAAACCGGAAGAGTGATTATAAGAGACCACGAGTAGGTTAAGTATTGGAAAATCATTGAAATGGTATAATAATAAAATATTGTTCACGTGTACCCAGAAGAGTACTTATGAAAGTAACAGATAATAGAAAGAGTCTATGATTTATAAACTGCAGTATCAACTCAAGTAGAAAGTATTGAAACTGATATTTTTGACATTGCTCAACCAGTTAATACTTCAAGTACAATGGTAGTATCATACAACTTTATTTTGAATGACTTCTCTCACTGAGCTGTTGAGCTCACCCCACCACAGATTGATTATTTTCAGGTCACGGCAAGGCGAAGGTTCGACTTAGAGCTACAAGGAGGTTCTCCTGAGTTAATGTATGTACTTATTGTAGGATGTAAACTCTGATGTTATTAGTCACCATGAGTTAGAATAGTATATCATGGGAGCACTCTTCTGTATATGTTTATGGGATGGACCTTGGGATGGACTATATGATGAATATGAGATCTATAAGTAGGCTGATGTTAGCCGAAATTTCTCTTGTATATCCTGATTAACGAGCATTAGAGTTGATGATCATGGAATTTTGTGATAATTAAACCTGGGGCCGTTACATAGAATGCCTTCTGCCAGGCTCTGGCGGTCGACCGGGCCGGTCGACCGGACCCAGAATCGGTCGACCGGACGGTCGACCGACGTGCACAAACTTGTGCACATTGGCCTGGTACTTGAGCCGGTCGACCGCGCGGTCGACCGACTGCAAGTCCCCCACTCTCGGGTGGGGGCGGTCGACGGACGGTCGACCGGCCAGAGAGCATTTGCTCTCTGGATTTGGGCGGTCGACCGGGCGGTCGACCGGAGGACTCCAACGGTCAAATTTTTGACCGTTGGCGGTCGACCGGGCGGTCGATCGCCAGCCGCCATGGCTGACATTTCAACCCAACGGCTAGTTTTGGATTGGGGATTTATTTACCCCATTGGTTTGAGTTTTTCCCCAAGATTTTTGAGAACCAAAATTTCTATACTCTCCAGTGTTTTTACAAGCTTTCAAAAAGTGTTTTAAAGCTTAAAGATCTCATCTTTATTTTTGTTTTCAAGGGTTTGGAAAAATCAAAGAAAAATAGGATTTTGGGATATTGTTTTAGATCTTCATTTCTATCAATTTCAAGAAGTTTCCCAAGCAGTTTTTTCTTTGTTATTTGATTTCCAAAACACCTTGATTTTCACACTTGAGCTACCATTCTATCCTATTCTATAGGATCTTTTATTTGAAGGAAATTGTTTGTGGTTGAGGAAACCGCAAAGTTGTTACCTGATTGGTAGTGAAAAGTGCATTTTTATCATCATATTTTCCATCACATTTTCATATTTATTCATTTAATTCTGCACATTTATTAATAATTTGTAATTTATTGTGTGCAGGCCTCGAATTATTATTTTAATAATAAACAAAGCTTAAAGAGCCCAAAAGCCCAGATCCAAGCCCATATTTGAAGCCCAAGAGTCAAAGTGCAAATAGCAGATTGTCAAAGTGCAAATACACAAAGGGCTGAAGTTGCAAATATCAAAGATAAGGGAAGGATAGACTTCTACCCAACCCTAAACTCTTGCAGATGAGAATGAAAAGAGTGCAGAGATAAGGAAATTCGTTTAAAAGAGATTGGGAGAATTCAAAATCTAGGTAACTTGATTATCAAGTTATCTCGAAATCCCAATATGAAGAGCCAGGATCATACTTCCAGAAGCAAGCGCCCAGATGGACGGACCAGGTGAGGCCACGAGCCAAAGCGCGTGGTCAGATTCCACAAAAATGCCGCAAATCCACAGCAAAATCCAAGATTCCGCGGCACTTTGATCTCATCTGGATACCAGATTTCGTGGGCTACTTCATCCGGGACTCTTCGGCCTTCTGCACCTATAAATACCCCCTGCAGTGCAACGTACAGGGTCGTCCAGAGGCGAGCCAAGGGCCAAAAGCTAGGGTTTTTAGTTTCTAGGTTAGATTTTCTTTTCTTTTTATTTTCAAGAGAGAGAGAGAGGCTTATATTGAGCGTGACACCGATGTACCCTTCCTCTTCTCTGCATTTGTATTCAGCAATAAAGGTAATTATTTTTCTTTTGTTCATTGTTCTGATATTTTATTTTTCTTTTTGTTTTCCTTTCTTTTTCTCTGTGATCTCTTGTGGTTGTTGATGAACATGCAAGTGGATTCCAAAAGCAAGTATAACTAAGCTATGTGAGAACCAGCGATAGTTCATGAAGACGTTCTCCTCCAAGCTACGCATCACTTCGTTCTTGATATGCTTGACGATATAATGTGCACAGGGATTGAGTTCGAGTTTATGATCTATGCGTGGAACGCCTCCTAAGCAAGGTAGAACATGTAAGGTTTTCACGTTTTTTTTCTTCAACCAAACTCAAGTAAGTATTCTTTTCTTTCCTTTTCTTTTCTTTTCTTTTTTGTAGATTAAATCACAACTTCTCCCAATTCTTTATTTGCTGACCCATTGTAAATACCACTTCCTTTCTAACTTAACTAATAAAAATAAAAACTTTAGAGATAACTTGCTTAACGCTTCCATCGCAGTCCCTCCCTGAGGATCACGACCCGCATAGTCTTGCTACAGCGGATTAGAATTGAGAACTTGCACATCCTATTCTTAAAACTAAAATATTATCTTTTGTGTGCAGGAAATCTCAGTCAATAAATTGGCGCCGTTGCCGGGGAGGGACGGTAAGTTTATCTCTAAAACAAAATTTTAATTTTTAACTAATTCTTTATTCTTTTCTGTTTGCAGGTTTGGAGAACAGGAAACAGAAACATAGCAGCAGCAGTGGACATATTGCTATTCTGTGCCTCTGCCCTCGAAGGCAGAGCACCAGAACCTACTATTTTGCCGCGGATCCGCGGCCAGAGCCGCGGAAACGCGGCAACAGTAGAGAACTACTGACTACAGTTTTTTTGCAGGTTGCTTCAAATTAAAAATACTGCTTTCTGCTCTGTTCTGATTTGTTCTGTGATATACTTGTATACTGCTAATTAATTCAACAGTAAATTATTTGTTGTTAAAAAAATAAAAATTGATTAGACGTTTGCATATTAGGCACGTGTCTTTTCAATTACTTTATTTTACTGTTGAAGAGTGCTGGAGAAGCAAGGTACGTACGCATTGCATGTAGAATAGGACTCATCTCTTGGTTGATTTTCTGTTTCGAGTGATTCTTATCTATTTATCTTGTACACTTGCACTAATTCATCTTAAGGGCATAACCCATTAACAAGATAAGGTGGGGATTTTATCACCCTTCCTTAGCCCAAAAATCATATCCCAAGCACTCACTAACCCAAGCCTAACTAAAAAAGAGTAGACGTTGGCCCTAGGGACATCTCGGACTCAATAGGAGATTATCCTAAGGGGGAACAGTGCTGGAAGTTGACTCTTGCCAAATCAGTGTCTAGGAAAGGGATTGAGGGCCGAAAGCCCGAAGATTGGTGGTTATTTAATTAAGGAACGTCTTTGACGGAAAACCTCCCACCACTCTTGCCCTGACCTGGCTGATTAACTCGTGGTCAAAATCTGCACCTGACCTCCCGTGGACAGTCTAACCAGTTAGGAGTCGTCTAGGTCATAGGTCTACCCTAACTTAGGATAGAATTTTTTCTTTTTATTTGTTTATTTGTTTGTTTGTTTGTATTGGTGTGATATGGCATATAATAATAATTTTTCCAATTTTAATCCATATTACACACCTAACTATTTTTCGGATATTACCAACCCGGCATATCATAACTTTGACCAATCTAGTGTGCTGGAATGGTCTTATTCGAATAATTATAACCCATACCCCCCATCTTATGACCATGATTTTCATACTTTCAACTCGTCACAGAGTTCATGGGCTTTCGAGTCCCCCGAGTCTAATTATCAACCAAATTGTCCTTCATATCCATCTAGTTCACATTCTTTCAATGATTCATACTCAGATCCCCCCATTCAGAATAGATTACCATCTATCGGGGAAATGATAAGTATGCATGAGTCCAAGCAACAGTCACCATCAATCTTAGACATGATGATGCGTGAGTCCACCGACTCACAACTTCATCACGATTACCCTTCCTATTTTCAAGTCCAATCAGAACATGATGCACCTATCGACTATGAAAGGATGCTTGCTGCCATGACTCAGGCTAGATTAGCCCGTGATCGTGACATAGATTTGATGGTTCAATCCTTACGTTCTCACCGTTCGGCCATTTCTGATATTGTTGACCATTCTGTTAGAGCCGACGAACCAAGTTGCTTTGGACAACAAGATTCTATTTCAGTGCCATCATTTGAACTTGCCGAAACTCCAATTCTTGATAACTTGGCAAGTTTTTCCTTTCCTGAAATAGAACTTGAGCATGAATATGATCATGATCTTTCACTCGATGATTCAATTTATTTTCTGATTCAATAATGACTCCAGTGTCTCCATCTGATTTCATTTTTTCCGAGTCAACATTGGATCCTGTTCCAATTCATAATGAAATTGAATCACCCATTTCAAATGATCATATTGAACTTGACCAATTGTGCAATTTTGAAAGTCCTATGGATAAATTGGCAAGTTCTTTTTATTACATTGAACCCAATGAGATATGTGACCTAGATTCTCAAATCTATGATCAAGTTCAAATTCCTGAATCATTATTGACTCCTGTTCTGTTACCTGAATTAGGTAATATTTTAGAGTCAGTTTTGATTCCCACACCTATCATTCCTGAACTTGAATCACCAACATTGAGTCACATGCCATTGTGGGAAGATGATTGTGGACTTGAGCTTAAACTTATTGATTTGGACCCACTTCCTGAACTTAACCCGACTCCTGAGCCCTTACTTGATTTGAGCTTCTTCCCTGAGTCGGTATTCGTTCCCTCACCTATAATGTCCAAGTCAATAATTCCATCTTTTCATACTCCATTTTGGGACAAGGAGGTTGACACAATTAACTCTAAAATTTATTATGAATTTTGAAAATTTGATGGGGTGAAAATTCTAAAAAATGATTATATATATATATTTTAGTGGGTTATACAAGGGAAATTTTTGGTGGGTTCCACCATATTATATGTTATCTTGATTGGGTAGCAACGCTTGGCCCAATTAGACCACCTCCGGAACCACCACCTTAAGGTAATTTTCTGCCTTCCCTTGTTCTTTTTCATACATATATGCATTCATTCATACATTGAGGACAATGCATGAGATAAGTGTGGGGGTAGGCTTTACTAACATACTAACATAGGTAAAAACTAACAAAAATCTGCTAATAAAAAAAATCTGAAAAAAAAATTATTATAAAAGGACAATATTTTGACTTATTTTTTTGAAAGAAATCTAAGTTAGTTTTAAGGATTAGGAAAATCATGATTAGGATTTCTAAAAACTTGGTCAAAATAAATAAATTGTTTAATTTTTAGGTATAGGAGAAGAAATTGAATAATTAATTAGTCTTGATTTTTACCTTAATAAAATTTGCATACCTAATACATATCTAGGATTCTAAGATGAAGACCTTTGTGCCTCATATATAAAAAAAAAAAAGAAAAAAAAAAGAAATCACTAATTAAGCTGGATACATGTGCCTCAAGAAGCATAAGTATTCATGCCTAAAGGTGAGTAAATAAAATAAAGTCCTTAGTTTTGGGGCCTAGTTCACTCGAATTTGAGTCCGCGGGGTGTTTTCTCACCTGGTGCCCTAAAGCCAACCGGTTTGGGAGTCATCGACTTTAAATTGGCTACATGGGTGGATTAGAAAGCCTAATAAAACTAAGAATATGAGATATGTATTAACACATCTAAGAGTCAATTAGTTAGGTATGAGGGCCTCAAGAAGCCTTGATGCTTACACGAAAGAAAATTAGATGACTTATACATATTAAAAAAAATGAGGAAAGAGAAAAAAATTAAAGAGGCATGAGAGTCCAAGTTAAGAAATTCCTAGCCAAGTTACAAGGATGCATATGATTTTTGGTAACGAAAAAGACTATATTAGAAGTTCAATTTTGACCCTTACCTAAAATGGATAACAATTTACTTTATAAAGACTAAGTCTAAGAATGAATAAAAATGAAGATCCTAAAAACTTATAGACGACTTAGTCTTTTCAAAAGTATTTCAAATATTTCCTTTTTATGGATTTTGTGGGTGTAATCCGCTGAAAACCCTCACGAGACAACACTCGTCCTCTAGGGTAACCTAGAGGTTTAACGGCTTGTTGCACGTGCTAAGTGCAATCGTGATTCCTACGAAAGTGAGTTAGGTTAGATTAATTTTTCTTTTTTCTTTTTGATTTTTACTCGAGGACGAGCAAAAAGATAAGTGTGGGGGTGTGATTGGTAGTGAAAAGTGCATTTTTATCATCATATTTACCATCACATTTTCATATTTATTCATTTAATTCTACACATTTATTAATAATTTGTAATTTATTGTGTGCAGGCCTCGAATTATTATTTTAATAATAAACAAAGCTTAAAGAGCCCAAAAGCCCAGATCCAAGCCCATATTTGAAGCCCAAGAGTCAAAGTGCAAATAGCAGATTGTCAAAGTGCAAATACACAAAGGGCTGAAGTTGCAAATATCAAAGATAAGGGAAGGATAGACTTCTACCCAACCCTAAACTCTTGCAGATGAGAATGAAAAGAGTGCAGAGATAAGGAAATTCGTTTTAAAAGAGATTGGGAGAATTCAAAATCTAGGTAACTTGATTATCAAGTTATCTCGAAATCCCAATATGAAGAGCCAGGATCATACTTCCAGAAGCAAGCGCCCAGATGGACGGACCAGGTGAGGCCACGCGCCAAAGCGCGTGGCCAGATTCCACAAAAATGCCGCAAATCCGCGGCAAAATCCAAGATTCCGCGGCACTTTGATCTCATCTGGAAACCAGATTTCGTGGGCTACTTCATCCGGGACTCTTCGGCCTTTTGCACCTATAAATACCCCCTGCAGTGCAACGTACAGGGTCGTCCAGAGGCGAGCCAAGGGCCAAAAGCTAGGGTTTTTAGTTTCTAGGTTAGATTTTCTTTTCTTTTTATTTTCAAGAGAGAGAGAGAGATGCTTATATTGAGCGTGACACCGATGTACCCTTCCTCTTCTCTGCATTTGTATTCAGCAATAAAGGTAATTATTTTTCTTTTGTTCATTGTTCTGATATTTTATTTTTCTTTTTGTTTTCCTTTCTTTTTCTCTGTGATCTCTTGTGGTTGTTGATGAACATGCAAGTGGATTCCAAAAGCAAGTATAACTAAGCTATGTGAGAACCAGCGATAGTTCATGAAGACGTTCTCCTCCAAGCTACGCATCACTTCGTTCTTGATATGCTTGACGATATAATGTGCACAGGGATTGAGTTCGAGTTTATGATCTATGCGTGGAACGCCTCCTAAGCAAGGTAGAAAATGTAAGATTTTCACGTTTTTTTCTTCAACCAAACTCAAGTAAGTATTCTTTTCTTTCCTTTTCTTTTCTTTTTTTTTTCTTTTTTGTAGATTAAATCACAACTTCTCCCAATTATTTATTTGCTGACCCATTGTAAATACCACTTCCTTTCTAACTTAACTAATAAAAATAAAAACTTTAGAGATAACTTGCTTAACGCTTCCATCGCAGTCCCTCCCTGAGGATCACGACCCGCATAGTCTTGCTACAGCGGATTAGAATTGAGAACTTGCACATCCTATTCTTAAAACTAAAATACTATCTTTTGTGTGCAGGAAATCTCAGTCAACATTACCCTTTCTTGTTGTATCCCTCTTTGGTAGAGGTTGATTTGGGTTGTGGTTAGCTCCCTCTTTGGTAGAGGTTGAGGTTGTGGTTTACTCCCTCTTGTGTGAGGTGGTGTTGGATTTGTATCCCTCAAGTGTTAAGGTGATTGGTTGTTTGGCTACGGGCCTACCCCTCTTGTGTGAGGTGGTGTTTGTGTTGCCTCGGTGGAGGTTGTATTGGTTAGATTGGTGGAGTTTGGTACTCCGGTCTTCGGTAGACCCCTTGTATTGCCTCGGTGGAGGTTGTATTGGTTGAGAGAGGAGTTCGGTACTCTTAGTGGATTGAAAATCCTTCTCGGTGAAGGCGGGGACGTAGAGCTCGGTGCTCGAACCTCGAAACACATCTTGTTGTTTGCGTTTGATCCATTATCTCTAAACTCTCTCTCTCTTTATTTATGCATTGCTTTACTTTGTCATATCATATACATGCTTGTGTGTTTGTGTGCCTCACTTGTGCTTAACCATGAGAGGTTCATATAGTGCCTCAACTCTTATTCAGAGGAATCAAGAGGAGTTAGTCCAGAGCCCTTCACGGGGAATTCGGCTACACTCGTTGGTTGCACTAAGTTTTGTTGCAAATTAGTTTTAATTTTCGCATTTAGTTCATTAGGTTAGCGGTACACCTATTCACCCCCCCTCTAGGTATACTTTCAATTGGTATCAGAGCCTACGCTCCTGATACTTGGTTTAACCACCTAGGAGTGTGATCTTGGCTAGCTAATCTATCATTTGCATTTTGCACGTATATTTGTTTGCACACACTCATGGATTGTTTGTCACCTCCCATGTTTGATGTCTCCAACATTGACATGTGAAAACTTAGAATGTCCATGTATTTGAAAACCTTAGGCTTGCATGTTTTCCTTGCCGCTACCAAGAAATGCTATCTTGGTAATCGCAATCATATAGGGGCCAATACACTTGCCCTTGAGGCTATTAGAAGCACGCTTAACAAAGATTATCTTATGCTTGTTTCTAACTTTGATTCAGCCTTTTCAGTATGGAACAAGCTGACTTCCTCCGAGCTATAAACGCCCAACATTATGGAGGATGAATCTAGTGGAGAATCCAGGCCACAATGCTTTATGGTCCAAGGGAATGACTCCCTTGAGGTATCTTCAGAATCTAAATTAGATTGTGATGATGCTAGTTCTTCTAGTAATGAGCATGTTGATCCTAATACTTTAAATGAATAACTTTCTATTGTTTGTGAAAAATTGATAGAAAAATATAATCTTTTGAAAAAGAAGAGTTTTGAACTTAATAAAGAAAATAAGGATTTATGTTCAAGACTTGATTTGGTTTTGCAAGATAAAGTAGAAATTTCAAATGAAAGGGATTCATTAAAATCAAGACTTGATCTTGTCCTAAAGGAAAATGAATTTTTAAAATCTAAAAATGATTGTGAAACAATTTTGAAGAAAAATGAAAACTTGCCTTCAGAAGTTAATTTTGTTTTAAAAGAAAATGATTCTTTAAAAATGAAAATTGCTTTGATTTCACAAGAATTAGAAGTTTGTTTAAAGAAAAATGAATCTTTACAAATTGATATTGATACTCATGTTTGCCATGATAGGATAGTTTCACCTAGTTCACCTATTGCATGTTCCACTTCTTCTTTTATTAAAAATGATATATCCATACTAAAGAAGAATATTGATTGTTTGGGCTCCACTTTGAGCCATTGTGTTTTGAGTCATACACGTTTGGAATCTTTGTTTCGAAAGAAACAAATTCCATCTATGCATGCACACCATACACGGCATACACATGCTCCTCACGTACACACCCATCACATGTATGCTCATGTGTACACTTGTACACATTGTGGACGTAAGGGTCACCTTACTAAATTTTGTTATGATCGTATAAATGATTCTAATTTAGCGAATAAATTTGTTTGGGTTAGGAAAGGAACTAACCCCCTTGGACCCAAAAGAGTATGGGTACCAAAGACCACCCCTATTGTATTTGATGTAGGTGTGGGCTCTCGCATGACGTGAGAGCAACGGTGCCTTGAAGTGGATGCGTTCCGAGCTTAAAGGGGACTATTTGGATGCATCACTTTCAAGGGAGTTTTGGTGGGAGAACCACTTTGGTTTGGAGAACTAGAGAGGTGCCTTCACCGGTTTTTTGTATCGATCTCTAACTCCCGTTTATATTTACATGCTTTCCACATTGTTAAGTTTTAGCATGTTTTAGATGTTTATAGATTATAATGATAATGCCATGTTTATTAGATCATTGACATGCATGTATAGCATTTGAGACACCCATGTTTAATATGAACCCATATTTTGTGTTCTCGCATATGTTTAGCTATCATGTCTATCATAGTTCTAATAGCATGTGAATTTATATAATGATCTTATTTATGTTTATCATGTTGATTTATGTCTTGTTTTATGCTTCATGATTTGAATATATGTTTAGATGTTAGTTTTCATTAAAACTAGGATATATACTTGTACATATAGTGGGCCACAAATAGATCATTATATGTTTGTGCTTGAATGCTTATTTGTACCCATTAGATATACTAGTATAGTCTAGTTTTGATGATTCATGCATTTTAACTTGTATTCCCCATTTTGGACATGTTTTATGATCATGTGTTTTCACTTCGTGTATATGTCTATCTTGTCCAAACTATTGATTATACATATACATCCTTTGAGCCACGTGCCTTCATGCAAATCCATTTGTGAACTCGTTTATATTTGGATATGTATGCATACTTTAGTTTGTATAAGACATACATATGCCTTAAAGATTAAATAGTTTTGATGATTTTCTTGTTTTAAGGAATATTGAGCTTATTGCCTAGTTTTCATGATTATGTTCTTCACATTTTATTAGAACACTCAACCTTCTTGTTTTCTCATGCTTGTTTTCATGAGTCATATTCATGCTTCATTGACTTTGAGTGTTGGATATCATGTGAATTTCATGTTTCATGAAATATAATTTTATTTTATTCCTTACTTGAAGGATTTCGTACTAGTTTACAAGTTTTTCCATCTAACTAGTTCGTATTCTTTGTTATGGTAGAGTTTTTCAAACATACTATATTTTCAAATCTATTTTTTAAAACCCCTACCTTCGACGGGCGGTTGGTTGGGCGACCATGCCTTGTATGTTAATATTGAAAATCATTTTAAACATGTGCATGAAATGGGTGGAAAGGATTATGAGTTATACACTTGATCTTATTATTGTTTCAATTGGTATCATTGGACTTTTTCAATTGGTATCAATATTGACATTTTCTTTTGTATACTCATATATGTTTTATCTGTGCTTACTATATCTTTATATTTTTGAGCACAAATTTTAATTATGCTAAGCTTGTTCCTTAATGTCCATCATGTTTCAATTGATTAGTTTTCAATTGGTATTTTTATACAAGCTTATGCATCGTTTTATTTGGTATTTCATAAAGGGGGAGAAAATTCATATTTTATCTTTCAATTGGTATTTGGTTTACCCTTGATTTCTACTCCCACGCTTTATGTTGAAAATTGATTTTAATTTGGTATCATATGTTCAAAAAGAAAAATACCTTACAATTGGTATCAAGATGTTTATTTGTTTACTTTCATTTGGTATCATGTAATGAAAGATATATAATTTTTTCTTTCAATTGGTACCCTAAAATGTTTTGATTTGTATTGCCTATATGCAAGGGGAGCTTAACATCTCTTCTACATATAGATTCATGTCGAGTGTATCTTATATTGAGGAGCTTGACAACTCTTCTTTATGCGATACACGTGTGTAGGGGAGCTTCACATCTCCTCTTATGCATTGCATATTATTTGTTATGTTAGTTAGGGCTTGTCATCCCTTCTTCATATAATGCATATATGTAGGGAAGTTAACTTAGCGTCTTCCTCTTCATGAATGTATATTGCATATATTGATTATCTTTCAATTGATATCATGGTTCACTTATATTGATATATTTTTAAATTGGTATCATGTTAGAAGAATATGTTTTATCGTTTACTTGGACCCCTTTGTTGATGATTGACAAAAAGGGAGAGAATTATTTGAGTTTATATGCATGTTTATATGATTATGCATGTTTTTATGATTATGCATGTTTTTATATTGGTATCAAGTATTGGTATCAAGAGTATTTGTTTAAGAACATAGTTTGGTTAGTTTGATTTTTATTGGTATCAAGAGCTTGTTTTATTTTTAATTGGTATCAAGAGCTTGTTTTATTTATGCATGTTGATGCATTTCATGTTTGGTATCAAGAGCATGTTTTTATATTTGGTTTCAAAAGCTTGTTTTATGCATGTCTATGCATTGTCATGTTTAATATTCATTGTACATTTTATTGTTTATTGCTATGCATGAGTTAAGGGGGAGCTTCCTTGAAGCTTAACTTTAATCCATGCATATATAACTCCATGAGTTTTGTCATCATCAAAAAGGGGGAGATTGTTGGCCCAGAGGCCTTCCACTCTAGTTTTGATGATGATTAACTCATGTAGTTATGTTTACTAATAATCTTGTGATGTTTAGTTTCAGATCTTTAATCAAGATATTAGTTGGTGATTAGCTTCAACAAAGATGGTTTGGAAGCTTTCACATGGTGATTCAAGAGCCCGAGCGTCAAAGATCATATATAGCACTCGTTGGAGTCAAGCTCGGTAGATCACAATTTGGATCGAGTCGACTTGAAGACAGAGTTCGTCAAGAAGACCTCGGTACCTAGTTTATAGTTTTTTTTAGATCCATTTGTAAAGATTAGAATAGTGTGATATGCTCAATTTCACAACACACACACGTTTCTGTAAATCACCTAGAGGGGGGTGAATAGGTGATAATGCTAATCTAGAAACTAAATGCGGAAGCTAAGACAATTTTGCAACACACTTAATACAACCAACAAGTGTAGCTGAATTCCCCGTGAAGGGCTCTGGACTAACTCCTCTTGATTCCCCTAGATAAGGGTTGAGGTTCTATATAAAGCTCTTGTGGTTAAGTATAAGTGAGGCACACACACAAGCAAGCCAAGCATATAAGGATGAAATAGCAATGTGAATTAATGCAAGGCACAAATGCAAGCAAGTATGAATAATATGGCAATATGAATAATGCTATGCACAACACAATAGAGAGAGGGTTAAGAGACAATGGATCAAACACAAACACAAAGATATGTTTCGAGGTTCGAGCCCCTAGCTCTACGTCCCCGCCTTCACCGAGAAGGATTTCTAATCCACTAAAGGAGTACCGAACTCCTCTCTCAACCTTACAATGCCACCGAGGCAATACAACCACAATCCACCTCTACCGAAGAGGGATAAGGCCCGTAGCCAACAACCAAACTCAATCACCTCTACCGAAGAGGGATACAAACCAATACCACTCCGATCAACCTCTACCAAAGAGGGATACACAATTACAAGGAGAGTTTACAACTTGGAGGCTCAATCAACCTCAAACAATCTCTTTTCCCACAAAACAAAAGATCCTAATAGATTAGGATAGAGGATATAGCTCAAGTGTGGAAAAACTAGAGTTTGAAAAACAAAAACTCAAAGAAAACACTTGGGAAAACTCTTTGTAAATGATAGAATTGAAGAACAAAACAAATCTCCCAAATTTTCTATTTTCTTTGATTTTTCCAAAAACTTTAAAACAAATAAAGATTGATCTTTTTGGCACTTAAACACTTTTGAAAACTTGTTTTTTAAAACCAGAGAATGGGAAAATTTTTGCTCTAGAAAATCTTGTATAAAATCCCAGAGAAATGGGGTATTTATACACCAAACAGAAAACTAGCCGTTAGGCTGATCTGTCAGCCTGACAGGCTGGCGGTCGACCGGCCGGTCGACTGGGATTGCCCAACGGTCCGGTCGACCGCCAACGGTCATATTTATGACCGTTGGGCAATCCCAGTCGACCGTCCGGTCGACCGCCCAGATACAGAGTGCAGAGCTCTCTGGTCCGGTCGACCGCCCGGTCGACCGGCCCACTGTGCTGCCAGACGTGAACAACTCTGTGCATGTCGGTCGACAGCACGGTCGACCGGCCCTTGGTTCAGTCGACCGTGCGGTCGGCCGACCTGGCCTATCAGCCACAGTTCTGGGTCAGAAACTGGGGTTAAAAATAATTTTAAAAATTCTTTTATCTCTTCTAAAAATCCCCAAAAATAGTTTTAACATTTTGCATTGATATATAAACTTGTGATAAAAATTTCAACTCAAATATCAAGCAATTTGAACTATTTTTGTGTCTTAACATTTTTATCAAAAACCAAAACTTGTATTTTATCAAACTTGTATTTTTCAATAGGAAATCTGATTTTTCCTAAAACTCATGAATAGGCATATCAAAATAAGTTTGTTTAAGATATGAAGCATGTATGTATATTGAACACATCTAATATACATAAAAACTAAGTAAACTTGTTTTGATCAATCTATTCATGAAAATCAAATCCAAAACATAAAACTTGTGTGTGTTGTGCACTTGAGCATATCAACTATTCTAAGCTTCACATATGGATTTAAAATACACTAAACTAAACTAGGATACCTAAGTCTTCTTGACGATCTTCAATCTTCAAGCCGACTCGATCCAAAACGTGATCCACGAGGTAGGCTATGTAAGATCTTGATGCTCAGGCCCTGGAATCACTATGTGAAAGCTTTCCAAACTCTTCCTTTTGAAGCAATCACCAACTAATATCTTGTTACATGATCTGAAACTAAAATCACAAGATTATTAGTAAACATAATTACATGAGTTAATCATCATCAAAACTAGAGAGGAAGGCCTCCGGGCCAACAATCTTCCCCTTTTTGATGATGACAAAACTCATGGAGTTATATATGCATGGATTAAAGTTAAGCTTCAAAGAAGCTCCCCCTTAACTCATGCATAAACTAATAAACAATAAATATGCAATGAATGACAATGCATAATCATGCATAAACAATAAAAGGCTCTAGATACCAATGAAATGTTCAAAAACAAAACATGCTCTAGATACCAATTAAAATTAAACTAAATTAAACTTAATATATGCAAAACATAATTATGCATATATAAAACATGTACCAATCATGCATATGTAGAGAAGATTTTGAGTTTATATGCATGTTAAACTCTCAAATAATTCTCCCCCTTTTTGTCAATCATCAATAAAGGGGTAAAAACCAAAACCAAATCAATAAATCTTTCTCCCCCTTTTTGTCTAAAACAAAAAATATCAATATAGGGGTGACAATCAATTAAGATATCAATTGAAAATATGTCAAAGTAGCATCTTGATACCAATTGAAAGTAAACATAGATCAAAAAAAAAATGGTATATGCGATATACATTCATGAAGAGGAAGACGCTAAGTTAACTTCCCTACATACATGCATTACATGAAGAAAGGATGACAAGCCCTAATTCACATAACGTACACTATGCAATGCATAAGAGGAGATGTGAAGCTCCCCCTACACACGTGTACCACATAAAAAAGAGATTCAAGCTCCTCAATACAAGATACACTCAACATGAATCTATATGTAGAAGAGATGTTAAGCTCTCCTTGCATATAGGCAATACAAATCAAAACTTTTGTATTTATCTTTAAACAAAATTTTGAGATACCAATTTTAAAACATTCAAATAAACATCTTGATATCAAAAGAGAGTATTTTTTTTTAAGTATATGATATCAATTTAAATTTTTTTTATTTTCTATCATAAAGCAAGGGAGTGGAAATACAAATACCAATTGAAATATGAAAATCGAATTTTCTCCCCCTTTATAAAATACCAACAAAAATAATGCGTAAGCTCGAATTAAGATACCAATTGAAAAATTGAATCAATTGAAACAAGGTTAAAACTCAAGCTTTAGCATAAACAAAATTTTGTGCTTAAAGATATAGGGATATAATAAGCACAAATAAAACATATATATGTAAGAAAAGTTTAATACTAATCGAAATTGATACTATTGGAATTGAAAGCATACATACATACAAATATATATGAGTATACAAGAAAGGTCAAAATTGATACCAATTGAAAGACTCCAATGATACCAATTGAAACAACAATAATATCAAGGTATAACTCATATTCCTATCCTCCCAACACATGCTTATGTTTAAAAGATTTTCAATGTAAAGCATACACAAGGCATGGTCTCCCAACCAACCGCCCTTAGATGGTAGGGGTTTTCAAAAAAAATAAATTTGAAAAATAAAGTGTGTTTGAAAACTTCTACCAAAATGAAGAATATCGCAACTAGTTAAATGAAAAAATTGTAAACTAGTATGAAATCCTTCAAGTAAGAAATAAAACAGAATTATTTTTCATGAAACATGAAATCCACATGGCACTAAAACACTCAAAATCCATTAAGCTCAAACATACTCATGAAAACACAATCATGAGAAACATTATAAAAGAGTTGAGTGTGCAAGTGTTATGTGAAACATATAATCATGAAAATTGGCAATTAAGCTCAATATTCCTTAAAACACGAAAACATGAAATTCATCAAAACTATTTAATCTTCAAGGTATATGTATGTCCTATATAAATTAAAGTATACATACATATCCAAACACCACGAGTCCACAAAGATATATGCATGAAGGAACGTGGCTCAAAACGATGTATATGTATAAATAATAATTTGGATAAAATGGACATATATATAAAGTTAAATATAAACACATGGAAATATGAAAAACTAAATTTCTATTAAAACAAACTTCATTTCAAGGTATATGTATGATTTGTCAACACAAAAAGTATACATACATATCCCTAAACACAATTGAGTCCATATGTATAGATTTGCATGAGAGGCAAATGACTCAAGTGATATACATGTATATCTTAAAGTTTGGCAAAAATACACATATACATGAAATGAAAACTCATACACATAAAACAAATCTAAAAATAGGAATACAAGTTTAAAATGTATGAATCATCAAAACTAGATTATACTAACACATCTAATGGGTACAAATAGGCATTCAAGCACAAACATATATAGATTTATTTGTGACCCACTATATGCACAAGTATATACCTAGTTTTAATGAAAACTAACATCTAAACATGTAATCAAGAGATGAAGCATAAAAACAAGATATAAATCATCATGATAAACATAAACATAATTATTATGTCAATCCACATATTATTAGAGCTATGGTAAACATGATAGCTAAACAATGGTGAGAACACAAAAATGATAATCTATATTAAACATGGGTGTCTCAAAGGCTACACATGTATGTCAAGAGTCTAATAATCATGGCATTTTCATAATAAACAACAAAACATGCTACAAATAATGAACATGAAAAGCATGCATAAATAAATAAGGAGTAAGAGACCGTTACCAAAACCTATGAGGCAACTCTCCTTGTCTCCAAAAGATGGTGGTCTTCCCACCAAACCTTCCTTAAAAGTGATGCATCCAAATGATTTTCATGAAGTTCGGAACGCATCCACTCCAAGGTACCGCTACTCTCATGTCATGTGAGAGCCCACACCTACATCATAAACAAGAGGGGTGGTCTTTGGTACCCATATCTTATTGGGTCCATGGGGGTTAGTCCCTTCTCTAACCCAAACAAATTTATTTGCTGAAATTACATCATGTAATCTATCAAAGCAAAATTTAGCAAGGTGGCCCTTACGTCCACAATGTGTACAAGTGTACACATGAGCATACATATGATGGGTGTGTCCGTGAGGAGCATGTGTATGACCGTGGAGGGTGTGCATGCATAATGGATGGAACTTGTTTCTTTCGAAATAAAGATTCCAAACGTGTATGACTCTTGACACAATGGCTCAAAGTGGAGCCCAAACAATCCACTCTCTTTTTCAACAAACAAAAATCATCATTAATCATAAAAGAAGAGGTACATGCAATAGGTAGACTAGATGAAGAAGCTACACTAGTATGGCAAACATGTGCATCAATCTTATTTTGCAAACAATCATTCTTCTTCAAACAAACATTTAAATCATTTGAAATAGAAATTATTTTATTTTTCAAAGCAACATTCTCTTTTAAAACAAAATCAATTTTTGAATACAAGTTTTCATTTTTCTTCAAAATTGTTTCACAATCATTTTTATTTTTCAAAAATTTATTTTCTTTTAGTGCAAGGTCTAGTTAAGATCTCAATGAATCCCTTTCATTATAGACCTCAACCTTCTCTTGCAAAACCTTGTCAAGTCTAGAATGCAAACTTTTATTTTTTTTTCAATTCCTAGACTTTTCTTTTTAAAACATTATATTTTTCTATTAATTTTTCACAAACAATAGATAGTTCTTCATTTAAAGCATGGGCATCAACAAATTCATCACATGAAGAACTAGAATCAAAACTATCTAGTTGAGTTTTCGATTGTACCTCAAGGGAGTCATTCTCTTGGATCATGAAGCATTGTGACTCGGATTCTCCACTAGACTCCTCCTCTTGTTGGATTGGCATTTGAAGCTCGGAGGTGGTGGTTGTTGTCAACTTGTTCCACACTGCAAAGGCGGAATCAAGATTAGAAACATGCATAAGATATTCTTTAGGTAGCGTGCTTCTAATGGCCTCAAGGGCTTGTGCATTAGCCCCTATATGCTTGCTATCACTAAGGTAGGATTCCTTGGTAATGGCAAGGTGAACATTATATCCTAGGGTTTGTAGGTAAATGGACATCTTAGTCTTCCAAACAAGAATGTTGGAAGGGTCAAACATAGGTGGGGTCATGAAGTCCATGGGTCCAAACTATATGTGTGCAAACAAGCAAATACAAATGAAAGATTAGCAAACAAGGATCTCACTCCTAGGATGTTAAGCCTAAGTATCAGGAGCGTAGGCTCTGATACCAATTGTAAATCACCTAGAGGGGGGTGAATAGGTGATAATACTAATCTAGAAACTAAATGCGGAAGCTAAGATAATTTTACAACACACTTAATACAACCAACAAGTGTAGCCGAATTCCGTGAAGGGCTCTGGACTAACTCCTCTTAATTCCCCTAGATAAGGGTTGAGGTCCTATATGAATCTCTTGTGGTTAAGTATAAGTGAGGCGCACACACAAGCAAGCCAAGCATATAAGAATGAAATAGTAATGTGAATTAATGCAAGGCACAAATGCAAGCAAGTATGAATGATATGGCAATATGAATAATGCTATGCACAACACAAATAGAGAGAGGGTTAAGAGACAATGGATCAAACGTAAACACAAAGATATGTTTCGAGGTTCGAGCGCCTAGCTCTACATCCCCGCCTTCACCGAGAAGGATTTCTAATCTACTAAAGGAGTACCGAACTTCTCTCTCAACCTTACAATGCCACCGAGGCAATACAACCACAATCCACCTCTACCGAAGAGGGATAACGCCCGTAGCCAACAACCAAACTCAATCACCTCTACCGAAGAGGGATACAAACCAATACCACTCCGATCAACCTCTACCAAAGAGGGATACACAATTACAAGGAGGGTTTACAACTTGGAGGCTCAATCAACCTCAAACAATCTCTTTTCCCACAAAACAAAAGATCCTAATAGATTAGGATAGAGGATATAGCTCGAGTGTGAAAAAACTAGAGTTTGGAAAATAAAAATTCAAAGAAAACACTTGAAAAAACTCTTTGTAAATGATAGAATTGAAGAACAAAACAAATCTCCCAATTTTTCTATTTTCTTTGATTTTTTTCAAAAACTCTAAAACAAATAAAGATTGATCTTTTTGGCACTTAAAAACTTTTGAAAACTTGTTTTTTAAAACCAGAGAATGGGGAAATTTTTGCTCTAGAAAATCTTGTATAAAATCTCAAAGAAATGGGGTATTTATAGACCAAACAGAAAACTAGCCGTTAGGCTGATCTGTCAGCCTGACAAGCTGGCGGTCGACCGGCCGGTCGACCGCCAACGGTCATATTTATGACCGTTGGGCAATCCCGGTCGACCGCCGGTCGACCGCCCAGATACAGAGAGCTGAGCTCTCTGGTCCGGTCGACCGCCCGGTCGACCGGCCCACTGTGCTGCCAGACGTGCACAGCTCTGTGCACGTTGGTCGACCGCACGGTCGACCGGCCCTTGGTTCGGCCGACCTTGCGGTCGGCCGACCTGGCCGGTCAGCCACAGTTCTGGGTCAGAAACTAGGGTTAAAAATAATTTTAAAAATTCTTTTATCTCTTCTAAAAATTTCAAAAATAGTTTTAACATTTTGCATTGATATATAAACTTGTGATAAAAATTTCAACTCAAATATCAAGCAATTTGAACTATTTTTGTGTCTTAACATTTTTACCAAAAACCAAAACTTGTATTTTATCAAACTTGTATTTTTCAATAGGAAATCTGATTTTTCCTAAAACTCATGAATAGGCATATCAAAATAAGTTTGTTTAAGATATGAAACATGTATGTATATTGAACACATCTAATATACATAAAAATCAAGTAAACTTGTTTTGATCAATCTATTCATGAAAACCAAATCCAAAACATAAAACTTGTGTGTGTTGTGCACTTGAGCATATCAACTATTCTAAGCTTTACACATGGATCTAAAACACACTAAATTAAATTAGGATACCTAAATCTTCTTGACGATCTTCAATCTTCAAGCCGACTCGATCCAAAACGTGATCCACGAGCTAGGCTATTAAGATCTTGATGCTCGGGCCCTGGAATCACCATGTGAAAGCTTTCCAAACTCCTCCTTTTGAAGCAATCACCAACTAATATCTTGTTACATGATCTGAAACTAAAATCACAAGATTATTAGTAAACATAACTACATGAGTTAATCATCATCAAAACTAGAGAGGAAGGCCTCCGGGCCAACAGTTTCATGTTTTGGATATTGGTTTTCGGTTTTTGGTTTAACCGATATTGGTTTTCATGAATAGATAGTATTAATACAAGTTTAAATGATTTAATGTATATTAGATATGTTCTATATACATGCATGCTTCAACTACTTAAACAAACTTAGTTTGATATGTCTATTCATGTATTTGGTGTTTTGGTATTTTAACAAAACATATTTTCGTATTTAAAGTCAAAAACAATGATATATATATGTTTCTTGTATATTGGACTTATGCCCATATGCAACATACTTCAAAGTGTTTAAGTATCATTGTTTTTGTATTTGGATGAGTTTTGGACAAAACATATTTTCTTTTGAAAAATCCAAGTTTGGAAAAATACGGGTTTTGGTTTTCGGTAATTTTTCCATAACACAAAAATGGTTCAAAATATTTGAAATTTGTGTTGAAATTTTTAACATAAGTTTGTATACTAATGTATTTAAAACTATTTCTATGGAATTTTAGAAGTTTTATAGGATTTTTTAGAAATAAAAATACCAAGTTTTTCTGACCCAGAATGCCTTCTGCCAGGCTCTGGCAGTCGACCGGGCCGGTCGACCGGACCCAGAGTCGGTGGACCAGATGGTCGACCGACGTGCATAAGCTTGTGCACATTGGCCTGGTACTTGAGCCGGTTGACCGCGCGGTCGACCGACTGCAAGTCCCCCACTCTCGGGTGGGGACGGTCGACCGGACGGTCGGTCGACCGGCCAGAGAGCATTTGCTCTTTGGATTTGGGCGGTCGACTGGGCGATCGACCGGAGGACTCCAACGGTCAAATTTTTGACCGTTGGCGGTCGGCCGGGCGGTCGACCTCCAGCCGGCAAGGCTGACATTTCAGCCTAACGGCTAGTTTTGGATTAGGGCTTTATATACCCCATTGGTTTGAGTTTTTCCCCAAGATTTTTGAGAGCCAAAATTTCTATACTCTTCAGTGTTTTTACAAGCTTTCAAAAAGTGTTTTAAAACTTAAAGATCTCATCTTTATTTTTGTTTTCAAGGGTTTGGAAAAATCAAAGAAAAATAGGATTTTGGGATATTGTTTTAGATCTTCATTTCTATCAATTTCAAGAAGTTTCCCAAGTAGTTTTTCTTTGTTATTTGATTTCAAAACATCTTGATTTCCACACTTGAGCTACCATTCTATTCTATTCTATAGGATCTTTTATTTGAAGGAAATTATTTGTGGTTGAGGAAACCACCAAGTTGTTACCCTTTCTTGTTGTATCCCTCTTTGGTAGAGGTTGATTTGGGTTGTGGTTAGCTCCCTCTTTGGTAGAGGTTGAGGTTGTGGTTTACTCCCTCTAGTGTGAGGTAGAGTTAGATTTGTATCCCTCAAGTGTTGAGGTGATTGGTTGTTTGGCTACGGGCCTAAAACTCTTGTGTGAGGTGGTGTTCGTGTTGCCTCGGTGAAGGTTGTTTTGGTTGGATTGGTGGAGTTCGGTACTCCGATCTTCGGTAGACCCCTTGTATTGCCTCGGTGGAGGCTGTATTGGTTGAGAGAGGAGTTCAGTACTCCTAGTGGATTGGAAATCCTTCTCGGTGAGGGCGGGGACGTAGAGCTCGGTGCTCGAACCTCGAAACACATCTTGTTGTTTGCGTTTGATCCATTGTCTCTAAACTCTCTCTCTTTTTATTTATGCATTGCTTTACTTTGTCATATCATATACATGCTTGTGTGTTTGTGTGCCTCACTTGTGCTTAAACACAAGAGCTTCATATAGCGCCTCAACTCTTATTCAGAGAAATCAAGAGGAGTTAGTCCAGAGCCCTTCACGGGGAATTCGGCTACACTCGTTGGTTGCACTAAGTATTGTTGCAAATTAGTTTTAATTTCCGCATTTAGTTCATTAGATTAGCGGTACACCTATTCACCGCCCTCTATGTGTACTTTCAAGCATCACATTGTTTCTTTTGGTACATGTGTTCACAGGACTAAAGACACCTTAGACTACATCCATTCAGATGTTTGGGGTTCCTCTCAGGTTCCATCAAAAGGTGAAGCTAGTTATCTTCTAACTTTAATTGATGATTATTCCAGAAAAGTTTGGGTGTATCCTCTCAAACATAAGAGCGATGTGTTTGCTACCTTCAAGCAGTGGAAAGTTATGATCGAAAAAAAATAAAAAGAAGGTGAAGCGCCTCAGGACCAACAATGGAATGGAGTTCTGTTTCATAGAGTTTGATCAATTCTGCAAAAATGAAGGAATTGTGCGGCGTCGTACAGTTCAATATGCACCACAACAGAATAGTGTTGCAGAAAGAATGAACATGACACTGTTGGAGAGAGCTAGGTGTATGCTCTCTAATGCTAGTTTGTCAAAATACTTTTGGGCCGAGGCAGTAAATACAGCTTACTATTTGGTAAATCGATCTCCCTCTAAAGCTATTGATTTTTAAGACTCTTGAAAAGGTATGGTCTGATATCCCTGCTAATTACTCTCATTTACGAGTATTTTGGTTGCCCTGCTTATTTTCATGTAAGTGATGGTAAGCTTGAACCTAGGGCAAAGAAAGCTATATTTCTTGGTTATACTATTGAGGTGAAGGGATACAGGTTGTGGTGTCCTGATCCTAAGTCACCTAAATTTGTTATTAATAGGGATATTACTTTTGATGAAAATTACATGTTTCAACCGAGAAAGGAGTCTGTTGTTGATATTACAGGTTCAGGAGAGGATGCAAGCAAGCAGGTGGAGTTTGAAATCAAAGTTACAGAAGGAGTGCAGGAGAGCACTCGCGTTGAACCAGTCAATGATGTTCAAGGTTCAACTTCGAGTGATGATACAATACAAGAGCAACAATACAATATTGCCACCGGGAGAGTAAGAAGGTAGATCCATACACCTAAGCGATATGCCTATGCATATATGGTCGCTTATGCTCTAAGTGTGGCAGAATCTATTGAGATTCTAGAGCCTTCCACTTACAATGAGGCTATCGGTTCTTATGAAGCTGCAGAATGGGCTGTTGCTATGACTGAAGAGATGAAATCTCTTCACAAGAACTAAACATGGGAGTTAATGAATCCGCCCAGAGGACAGAAAATTGATACTGCAGATAATCCAACAGATATGATGATAAAACCTATACCTTCGCGCAAGTTCGAGTACTGTCTCGAATTGCTTGGTGTTCAAAATGGTGAAGGTTGAGCCCGTCGAGACTAGAGAAGACAGTAAGAATCCAAAGGATGCTTGATACAGTTCAAGTTAAGGTGGGGAGATTTGTTATTCATTCAAGACAAGGTGGAGATTTGTTGATATTGTAGGCTGTCTAAAAATCAATGAGGACAAGTCATCGAAAAGCAGAGTCTAAACTCCAGACGCAGGGCTAATCATAGCTATCACTGCAGCACCAAGACACGAGGGTCAAAACCCGCGTCTCAGCATTACTGCAGCACCAAGACGCGAGGGTCGAAACCCGCGTCTCAGCATCACTGCAGCACCAAGACGCGAGGGTTGAAACCCGCGTCTCAGCATCACTTCAGCAACAAGGCGCAAGGCTCAAAACCCGCGTCTCGGTTATAACTGCCCTCGTTATTGGGTCAATTACTGCCCACGTAATGAGGGAGTTAACACCCATTATGGAGCGTTTTTAGGGGGCACGTTCACCCCTGAAACTTCTATAAATAGCCCCGTTTGCTATGGAGAAGGGGTCGGTTGATCGGATAATTCTTGAACTTCTACTGAAAGGAAAGAGAGAGTTCAACTCTTCTAACAACTTGCTGCGTACAAATTTGTCTTTGCCTACAATCTCTTTAAGATTCCTGGTGGATAGGAGCTGTGTTACTCCGTCTGCTATCCAAAGAGAGGGTTCCCAAGAGGTCCTAACGTTACCCGGTCAACAGAAAACAAGATTCACTTTTCACTGCCACATCAAGAACCCAGCACTAAACAAAGGGGAGATTCAAGTCTAAACATCTTCCCTCCCTTGTAGTAGGAGTATTGATTCGTTGTAATTCTTCGTTGATTCAAGAAAATTTTACAAGGAATTTTCTCCCACCAAACAGATATGTCTTTAATAAATAAACCAAATCATAATCTTAAACCTTTTCTCAAAGTCATCAATAGCCACCTTATGAAATCTCTAGCCACCCTAAAAGTCATCAATCGTCACTCTATGAAGATCATAGCCATCCCATGAAGATCATAACCATCTTATAAAGATTATAGCCACCCTATAAAGATCTTAACCACCCTATGATTTTGATGTATGTGTAGGGTGAAGTGATGAAGGGGTTTAGAAGTTTTGCCTATAAATAGGCATCACATTGCATGAGATTTCAAAGGCAAGGAAGTGAGAAAGAGAGAGTTACTAAATATTGTATTATCCTTTCCTTTCTCTTGTCAGTTATCTTCTTTTTGTTAAGCTCTAGTGAGTTGAATTTCATTGGGTTTGGGTGAGTGAGATTAGAGCTGTAATCTTTTCTATTCTCCCCTTTTGATTAGTGGATTCTTCTTGTTGTCTTCTCCGTAGACGTAAATCACATTGACCGAACCATGTTAAATACTGGTGTGTTGTCCACTTTGTTTCTATTAGCTTATATTGCTATCTATTTTATCTCTCTTTATACTTGTCATCTCTTGTATTTGAAGCCCACTGTTACAACGCAAATAATAGAGGAAAAAAAGAAAGAAAGAAAAGATAATAGATTGTATCTCAACTAGGGATTGTGCGTCGAGCAAGGTTGAGGGTTCCACACTCAATGAAGGTGGCAACTAAACATAAGGATTGCATTCTTTACGAGACTTGATCCAACACCTTACAACACGAGCTGATGACAACCAGGGGGCAGAGCCAGAGGGCAAAGAGGAAACGTGCCCCCTCCTACCCACATGAGAATGAGACGCAAGTGGTGGCGTTATGCCCGAGCTTCTATGCTCGAGTTGTGGAGCTTCTCGTCAGTGTCTCCGCACTTAAATTTTTTTATCACCTCGCTGCCATGCTCGCATGGCTCGGTAGAGCCCACCACCTGTTTGACCAAATGCAGATAAGAATGGAGAGGCAAAATCTGAGCCTGATTATGGGATGAGGATAATTTTAACAAATACCCCCCGACGTCTTTGAAATCTTGGATCTTTCCCAACCCACAATTGTAGAGAGAGGGCAAAAAAGAAAAGGAAAATAGAGTTTTTTAAACTCTATGACAGGAGTTTGATCGACCGGACAGTCAACCGACATACACAAGAGTTGGATCAGCCGACAACTCGGTCGACCAATGTTGCACGAGAGGAAAAGAACCCAGTTGACGGTCGTCCGGGCGGTCGACTGACCCAACTCTAAAGATCAAACAGAGAGTTGGGACTTGGATCTAGTCGACCGACCAATCGACCGTACCCAACTTTGAGTCTAAAAGAGAGTTGGGGGTTTTGAGCGGTCAACCGATAGTCGAGTCAGAGATATTTCTGGACCCAACTTGGAGCTGATTTGGTGGTGTTTTCTTCTCTTTATAAATAGAGGATGTGAACCCATTTTAGGGTTTGGACTTTGCTGAGTGAGTTTTTAAGAGAATCAGTTGTAATCCTCTTGTAATTTTGTGTAAATCATCAATAAATCTCTCTTCTGCCTCGGGAACGTAGGCATCTAGCCGAACCTCGTAAATCTCTCTCTCCCTCTCTATTGTCTGTTGTTTATGATCTAGAGTTTGTGTTCTTTGGCTGGTTCAAGGGACTCAACAACAACCAACCCCCAACCCCCCCTCCCGCTTCTTTGAAATCTTGGCTCCACCACTGATGACAACCATGCACCATCAGTACGGCATTCCCTTAGCCAAACCCGATCCAACATGGTGCATGCCCCAAATGAGTATGCTAAAGGAGGAGAGAGAGTACAATCATTTACTCATTACGCAACAAGAAGCATCTTGTAACATGTTCGCTAATAATTAACCATAGTATCAATCAATTGATTAAGCACCCATGCTAATTAACACCATAATTATAAGCTTCCAATAATAATTAAGTCAAACATGATTGACCTTAATTACCATAGGCACTATTAATGTGTTAGACTTTGGCCACCATGCAAATAGGAATAGGAACCTAGCTAACCAAAATCGTATGTACAAAGAGCTAGCAAGTAAATTTGATTAACATATAGTTGGGATTCTGTCTTCTCACGCTACAGCTGGGGCCAAAGTCTTGCCATGTGCTATTTTTGAATAATTAGCGACTGTGTGAAAGTTTTGATGTGGACAAAAGACCCTCCCCCAGTGTTTTTGTCATTGTCAACGACTGTAAGGAGAAAAGATATTTAGATGGAGCTTATAGCTTGTATATTTTCTATTAGCTAAAGGCCGAGACCGAGAGACATCCAAGTTTAAAAAGGTTTGATTTGGGTTCGGTTCATGTGTGTGAGCGACATACATATACAATAAGAGAACCAATCATGCATTGACACGTATATTGTTCCTTTTATAATATGTTATGTGTGGGCCTCAACACATATTATAAGAGAATATAAGAGTTTTAATTCATGTTTCAACACGAGATTGGTTCTCTTATTATATGTGTGTGTGGCTCACACACATGAAACTGAACCCGTGAAAGGTGACCCACGTCCAAACAAAAACCATGCACATTCCCATGCACGTTTCAGTCACTAATTGGTCGTGTACGTACGTGTTGTGCTCGTGTTTCCATTCGGTGCATGTGTGCGATGATTAAAAGTGGCACGATTCATCTTGGCACGTTTATTTATGACTTGTGCATGTGTGTGTGTGTGTGTTTGGTTTTTAAATCATTTTAAGATGGAAATTTAGCATGCGTATTGTGGTGTTTATTAGAAATTTAAGTAGACTCTACTATCAAAATGATAATAGAGAAGATCTGTATTAAGAAAAATAGAAGTTAATTGTAGAAATCACTTCGTATTATGAACGTTTCAAATAAACTCTCCTGTTTTATTATCATCATCATATATATTTTAGATCGAGAAAAAAATATTGTCAATTAGTTAATATTGGTAAATATATAGCACTCATCTAACAATTTTTGAGAAGTTACACATTTCACTTTCCCTTTTGTGTGTTTTCTCTCATGATCTTTTGGTTTACTTTCAAGTTATTTTTGCAGATAACAACGTACTAAACTTTCTATGCATTAGTGTCAAAGAAAACAGGGGGTTAGATAATAAACTATGGTTCACTAAATTTTTTGCAATTTCCGGGCCTGGTTCCCGGCCCAAAAGGCCTGGCCCAAACCCATCATGTCCGAGATGGGTTGGACTGGCCAGTGGAGGCTGGGCTGCCATCCAGCCACTCATTAAGAGATATTAGATCCTCTTGTCCGATTAGGCCGGCCCATTCTCTCGTTGTTTAAGAGCTCCGCTCACCCACAGGTTGCTGGTCCAAGCCCTTACGCGAGCGTGACATATTGGTGCCCTCATGCCCCCCTGACTATCAAAAAAAAACCTCATTGTTTGATTTTTTTTCCCCATAGACTTCGAGATGTATCTAGGTTGATGTACCAGTGTGTGTAGAGCTTACTCTGTGCAGAGCAGTTGTAACTCTCAATTATACCCTCACAAAAAAAAAAATCATTGTTTGTATTATAATATTAGAGAAATGAGACAAACAATAAAACAAGTTTGCATACAATGTAAGTGAAGGATACAGTATAAATGCAGAAGAAAATCTCTCCCCCTTGCATTTTATTCAATAATCTAGACTCTTAGTATCTGAGATTGAAAGAAAATGCTAATATTAGGTACAGACGCAAACGAATAATACTATCACGATGAACTGAAAAGCCATATTTACATGGACAAAAGTGTTTTCTAAACATTCCATTAAGCAGTATCTAAGTACTCGTTTATGGGGTAGGAAATTAAAAAAAAAAAAAAAAAAAAGCAGAGGAAAAAAAAAACCATTATTATCACAAGTTAGTATCTCTTTCTTTCTTTCTTTTCTATGAGATTTGTGCATACTTGCAATGCTTTAAATTTCTTTCTTCGGGGAAAATGTAATGCTGTAAAATTACACCTCAGATTGTTACAAATGGGAAGTACAAGAGCAGTGGTGAATGGCGATTGTCGTTGTTGTTGTAGGTCCATCGATGGATGTGGTTATTGTTCCTGCCTCTTGTGAGCAGCGAGAGTCCAGCAGCTTTCCATGGGATAAGTTTCTGACACAGATCGGAAGCAAAAGCGCCTGTTAAATCTTATTCTTGGACCGGTGAACTCCAAATAAAATTCTAGAAAATAACTCTGGAATCCATCAGATAAATTTTTTTTCTTCAAATTTTATTAAACTTCAAGATTCCTACAAAGAGTTTCAAAGGTTCTTTATATAGACCTTGGCAATAAAATTCAAATAAAACTTAATTTCTTCTAAAATACTCTTAGAAATAATAGGACTTCTAATTTGACTCGAACTTTAATAACAAAAATAAAAGAAAAATAAAAGTAAAGTAAAAAACTGAAAAATAAAAATAATTAGAAGCCTAAAGCCCTAATAGAAAAAGTGCTAATAAATAAACAGAAAATTTACTACTAATTAACATAATTTAAAATTTTACGAAACTGACCCGAATTTTACAGATCGCCCCCTTCAGAATTTGTAGAACTGTCCTTGTAATTTAAAATCGTCATAACTTTCGCATACATGCTCTGATTTTCACATTCCAGTATGCGTTGGAATGATCTTTATGTTCTCTTGATATTGAAATACAAATATGTTGTTTCAAACTTCTAATTTTTATCAAATTTACTGAATTTTCCTATTTCAGTTTCAAAGAGTATGTCGAGCGCCAGCAGGGAAAAAAGCTCAAGGACAAGTTGTTCTAGATTACTTAAGATTCCAAGACTTGTCTATGTTAGAATGGTTCAAAAGTTGATAGTGTTGGATATTCTGCTTAACAAGAATCAATCTGACAACTAATCAAGATCACTGATATATCAACAATCTAATTGGCGAGGTCGGCAAATATCAGGTGGGAGGTTTTCCGTTCAATAGAACGTTCCTTAATTTAAGAACCACCTTTCAATTTTCTTCCTTGGTTAAAGCACCAATTAGACTGAATTTAAGTCAGTCTCGATATACTGTAAAGTATATCCCTTGTATAAAGGATTTAATCCACTTATACAGTATTTAGAGTGAGGTACGCTTAGAGCGAATCTCCTTAAGACAATTACGTCCCCCGCACCGGTGCTAACGGGATAATGGATGCTGGTCTCCCAAGATACAACACTCTTTCACGGTATTTGGATAGCACTACCAAATCACCGTACTGTCGAACCGTAGTCAACCAGTACCTTCTACAGGATCGTTGAAGCAGCAGTACAAGGACAAATTTCGGATGAATATTTGCCCCTTACTTTGGAGTAGCACCCACTGTTGAGGACGATGGAAGGTTGAAGAATATTCTTCTTCAGAAGTCTTAGATTAGGACAACAATTCTATAAAAGAATCTGTTGAATTTTCTAAGCCTTCTTTCAGAACGAATTTTGCAGAATCTCCGTTGGAAGTCGCTTCGGAAACCGAGTTACGGATTTACCACTTCCCTTTTGGAAGTCACTTCAGAACTCCACTTCCCAGTTCTGAACGCAGAAAATTGAAATGTTCAGAACTTAGAGAGAAAGAGAGAGAGTTGTTTTCTTGGTGTGTCTTTCAATTGAGAATTGGAGCCCTTTATATAGCCTTCCAGGAGGGGCCAACAGGTTCGAACCCAAACGAAAGGTTGCAACCTATCGACCCAACAGTCATGACTGTTGGCTATCCAATTGGTTCACAGCCTTTGGCAGTCAACTGGCTTGTTCGTAACCTTTGGCGCAACTATTGGCAGTCCAACAGGTTCGCAACCGTTGGCAGACCAACAGACTTGCAACTATTGGCCGTTCAACTGGTCTGACACCTGTTGGCGGATCGGTTCGAAACCTGACAGCGGAGCGGGTCCGTTGGCGGGGCGGAGCGGGTTTGGTTCGGGTAGCGGCTCATACCCTTGAGACCTGATTCAAAAAGAACCAGCCCAGGTAGGGAACTCAAACCAGAACCAGAACCCGAACCCGGACCCGAGCCCGAGCCCGAGCCCGGCCCGGCACCGGCGCCGGCGCCGGCGCGCACGCATGATAGGGCATGGTTCCCTCCCAATCGCGCGCGAAAACTCCAAGTACCCAAAGGGCACGCCCTTTGTTCTCAATTTTCTCTATTTATACACCACAAACTTCCATCCCACGGTCAATGTGGGACTAAATGCTTTTAGCTACCTTTAGTCCCGTTTTGGGTTTGAATTAGGCAATCTTTATACTTGAATATCTCATTCATTCGAAGTCGGAATTGAACATGTGAATATACCACGTTCATCCCCAATGGAAGGAGAACACACTCCAACCATCATCCAATTGATTCGATCAACGGATCTCGCCATAATTCAACTTGAAGATTCATACTTATATTCTTCAATTCCAACAATCCCCCACAATGAATGGAGATTTAAGGAAATGATACACAAAGAGACTGACTCTATTGTGAAAGGTACTTGAGAAAAGAAACTGCATAAGAATAGGTGAACTAGGTCTTGAACCTTCCATAGCGAAAGTTTTATCGGACTTACTGGCTAATCAGTGAACTAGGTCTTGAACTGTTAGCCGTTAGTGTAAGCCAAATCAACAAGCTTCACACAGTAACTTTTCAAATCAACTTTGGTTCTCGGTTGTGTCCGTTTTGGCCCTGGACATTCTTAGTTTCAGAGAGTATCTTAAGGGAATAACAGCCTCTATAGAAATTCCCAAAGAGCCGACCCAACTCTATACTCACATAGGTGATGGACCTATTAAGAGTAGTCTACTCTACTCCACTTGTTTAGTAACAAGATATAGGCATCATTAAAAGCGTTAAGCTTATCCTTAATCCACTTGTAGAAAAGCACTTATGTGCACCTTAGGAATGGATTGGAGTCAAGCTCCCAAGTGCTTACTTGCTGAGTCAATCATAACTAGTTTTTCCTCTTGAACTTAGTCCGTGGAATCTCCAGTCGCTAAGTAAGGTTTCCATTAAGCTGGCTCGGTAAGGTTAGGCTTTTAGACCCATTCCCCTCGATGCGCAGTTTATACGCTCTCCACTTAAACCTTTAGTAAGCGGATCCGCTAAATTATCCTTTGACGATACAAAGTCAATAGAGATAATTCCATTTGAGAGTAACCGCTTCACGGTATTATGTCTACGACGAATATGTCTAGACTTACCGTTGTATATAACATTTTGTGCCCTAGATATAGCTGCTTGATTATCGCAGTGTATACATATGGCGGGCACTGGCTTTTGTCATAATGGTATATCTTCTAAGAATTGTCGAAGCCATTCTGCTTCTTCTCCCGCCTTATCTAAGGCTATGAATTCCGATTCCATAGTGGAACGGGCAATACATGTTTGCTTAGAAGATTTCCATGATACCGCTGCTCCTGCAAGAGTAAATACGTATCCGCTAGTTGATTTTGATTCCTCAGAATCTGCAATCCAATTAGCATCACTGTATCCTTCAAGTACAGGTGGATACTGTCCATACCTCAAGGCATATTCCTTGGTATGTGATACGTAACCCAATACTCGTAGTAGAGCGGTCCAATGTAGATCACTAGGATTACTAGTGTATCTACTTAACTTGCTTACAGCGTAAGCAATATCGGGTCTAGTGCAATTCATCAAATACATTAGACTTCCGATAATCTGAGAATACTCCAACTGGCATATTCCAGTTCCTGTATTCTTATGAAGGTGGACGTGTGGGAGAAAAGGATTTGTATTCTCCTTTATCCCATGATCCTTGAATCTTTCTATCATCTTATCCACGTAGTGAGATTGAGATAGACTGATTCCATCTGGTGTTCTGGTGATTTTAATTCCTAAAATTACATTAGCAACCCCCAGATCCTTCATGTCAAAACTGTTGGATAATATTCGTTTAGTGGACTTAATAATTTTAATATTAGTCCCAAGTATCAACATGTCGTCTACATAAAGACAAATAATGATACACGCATTTTCAACTATTTTCGTGTAAACACACTATCGCATTCATTGATAGTGAATCCATCTTTGATCATGACACTATCAAATTTCTCATGCCATTATTTTGGAGCCTGCTTTAAACTGTATAAGGATTTTACCAATTTACACACCTTGTGTTCTTGGCCCTTGACTTTAAATCCTTCAGGTTGCTCCATATATATCTCTTCATTTAATTCACCATTTAAGAATGCAGTCTTGACATCCATTTGATGGATATCTAAGTTATGCAATACTGCTATTGCAATCAACATCCGAATGGACGTTATTCTTGTTACTGGTGAATAAGTATCGAAGTAGTCAAGTCCTTCTTTTTTTCGATAACCCTTGGCTACTAATCTAGCCTTGTACTTATCGATAGATCCATCGGGTTTTAATTTTCGTTTGAAAATTCACTTACACCCAATTGGTTTACTGCCAGGAGGCAAGTTTACTAATTCCCAAGTATGATTAGTTAGTATGGATTCTATTCGCTATTTATAGCTTCTTTTCACATTTGTGCTTCTGGGTTGACATAGCCTCTTTAAATGTTTGAGGCTCGCTCTCAATAGCGTATGCTATGAAATCTGGACCAAAAGATTTTGAGATTCTAGATCTCTGACTTCTTCTTGGTTTAGTTTCCGCATTAACAATTGGTTCCTCGGGGCTTTCGTCCCTGAACGCCATCTCGTGTGTTCTTTTCCCAGAAGTCTTATCTGCTTCCCGTTTGTACGGAAAGATGTCTTCAAAGAACACAGCATCTCTAGATTCGATAATCATGTTTACATGAATATCTGGTATCTCTGATTTATGAACCAGAAATCTGTAGGCACTACTATTCAAGGCATAGCCTATGAATATGCAGTCCATAGTTTTTGCTCCCAACTTAGTCTTTTTAGGTAATGGTGTCAGTACCTTTGCAAGGCACCCCCACATTTTGAGGTAATGGTAGGAAGGTGTTCTTCCATGCCATAACTCGAATGGTATTAGACCAAGTTTCTTGTGGGGTACTCTATTTAGAATATAATTTGCAGTTAATAGAGCTTTCCCCCACAAGTTTTGCGGAGCTCCAGAACTTACGAGCATGGAATTAACCATCTCCTTCAAAGTTCTGTTCTTCCGTTCAGCAATTCCATTCTGCTGAGGAGTGTATGGTGCTGTAGTTTGATGGATTATACCAAAACTAGCACATAACTCACTAAAATCATTTGATTCATATTCTCCGCCTCTATCGGATTTTAGAATCTTGATTTTCTTGTTGAGTTGATTCTCAACTTCGGCTTTATATGTTATAAACATATTGATTGCCTCATCCTTACTGTACAAAAGATACACATAACAGTATCTTGTACAGTCATCAATAAAAGTAATGAAATACTTTTTACCGCCTCTAGTTGGCATAAACTTCAAGTCACATAGATCGCTATGAATTAACCCTAAAGGTTCTGTATTTCGATCTATTGAGTGAAATGAATTTTTCGCTAACTTGGCCTCAATACAAAGCTCACACTTGCGAATTTCTTCCAAGTTGAGTTTAGGAATATATCCCAGATTAGACAAGTTCTTCAAAGACTTGTAATTTACATGCCCTAATCTAGCATGCCACAAATTAGGAGACTCAAGCAAATAAACAGAAGATTTTCCTTTATTTATAAGCTTCGGGTACAAATACACAGACTTTTTATCTACCACTGCAACATTGGCTTTAAAAAGTCCATCAACAAGATAACCCTTTCCCACATACATTGTAACACTTGCCTTAATTAAAGCATTACTTCCCCTAAATAATCATACCTTAAAGGAGTAATGAAATTAGTATGCATGCATGATACCTTAGTTAAGCCATGCTTATTATATGAGTATGTATAAACAAGTGTATACATAAGTATTTATACATCCATGTATATAGGTATAAGAATACCCCACATGTGTTTGACTTATTACCACCATCCCCACCATGCTTGTACCTCATGGAGAGGGGGGAGAGATATGGAGCTTGGTATAGGGTATGGAGTAGAGTAGAAATAGGGGACACATGGCACATTATTATGGAGAGTTAGAGGCTATAAATAGAGGGGGATGAAGAGGATTAAACACTTTGATCAAACACTCTCTCTCTCTTCACAAACTCTCTCCCTCTCTTCCCTTTCCTGCAGTTGCAGCAGCAGCAACAAAGGAGAGCAGCAGCACAGCAGCAGCAGCAGCAGCAGGAGGGCAGCAGCAGCAACAACAAGGAACAACAGCAGCAACAACAAAGGCAGCAGCAACAACAGTTAGAAACAGCCAAAAATCAGACCATACTACTTAAAGAGTGAGTAGAACATGCTAATCTTAACAACATGATGAGTAGAAATAAGTAGGAAATGAAATAAAGCATAAGAGATACACAAGTATTTGACCTTATGTATATTTTGGGATCATGCATAGATTGTGATATCTAGAAATGTTAGCTACTTCACAAAGACTCATATGTTTTAAATTTCGCAATTACTTGCTATTTTTGTTTACGAATTCATGATATTACTATATGTCTTGCATATTGATATCGTATGATGGTATGATGTGATGGAGGAAGGGACCGGGTTGAACCGGAGGCGTAGAAGGGGAGATTTTATATTTATGTAATGGAGGAAGGGACCGGGTTGAACCGGAGGCGTAGAAGGGGAGATTTTATATTTATGTAACGGAGGAAGGGACCGGGTTGAACCGGAGGCGTAGAAGGGGAGATTATGTGTATGTATATGGATATTACTAAGATATAAGTCCTATGATATAATCATACATAAATCCTTAACTTTTAAATCTAGAATCACTTCTTAACAGGCAATTTCTATGTAGAGTAGTCGACTTGGTCCCTGGGATAGTCGACTAAAAGTGTGATAATTAGGCAGATATTCTGCTGGATAGCAGGATTAGTCGACTACATATAGACTGTAGTCGACTAATCCCAGATACAGAGAGCAAACAGAAAGTTAACAATCTGTTTTTGACAGTTTTAGTCGACTATAGTAGACTTACTAGTCGACTAATATATTGGATTAGTCGACTACACCAGGAGGGTAGTCGACTATAGGTGACATCCAGAGAGTAACACAACTTTTGACAGTTTTAATCGACTATAGGGGAATTCAAGTCGACTAGTACTTGAGTTAGTCGACTATACCAGGAAGGGTAGTCGACTACATAAATCCCTGGCTGTTAGTAAAGAAGCAGGTACGTGTGGAGCAAAGTTAGTCGACTATAGCTTTAGAATTAGTCGACTTACAGATAGTCTTAGTCGACTATAGGGTGGTCTAGTCGACTAGGAAAGCCTTGTTACTGTGTTCTGATTGGGTTCTTGGCTAATAATAAAATCTTATAAAAATAGTATAATGACACACTTGTCAACCGGATAATTTAGCCATGTATACCTACTTGATAAATATATTTAAATATTGTTTTCCTCACTGAGCCGTCAAGCTCACTCTATTCTAACTCCACCTACAGGTTTGGACAAGGGCAAGGGACCCGCTTAAGGGCAATTGCGCGGCAACCATCACCGGAACTACTGTTTTAAAAGTTACTTTTGTTATGTATATGATTTTGTATAAACATGCGTACTTTAGCTGGGTATCACCCTTGACTTGTAATTTATAAAGGACCTGGTGTTGGACTCTAACTGTGTATGTATATATATCCTGATATGGTAATTATAGACTGTGTTTCTTATAGAATTTTGAGCCATGGCGTTATCATGATAAGTCTCGATGTTATCTTAGTAGAAATTCTGAAGGATAGTGAAGAGTTCTGATGATTATATTGGTAGTATTATACCTTGATGAGCCCCACGTTGGAATTATACGAGATGATTGTGATTAAATGGAAAATCTAAACTGGGACCGTTACAGTTGGTATCAGAGCAAAGGTTTAGAAGTAAAAAGAGTAAGAGATGATGAATTTGTTAGGTCTATACGTGCAGACATGTGATCATAGTTAAGTAGTTAGTCTTATATGACAAGGGATGCATTAAATTATCTATTGAATCTGAGTTATTCTAAAGACATGAGACTTATGAGTAAACTAAGGATAAGTATAGTTACTAGTGTATCTATTTATGCTGCTTCTTGATGATAGCCGTATGATTGAGACTATTTCATGGACTTGAAATTGATACGACCTTGTTGTTTACATGTAGATGGGGGACTCCGATGTATACTGGCCCGTCTCTAGCTCCGACAGCTCGAGTGAGAGCTGGGTGGCGGATTCCATGGATTGGGGGTACGAGTCGGACGAAACTGATCCAGCGGAAACGATTGTACCCCTAAACTGGGTAGATTGTGAGGAGGTTGAGTCGCAGGCATCTAATAAGCCTGAACCAACCAATGTGGACACAGGAAGCTTTGTGGGAGATTCACTTGAGATACCAGTGACGGAGCACTCTAGCACGATTAAAGAAGAAACCCGAAGGGGATTTACATATGGAGGCGTCTTTTGGAACGAAACGTGGGAAGAGGATATGGACCTTTATGATGACTTAGACGACTGGTGCTGCGCCGGGGACGAATCACCGGAAGAAGACCCCGAGGAAGATATGGATGATAGCAGCAGCACTAGCGGAGATTCTAGTGGGGATACTCTACCCTACGAAGGGTGAACCTTAGAGCCGGCACTTTTGATGTATATACATGTATAGGCCTAGTATGTTAGGTGATGGATATCCTTAGGGTTGTTGTATGTACCCTGGCATATATCTTATGAATGCACATGGGTTAGTCTGGATATCCAAGAAGGAAGGCATGTCAGCATAATACCTTTTGTATCCATGATGGATGTATATATATATATATATATATATATATATATATATATATATATATATATATATATATATATATATATATATATATATATATATAATCAGTTGCTTGTTTTCAAAAGTAATGTTATTAACATGATTGCATGAGACTAAAGTTTTATCCCAATGCATTCCTAAATTGGGTAGTATGTTGATTAGACGCCCTTATTTTATAGGGGAGAACCAATGGATTTGAACCAACTACCACCTGATGAGTCACTGTCGCTTGATACGACACACTACAGCGAGATGGGGAGCGCGCACCCCGTGAACAATGATGGAGATTCTGAAGTTCAAATGAGAGGGAATGAGGGAACTCCAGGGGTAATGCCGGAGTGGCTCGCACAACTAATGACCAGAGCGAGCAATAACAACTCCCATCGAGCACTGGAGCAGTTTCAGAAGATGAAACCGCCCGTATTCGAAGGAGAAGCGGACCCCTTACAAGCCGAAGCATGGCTCCTTCAAATAGAAAAGATCCTAGAAGTTATGAGCTGCACTGATGAACAAAAGGTGTCCTTCTCTTCTTTTATGTTCCAAAAGGAAGCGGAACATTGGTGGAGGGCAGTGAAGCATAGTATGAAGAATGCAAGGGAATCAATCACCTGGGAATTCTTGGTGAACAAATTCACTGAGAAATACATTCCGGAGACAGCCAGAGATAAGATGGCGACAGAATTCTTAGAACTACGTCAAGGTTCTATGAATGTATCCCAGTATGATCAGAAATTCACTCAGCTATCCAGATATGCTGATGCCTTGGTAAGGAGTGAAGCAGAAAAGACAAAGAGGTTCGTAAAGGGCCTAAGATCGGATATTCGTGGCCGACTGATTCCATTACAACTGAGGAATTATCTCCAGGCAGTAGAAAGAGCTTTGGAGGTAGAAATGGACATACAAGAAGGTCAGGGAGACTGGGTGGAAGGAACTCCCAATTCTAAGTGCCCCCGTTATCAAGGACCTCCAATGATGACGGCATCAGGATCCACCAGTAGCAAAGGGCCTGGGTTTAACACCACTTTTCATAGAGGAGGAGGGGCCAGAGGCGGGAGAACATGGCTGAGAAACAGAGACACCCCCTCGAAGACACAAGCTACCTCTGCGTCCCATCCCAGAATCTCGGAGGCTCCCTGGTGTCAGAGGTGTAGAGTAAACCATTTTGGAAACTGCCTCCTAGACAGGTCTTGTTTTAATTGTGGAGAGGTGGGACATCTAAGGAAAAATTGTCCGACAATGCGTGGAAGCCAAGGGCCGAGTAGAGGAAGTGGAAGGCCGACCATGAGGACGAATCCTCCTAGAGGACAAGCCAGTAATGCCCCACGTCCTGCTGCAACCCAGTCATCGGTTCAGCAACCTCGGGTGCAAGGCAGAACCTTCGCATTAACCCACCGGTAAGCAATGGCCTCAAATGCAGTGGTGGAAGGTATGATCTCCGTATCAGGATATATTGCCCATGCATTGTTTGACCCTGGAGCTACTCATTCATTCGTATCTAGTGCTTTTGCTTATAAATTAAATCAAGTATCAAAACCCCTAGGACTTCAATTGGTTGTGTCCACACCTATAGGGGAAAATTTGATAGCTAGCACTAGATATGCGAATTGTGAAGTGATAATTGGAGAAATGAAAACATCCATTGATCTGATTAAGCTAGGTTAAATGGAGTTCGATGCCATACTAGGGATGGACTGGTTGTCTGCTTGTAGTGCTCATGTGGATTGTAATAAGAAGAGGATTATCTTTAAAATGGAAGGGACTCCGGAGTTTATTTTTGAAGGAGAAAAAGTTAGTTGTGATATACCTCACATATCAGCCATCAAGGCCACCAAGTTAATGAAGCAAGGGTGTCAAGGATTCCTGGCTTCGGTATTAGATACCACCAGGATTGATGTAAATATTAAGACTATTCCAATTGTGAATGAGTTCCCTGACGTGTTCCCGGAAGAATTACCAGGCCTGCCCCCAGATCGGGAAGTAAATTTACAATAGATGTAATACCCGGTACTGCCCCAATTTCTAAGGCACCGTACCGTATGGCCCCTGCAGAAATGAAAGAACTTAAAACTCAATTGCAGGACTTATTAGACAAAGGTTTCATTCGGCCAAGTGTATCTCCCTGGGGAGCACCTGTACTATTTGTAAAGAAGAAGGATGGGAGTATGAGACTATGTGTTGACTACCGGGAATTGAATAAGGCAACTATCAAGAATAAGTACCCTCTTCCTCGAATTGATGACTTATTTGATCAACTACAAGGGTCTTGTGTATTTTCTAAGATAGATCTTAGATCGGGGTATCATCAGTTGAAGGTCAAACCTGAAGATGTGTCCAAATCAGCTTTCCGGACAAGATATGGACACTTTGAATTTTTAGTCATGCCTTTTGGACTCACTAATGCCCCGGCAGCATTTATGGACTTAATGAATCGGATTTTTCAACCATATCTAGACCAGTTTGTAGTGGTATTCATTGATGATATTTTAGTCTATTCAAAGAATATAGAAGATCACAAGAAACATCTTAATACTGTCCTTCAAATCTTGAGAGAGAAGCAACTCTATGCAAAGTTGAAGAAATGTGAATTTTGCCTAGAACAAGTAGGGTTTCTTGGCCATATCATATCTAAGGAAGGAATATCAGTAGACCCGGTAAAATCGAAGCAATCCGAGATTGGCCTAGACCCACTAATGTTACTGAAGTTCGAAGTTTCTTGGGATTAGCTGGGTACTACAGAAGATTTGTAGAAGGATTTTCTCTGATTGTAGCACCAATGACTCAATTAACTAGAAAGAATAAGAAGTTTGCATGGGGAGAAGATCAAGATAGGAGCTTCCTGGAGATTAAAGCTAGACTGACATCTGCTCCTGTCTTAATTGTACCTTCGGGGACTGAAGGATTTGTCATCTTTAGTGATGCATCAAAACTGGGATTGGGATGTGTGTTAATGCAACATAGAAAAGTCATTGCCTATGCATCCCGACAATTGAAGACCCATGAAAGAAATTACCCCACTCATGACTTGGAATTAGCCGCTGTGATTTTTGCTTTAAAGATCTGGCGACATTATTTGTATGGAGTGTCTTGTGAAGTTTTTACTGATCATAAGAGCTTAAAATACATCTTCACACAAAAGGAACTGAACATGAGGCAGAGGAGGTGGTTAGAACTAATGAAGGATTATGATATCACTATTCAATACCACCCTGGGAAGGCCAATGTGGTGGCTGATGCTTTGAGCCGGAAATCAGGAGGGACCCTGGCCGCCTTGATGACTCGTCAAGCAAGAATATTAAGGGATCTAGAAGAAATGCAAATAGAGGTGCGAGTCATTGATCCTTCTAATTCTGAGTATCAATTGAATCAAGTGAGTATTCAATTTAATCTATACGACAAGATCAAAGAAGCCCAACAAGGAGATACTCAAATAAAGAAGATAATGAAGAAAGTGCAAGAAGGAGAACTCAAGGAGTTTCAAATAGAAGGTGATGTACTGCGGCTTGGACGCAGATTATGTGTGCCAGATGTAGCAGAGATCAAAGAAGAAATAATGAAGGAGGCTCATAGTACACCTTATACAGCTCATCCCGGAAGCACAAAAATGTACCAAGATCTGCGACATAACTTCTGGTGGGATGGAATGAAGGTGGACATTTCAAATTTTGTCCGCAAATGTTTAGTCTGTCAACAAGTAAAGGCGGAACATAAGAAGCCCCAGGTTTGTTGGTGCCTTTATCTATTCCTGAATGGAAGTGGAGTCAAATCGCAATAGATTTTGTCACTGGACTTCCTCGGACGTCCCAAGGACTGGATACAGTCTGGGTAGTGGTAGACAGACTCACTAAATCTGCTCATTTTCTGCCTATCCGGATCAATTATTCAATGGAAAGACTGGCTCAGGTCTATATCCGAGAGATAATTAGATTACATGGAGTACCTGAATCCATTGTATCAGACCGAGACCCAAGATTTCAATCAAGATTTTGGAAGAGTTTGTCCAAAGCTATGGGCACTAAATTACAACTCAGTACAGCAGCCCACCCCCAAACAGATGGACAGTCAGAAAGGACCATTCAAATATTGGAAGATATGTTGAGAACCTGTGTACTAGATTTTGGGGGAAGTTGGGACAACTATTTACCCTTAGTGGAGTTTGCTTATAATAATAGTTATCAGTCCACTATTGGTATGCCTCCATTTGAAGCATTGTATGGGAGGAGGGGTAGATCGCCAATCTGTTGGGAGGAAGTTGGGGATAGAAGACTGTTCGGCCCCGATGTAATTCAAGAGGCTACGGAGAAGATCAAGCTAATCAAAGAAAGGATGAAAGCAGCCCAGAACAGACAGAAAGCTTATGCAGACAATCGTCGCAGACCACTGGAGTTTGAAGTAGGGGATAGTGTTTTTCTGAAGGTATCTCCAATGAAGGGAGTGAGACGCACCGGCAGTAAGAACAAATTAGCCCCTAGATATGTGGGTCCGTTTGAGATACTGGATAAAATTGGACCGGTTGCTTACCGCTTGGCCCTACCCCCTGCCTTAGAACGGATGCACAATGTATTTCATGTATCTCAGCTGAGGAAGTATGTGCCCGATCCTGATCACGTCATCTCCTATGAACCCCTGCATATACTAGAAGATATGTCTTAGCGGAAGAACCAGTACAAATTCTTGATCGCAAGGAGAAGCAATTGAGAAGCAAAAATATTCCCTTGGTCAAGGTCTTATGGAGAAATCAAAATAAAGAAGAAGCCACTTGGGAACTGGAAGAGGAGATAAGAAAAGCCTATCCGCAATTGTTCCAAGGTACGTTAAGTTTCGAGGACGAAACTTCCATAAGGAGGGTAGAATGTAACACTTGCCTTAATTAAAGCATTACTTCCCCTAAATAATCATACCTTAAAGGAGTAATGGGAATTAGTATGCATGCATGATACCTTAGTTAAGCCATGCTTATTATATGAGTATGTATAAACAAGTGTATACATAAGTATTTATACATCCATGTATATAGGTATAAGAATACCCCACATGTGTTTGACTTATTACCACCATCCCCACCATGCTTGTACCTCATGGAGAGGGGGGAGAGATATGGAGCTTGGTATAGGGTATGGAGTAGAGTAGAAATAGGGACACATGGCACATTATTATGGAGAGTTAGAGGCTATAAATAGAGGGGGATGAAGAGGATTAAACACTTTGATCAAACACTCTCTCTCTCTTCACAAACTCTCTCCCTCTCTTCCCTTTCCTGCAGTTGCAGCAGCAGCAACAAAGGAGAGCAGCAGCAGCACAGCAGTAGCATTAGCAGCAGCAGGAGGGCAGCAGCAGCAACAACAAGGAACAACAGCAGCAACAACAAAGGCAGCAGCAACAACAGTTAGAAACAGCCAAAAATCAGACCATACTACTTAAAGAGTGAGTAGAACATGCTAATCTTAACAACATGATGAGTAGAAATAAGTAGGAAATGAAATAAAGCGTAAGAGATACACAAGTATTTGACCTTATATATATTTTGGGATCATGCATAGATTGTGATATCTAGAAATGCTAGCTACTTCACAAAGACTCATATGTTTTAAATTCCGCAATTACTTGCTACTTTTGTTTACGAATTCATGATATTACTATATGTCTTGCATATTGATATCGTATGATGGTATGATGTGATGGAGGAAGGGACCGGGTTGAACCGGAGGCGTAGAAGGGGAGATTTTATATTTATGTAATGGAGGAAGGGACCGGGTTGAACCGGAGGCGTAGAAGGGGAGATTTTATATTTATGTAACGGAGGAAGGGACCGGGTTGAACCGGAAGCGTAGAAGGGGAGATTATGTGTATGTATATGGATATTACTAAGATATAAGTCCTATGATATAATCATACATAAATCCTTAACTTTTAAATCTGGAATCACTTCTTAACAGGCAATTTCTATGTAGAGTAGTCGACTTGGTCCCTGGGATAGTCGACTAAAAGTGTGATAATTAGGCAGATATTCTGCTGGATAGCAGGATTAGTCGACTACATATAGACTGTAGTCGACTAATCCCAGATACAGAGAGCAAACAGAAAGTTAACAATCTGTTTTTGACAGTTTTAGTCGACTATAGTAGACTTACTAGTCGACTAATATATTGGATTAGTCGACTACACCAGGAGGGTAGTCGACTATAGATGACATCCAGAGAGTAACACAACTTTTGACAGTTTTAGTCAACTATAGGGGAATTCAAGTCGACTAGTACTTGAGTTAGTCGACTATACCAGGAAGGGTAGTCGACTACATAAATCCCTGGCTGTTAGTAAAGAAGCAGGTACGTGTGGAGCAAAGTTAGTCGACTATAGCTTTAGAATTAGTCGACTTACAGATAGTCTTAGTCGACTATAGGGTGGTCTAGTCGACTAGGAAAGCCTTGTTACTGTGTTCTGATTGGGTTCTTGGCTAATAATAAAATCTTATAAAAATAGTATAATGACACACTTGTCAACCGGATAATTTAGCCATGTATACCTACTTGATAAATATATTTAAATATTGTTTTACTCACTGAGCCGTCAAGCTCACTCTATTCTAACTACACCTACAGGTTTGGACAAAGGCAAGGGACCCGCTTAAGGGCAATTGCGCGGCAACCATCACTGGAACTACTGTTTTAAAAGTTACTTTTGTTATGTATATGATTTTGTATAAACATGTGTACTTTAAGCTGGGTATCACCCTTGACTTGTAATTTATAAAGGACCTAGTGTTGGACTCTAACTGTGTATGTATATATATCCTGATATGGTAATTATAGACTGTGTTTCTTATAGAATTTTGGGCCATGGCGTTATCATGATAAGTCTCGATGTTATCTTAGTAGAAATTCTGAAGGATAGTGAAGAGTTCTGATGATTATATTGGTAGTATTATACCTTGATGAGCCCCACGTTGGAATTATACGAGATGATTGTGATTAAATGGAAAATCTAAACTGGGACTGTTACATACATCCCTCCCTTAATAAGTACAAATTTATCGGATTCAAATACCATTCTAAATCCTTTCTTACTAAGTATTGATCCGGAGATCAAATTCTTGCGGATGTCTGGAACATGAAGCACATCGTTAAGAGTAAGCTGTTTCCCCGATGTCCACTTCAGGATGACCTTGCCCTTTCCTTCAACCTTTGAGACGGCTGAATTTCCCATGAATAGTTGCTCATCTTACTCTAGTATTTAATATTCTGAGAATAACAATTTCTCCGAGCAGATGTGCCGAGTAGCTCCCGTGTCTACCCACCAATCCTTATTGTTGGTTGTCAGATTTACTTCTGACACCACAGCTGAAAGGCTTGGAGACTCATGGTCGGTCAAGTTTGCCTGTGGGTGGCTTTTCTTGTTCTTTTTGAGATGGCTTCGACATTCATTCGCCTTATGCCCCTTTTTGTTGCAGATGTAGCAGGTTCCCTTGAAGCGCATGTTCTTGCCTTCTTGGACCTTGCCTTTGTACCCCTGGGAAGTCTTCTTCCGCTTTAAGCCTTTGGAAGTAGACGCTTTCCCCTTTGAGTCTTCGATCACATTGGCTTTTGCTTCGTAGGAGTTCTTACTGCTCCTTTTCTCGGACTTTCTGTTGTCCTCCTCGATTCGAAGCCTCACAATGAGATCTTCCAACTTCAACTCCTTTCGCTTGAGCTTAAGGTAGTTCTTGAAATCTCTCCACGCAGGTGGGAGTTTCTCCACGATAGTAGCCACCTAAAAAGTTTCAGGAAGAATCATACCTCCGGCTTCTATCTCGTGTAAGATAAGTTGGAACTCTTGCACCTGACTGATTACAGTCTTGCTGTCCACCATTTTGTACTCCAGAAATCGTCCAACGACGAACTTCTTGGTACCAGCATCCTCAGTCTTGTACTTCTTGTCAAGACTGGCCCATAACTTCTTTGCCGTTGTTATAGGACTATAGACATTGTAAAGAGAGTCATGCAGTCCATTTAAAACATAATTCGGCAAAGGAAGTCACATTGAGTCCATGCATCAGTTGCAGGCTCTGGTGGATCTTTTTGCAGGAATCTGACCAGATGAAGAGTGGTTAAGTAGAAGAGCATCTTCTGTTGCCACCTCTTGAATTCTGTGCCATCAAATTTTCCTGGCTTCTCCGACTTCGGGTTAGGAAGCGGAGTTGGCATCAAAGCTTGTAGCGGCATGTTTGGTGCCTTGCTAGAGCTATCTTGATTAGTCTCAGACATCTTCTGCAAGTTCAAGCAGAACAGAAGTAAGAAAACGATAATTGTCTTAAGATTGTTGGATATTCTGCTTAACAAGAATCAATCTGACAACTAATCAAGATCACTGATATATCAACAATCTAATTGGCCAGGTCGGCAAATATTAGGTGGGAGGTTTTCCGTTCAATAGAACGTTCCTTAATTTAAAAACCACCTTTCAATTTCCTTCCTTGGTTAAAGCACCAATTAGACTGAATCTAAGTCAGTCTCGATATACTGTAAAGTATATCCCTTGTATAAAGGATTTAATCCACTTATACAGTATTTAGAGTGAGGTACGCTTAGAGCGAATCTCCTTAAGACAATTACGTCCCCACACCGGTGCTAACGGGATAATGGACGCTGGTCTCCCAAGATACAACACTCTTTCACGGTATTTGGATAGCACTACCAAATCACCGTACGGTCGAACCGTAGTCAACCAGTACCTTCCACAGGATCGTTGAAGCAGCGGTACAAGGACAAATTTCGGATGAATATTTGCCCTTACTTTGGAGTAGCACCCACTGTTAAGGACGATGGAAGGTTGAAGAATATCTTCTTCAGAAGTCTTAGATTCAGACAACAATTCTATAAAAGAATCTGTTGAATTTTCTAAGCCTTCTTTCAGAACGAATTTTGCAGAATCTCCGTTGGAAGTCGCTTCGGAAACCGAGTTACGGATTTCCCACTTCCCTTTTGGAAGTCACTTCAGAACTCCACTTCTCAGTTCTGAACGCAGAAAATTGAAATGTTCAGAACTTAGAGAGAAAGAGAGAGTTGTTTTCTTGGTGTGTCTTTCAATTGAGAATTGGAGCCCTTTATATAGCCTTCCAGGAGGGGCCAACAGGTTCGAACCCAAACGAAAGGTTGCAACCTATCGACCAACAGTCATGACTGTTGGCTATCCAATTGGTTCGCAACCTTTGGCAGTCAACTGGCTGGTTCGCAACCTTTGGCGCAACTATTGGCAGTCCGACAGGTTCGCAACCGTTGGCAGACCAACAGGCTCGCAACCATTGGCCGTTCAACTGGTCTGACACCTGTTGGCGGATCGATTCGAAACCTGACAGCGGAGCGGGTCCGTTGGCGGGGCGGAGCGGGTTTGGTTCGGGTAGCGGCTCATACCCTTGAGACCTGATTCAAAAAGAACCAGCCCAGGTAGGGAACCCAAACCAGAACCAGAACCAGAACTCGGACCCGAGCCCGAGCCCGAGCCCGGCCCGGCACCGGCACCGGCGCCGGCGCAGGCGCGGGCGCCGGCGCGCACGCATGATAGGGCATGGTTCGCTCCCAATCGCGCGCGAAAACTCCAAGTACCCAAAGGGCACGCCCTTTGTTCTCAATTTTCTCTATTTATACACCACAAACTTCCATCCCACGGCCAATGTGAGACTAAATGCTTTTAGCTACCTTTAGTCCCGTTTTGGCTTTGAATTAGGCAATCTTTATACTTGAATATCTCATTCATTCGAAGTCGGAATTGAACATGTGAATATACCACGTTCATCCCCAATGGAAGGAGAACACACTCCAACCATCATCCAATTGATTCGATCAACGGATCTCGCCATAATTCAACTCGAAGATTCATACTTATATTCTTCAATTCCAACAGATAGTATCTTAGTATGGATGTATTATTAGTAATTTAAGTCGTCAAAATTCAGTATGCCGATCTGCGCTTGCAATAAGTAGATTATCTTTATAATCTTTACCTATCATAGCTTGAAGAATGATGAGATGAATGCATCTCTTTACTATTATGGTGTCAAATATTCTAAAAAGATTCTACTCACACCCGTCTTCTTTACTGTTTACACTCACCCGTAAAATAATTTTTTGAATTACAATTTTATCTATATATAAAATGTCTATAATAAGCTCTATTTTTTTCCCTCTCATTTTCTCTCCAAGAGTTTCCAACATTTTTCTTTCTGCATCCTCCTACTAAAATTCTCTCTAAACACCATTCCGTGATGAGACAGAGAATTATAAAGAGAATTTGTCTCATCATCAGCAAAGAATTTTAGCTACATCATTTGTAGCTAAAATAGGAACAACAAGCCGCGAATCAAACGCCATTCCCCTTGAGGGAGATTCATTACCGCCCACTCGAACTGTGATCCGAAATCCAACAACAAATACTCTATCCAGAATGCCAGAAACTGGCTATCTTACTAGACCTTGACCCACAGTGGGAGGTGGGTTGGGTCTTCGGCGTTGTGATCTTCCATCACTCAATTTAGTTCTTGGAACTATTGGAAAGAAATCTGTATGCTCTGATACTAATTGTTGTCGGTGCAGCGGAAGCAACCCCGCATGATCTACTAAGACTACATGAACAAAAGAAGAAGAAGATATTCTAAAGTAAGAAAGACAACACAAAATATAACGTAGTTCCACCTATCAAACATATTGTATGTACGTCCAAGGGAGAAGGGGGAGAAACTTTATTAACTTTGGGGAAGTACAATGAGAATTACTTACATCTCACGCTGAGAAAATTACAAGCCCTTAATGGCCGCCAAGAACAGTGAAAACCCTTGTGGTTAAGCTTCTCTCATGAATTTCTCACCTAGATGAATTACATGCATAGGGATTACAAATTCATAAGATTCTTAGATACATTATGAATCTCATTGAAGACCACCCCCTAGGAGTTATTTAAAGACCATATAACTCTCCTAGTCCTAAACAAACTACATCAATACAAACAATCACCGCCTCAGAATAAAGGAAATTCGAATCCAACTCGGACTCAAAATAAATCTAGAAAAGAAAACTGTCAGATCTGACATTAGTCGACTAGGCCAGGAAATTAGTTGACTAATATCATGTATTAGTCGACTAGGCCCAAATACTAGTCGACTACTCTGACAAATCCGAGAACCCCCAACTCTCTATTGGCCAAGCTAGTCGACTATACAATGTATTAGTCGACTAATCCCTGAGATTAGTCGACTATACCTAGTACTAGTCGACTACTACTGGGCACAAATTCTTGTACACGTTCGTTCTTTGATCTTCGAGTTTTCATCTAACTTCACGATGTATTCAATGTCACAATTTCTAACAATCTCCTCCTTGACTTGAATACGTCCAAGTTCAAGAGTAGCCACCATACTCCATGTGCTTGTATCCACGCACAATAGAACAAAAAATTGACTCCATCTCCATCTCACTCCCTCTTCTCGATGACCCCCTCATGGGGTTTACATCTTGGTTAAGTAGAATAAGTTCAGGCCTGACCTGAACCTTATTACCTAACATTCTCCTTGATCTACACAAGATCTATGAGAATGTTCTCCACCATAGGAGTGCTGATCTGGACTATCTTGTTGCGTGCTAACTCCCAATCTATCTTCGGGATACACCGGAACATCTGAGTTCGAACCCATTGTAGTCTCTGATTATTCCACAACCGCCACTGTTGAAGCAGAGGATAATTGCAATCCACCACATGTAACTTTTGAGCTTTGCAACATATACACATTGCCGACACGTTCCGCCTGAAATTATACATGGGTCTCTTTGGAAACTTCCATAAGATTACCTTTCGAACTGAAACAGAATCCTTCACTTTGGAGGACTCCAATTGAGATGAAATTGTACCTTGAGTCGGGAACATGACGCACGCCTTGAAGAGTGGTGATGCATCTATCATGAGCCTGAAACTGAAATGTTTCTTCGCTAATCACCTTGTTTGAAGCAAAATTCCCCATGAAGACTTCTCCCCCTTGAACCGAAGTGTATGAAGAGAACATCTTCAAATTGGAACTGATATGCTGTGAACATTCATAATGAATAATATATCTATCTTTGTTACCAACTGATTTGTTTGCAACAGATAGAACGTCGTACCGTTCTTCATCTCCTTCAACTAGTTCAGTGATATTAGCATCTGGCTGTTCTTCTTTCGAAGCCAACACTCAGATCTAATGTGCCCCTTTTTGTGACAATAGTTGTACTTCAAACTCTTATGTCTTGAGTTACTTGTGAAACTTTCTTCATTACCGTTCTTCTCCCTTGAAGAGTGAACTTACCCGGAATCATCACTTTGAGACTCTCTCGTCAACTGGAGTCAATTTTGTCCTTATTGAGTAGATGTTCTTTGACTTCATTGACTTTGACTGGTGACTTGCCTCCATAAATGATAGCCTCCCTAAAGCTCTTATACGAAGAAGGTAAAGAATACAGTAATTGAAGTGCTTGATCCTCATCTTCTATCTTAACCTCTCTTTTATCAAGATCATTGATAATCGAGAAAAATTCTGCAATGCGAGATTTGATAGGTGTATCTTCATGCATATGGAGAAGAAAGAGACACTGCTTTAGAATCAGCCGATTCGCCAACGACTTCTTCAAATAGTGATCCTGAAGTCGCTGCGACAACGAGGACGCTGTTTTCTCTGAAGATAACTCATCCAACACTTCTTCCGTTAGGCAAAGCTGAATAGCTGTCAAGGCTTTCTTATCCATCTCCTCCCAAGTTTCTTCCTTCATGTCTTGAGACTTTTTTTCTCTCTTCCGAGTAGTGCTTTCTTTAACCCGCTCTGGGTAAGGATGACGTTCATCCTAATATGCCATCTGCTAAAATTGATGACACCATGAAACTTCTGAATATCGAACTTGATCGCAGACATCTTCAGTTAACCTTGCTCTGATACCAATTGTTGGTAAAATAATCTGTATGTTCTGATATCAATTGTTGGAAAATAATCTGTATGCTCTGATGCCAATTGTTGTCGGTGCAGCGGAAGAAACCCCACAAGATCTACTAAGGTAACTAGAAGAAAAGAAGAAGAAGATATTCCAAAGCAAAAAAGCCAACACAAAATATAACGTGGTTCTACCGATCAAACAGATCGTGTGTACGTCCATGGGAGAAGGGGGAGAAACTTTATTAACTTTGGGGAAGTACAATGAGTATTATTTATACGTCACGCTGAGAAGATTACAAGCTCTTGATGGCCGCCAAAAGAGAAACCCTTTTGACTAAGTTTCTCTCACAAATTTCTCACCTAAATGAATTACACTCGTAGGAATTACAAATTAATATAATTTTTGGATACATTATGAATCTCATTGAAGGCTACCCCTAGGGATATTTGTAGATCATAGAACTCTCCTAATCCTAAACAAACTCTATCAATGTGAACCATCACCACCTCAGAATAAAGGAAACTCGAATCCAAGTCGGACTCAAAATAGATCAAGAAAAGAAAACTGCCAAATTTGACATTAGTCTACTAGGTCAGAGAATTAGTTGACTAATACCATGTATTAGTCGTCTAGGCCCAAATACTACTTAACTACTCTGACAAATCTGAGAATCCCAACTCTTTGTTGGCCAAACTAGTCGACTATACAATGTATTAGTTGACTAATTCCTGAGATTAGTCGACTATACCTAGTATTAATCGACTACTCCTATGCACAGATTCTTGTACACGTTCGTTTTTTGATCTTCGAGTTTTCGTGTACCATCAGTGTACCATCACGATGTATTCAATGTCATAATTTTTAACAGCAACATCTTTGCGCTTTGCTGGAACAGTGGCAGGGTTCAAGGAATGATTTGGCTCGTTTTATTGAGCCATAGTGTGAATTATGGTGAGATTGATCAGTCCCTGCTGAAATAAAATGTAGATATTGTTTCGATATTGGAATAGTTTTGTTGAGGACTAAAGTTTGCAATTTTGTTAAAAGAAATACAAACCCTTAATAGTCGAAAAGCATCTAAAATTTAAGATTACAACCATGTACAACATAATGGAGACTGTATGGATAAGATTGCAGTGTCAACAGACCATGAGGCAAACAATAATTACTAGAGACCACAGCATGAAAAATTCACATGTTCGATCAAATGTCCTATGAGTAACCAATGGATTATTGTGAACATTTTATGTATCAGTCATAAATATTCATGAATAATTCTTGAAACCTATGGAGTTTCTAAACAGCTCGTCAATCAATTAATTCTTGAAAATAATATGGACCATTGATCAACAAAGCTAACTTTACAATCTCTCAGAATGTTGTAACACACTTGATAGCTGATTAAGAATAGAAACTAGCACTGGCATCTGTTGTGCGCAGAAACAACAATCACGTAGAGGAAATCTGAAGCCCTAGATGCACTATAGAAGTACCACCAACAGTAAATAACAATTAAGCAATGAGAAGAACACAAACACTAGATTTAACGAGGTTCGGCCAATTTTGCCTACGTCGTCGGGGCAAGGAAGAGAGATTTCTATTGATTTGATAATCAATACAAGTATTACAAGCATTACATATGAAGAGTGCTCTGCCTCTCTCATATAACCAAGGAAACCCTAGGAATCAGCTTCCAATTTGGGCTGATTTTCAATTCAGCAACTTTTCCGAAACAGCCTGAACCCGTCTATCGGTCGACCGGTCGGTCGACCAACCCAGGCACCGATCGACCGTGTCGGTCGACCGTGCCTAACCAAGAGTTAAGCACTTTTAGTCGGTCGACCGGGCAGTCGACCGCTCTCCTTCTGCGGTCGACCGTTGTAGCCCTGTGCACGTTCGTGCACAACGGTCGACTGCCCGGTCGACCGTGCCGCCACCCTACTGCTGCTTCTTTGGCCCCTTGTCCTTGTCGACTTCCTCGACTTCCTCTCTCTTCCTATAATTCTCCACCTCAGTGAAGATTTCTCAAATCTGAGCCGAACTGAAACATATGAACCGTCGACTCGAAAGTGGCTGCACCAGTGTGGTTGCCTACGTACCCTGCCCAAGGGATCAAGCCATCCGTAGTTCATCCAAAGGAGCTTCAACAAGCTCATGCTACATGAAGGACATGGAGCAAAGTTTTACAATGTGCAAACTTGACTCCTAACACCACCTTGGTAAGCATGTCGGCGGGATTCTCCATTGTGTGAATCTTCAACAACTCAATATGACCCTCATCTAGAATCTCCCGAACAAAATGGAACCTGACATCGATGTGCTTCGTCCGTGCATGATATACCTAGTTCTTGGCTAAATAAATAGCACTCATACTGTCACAGTTGATCTTCAGTAGATCCTGATCCACCCTCAAATCATCAAGCAAGCCTTGAAGCTAAATTGCCTCCTTCATAGCCTCCGTCATGGCCATATACTCGGCCTCTGTAGTTAACAATGCGACGGTAGACTATAGAATAGAGCGTCAACTAACCGGTGCTTGAGATAATGTAAAGACATATCCCGTTATAGACCGGCGTTTGTCAAGGTCACCTGCATAATCGGAATCAACATACCCGATACAATCCTACTTCCCCGTAGAGTCCTTCTCGAATACCAGACCAACATTAATGGTACCTTTGATGTACCGCAGAATCCACTTCACTGCCTCCCAATGACCCTGTCCTGAATCATGCATATATCTACTGACCATAGAGACAGCTTGTGACAGATCTGATCTTATACACACCATAGCATACATAAGACTACCAACTACGCTAGCATATGGGACGTGAGTCATGTACTCACGTTCTTCAACAGTCTTTGGAGACATCATGACAAATAACTTGAAATGAGGAGCCAGTGGTGTACTTACAGATTTCGTATCCTTGCCGATATTGAATCTTTGAAGTACCTTTTGCAAATACCCCTTCTGTGTCAAGCTCACCTTGCCGACTCTTCGGTCTCATGTAATTTTCATGCCTAGCACCTTTTTGTTTCACCAAGATCCTTCATCTCAAACTCAGAAGATAAGTCCCTCTTCAATGTATCAATTGCAGATCTAGACTTTGAAATAATAAGTATATCATCTACATACAATAGTAAATAGATATACTCCCCTGTCGGTAACTTGTTGTAATCACACATGGGTCATAGTGGCTACGTGTGTACCTCTTTCCTCTGATGAAGCTGTCGAACCGCTTATACCACTGTCTAGGAGACTGTTTTAACCTATACTTCTTTAACTTACACACCATATCTTCTTTCCCTGCAGTCTTGAACCCTGTCGGCTGAGACATGTAGATCTCTTTATCCAGATCGCCATGGAGAAAGGCGATCTTTACATCGAGTTGATCAAGGTCCAACTCGTACTGTACCATAAGAGCTAATAAGATGCGAATTGACGAATGCTTGACAATAGGAGAAAATACCTCATTGTAGTCAATTCCTTCCCTTTGAGTATAGCTTTTTGCTACCAATCTAGCCTTGTAGCGCATCATATCTTCTTTGAGAGATCCCTGCTTCTTTGCATACACCCACTTACAGCCTATCGCCTTCTTCCCTTTGGGCAACCTTGTGAGTTCCCAAGTGTCGTTCTTGTAAACAGACTTTATCTCTTCTTCCATGGCAGCTTTTCAAATCTTCGACTCTGAGCTGATTTCAGCTTCTCTGAAGGTGGACGGAATAGCCTCCTCAACGACCGGAAGTGCATAAGCCACGACCATATCTGTAGTGAGCCAACCTGGTTTTCGTGTGTTTCTCCTCGGTCTTTCAACTGCAGTAGAGTCAAGAACATTACCCATGACCTGTTCTTGACCCTCTTCATCGTCAGCATCATCCTCATCTGCTTGATCATTACCCGGTGTCACCCTAGGTATGATCCTCACAGATGCTAAACTTTTTAGAGATAGTGGATTAGCATCATTCTCCACCTGCTGCGATACATCTTTGGTCTTACTAGTCTCCACCTGCTGAGAGACCTTAGGCTTTAACATAGAAGCCTCATCAAAAGTGACATCCTTACTGAAAAGAAATTTCCTGTCCGTATAATCCCAGATCTTGAATCCTTTGATTCCCTTCTTGAAGCCGACGAACAAGCCCTTCTTTACTCTTGGGTCTAGCTTATCTTCTTTGACATGATAATAGGCTGGACAACCAAACACCCTTAGCAAATCATAATCAGCAGTTGGTTTTCCCGACCAAACCTCGCGAGGAGTTTTTCCCCTATCGCAGATGAAGGTAACCTGTTAACAAGGTAGCATGCGTATGCCAAAGCCTCAGCCCAGAAGTTCTTCGATAAACTGGCATTGGACAACATACAACGGACCTTCTCTAGCAAAGTCATGTTCATCCTTTCCGCTACCCCGTTCTGTTGCGGTGTCTCCCTCACTGTGAAGTGTCTCTCTATGCCCTCATCAAGACATAGCTGAAGGAAAGGATCAGACTTATATTCTCCCCCATTATCTGAATGGAGGACCTTGATTTTCCTTCCTGTACTTCTCTCTAAGTTCTTCTTCCACTTCACAAACAATTCTAGGACTTCCCCTTTGTGTCTCATGGTATATACCCAACAACGCCTAGAATAATCATCAATAAACGACAAAAAGTAATGATTACCTCTAATTGATGCAGTCTTGGTCGGTCCCCAAACGTCAGTGTGAATATAGTCCAGAATCCCCTTGGTGCAATGTGTTGCTGTGCCAAACTTCACCTTGATCTTCTTTCTGATGATACAGTGTTCACAAAATTCTAACTTGCAGGTTCCGGCACCTTTCAAAACTCTTTGTCTTGCAAGAGTTTGCAAAGACTTTTCTCCTGCGTGTCCCAGCCTCATATGCCATAGTCTGAGTCTTCATCTGAATCAGTAGAAGCCGCCACTTGTCCTGTAACAGTACTACCATTCAAGTAGTAAAGATTGTTCCTGCGAACGGCCTTCAATACCACTATCGAGCCTTTGGTCATCTTAAGAACTCCTTCCTTTATTGACACCACAAGGCCCAATGCCTCCAAAGCTCCAACAGAGATTAGGTTTCCCTTCAGTTGAGGTACATACCTCACTTCCTTCAGTTCCCTTATCATCCCATCAAACATCTTGATTTGGATTGTTCCTACACCCTCCATGATACATGGATGATCATCACCCATAACGACTGAACATCCCTCCAGCTTCTCAAAGCTAGAAAACCAATCCCTATTCAGGCATACATGGTATGTAGCACCAGTATCCAATATCCACTCATTATCTCCTGAGTAGCCAATGATGAGAGTAGTGATAGAGAATGAGAAAATCGACGAGTTCGAGTCTGATCCACCTGCCTGTGAGGTACTGCTCTGAGTACTGACCACCTTTGCAAGATTTGCTTCAGTCTTAGACTCCTTCTTCTTCCCTTTGGCCTTTTGGACAGTCTACTTTTCAGTGCCCTAACTCTCTGCAGAAGGCACACTGGTTCTTCTTCAGATCTCGATAACCTGGCCTGGACTTCGATCTCCCTCTATCATCTTTGCCCTTCCTGTATGAACCCCTGCCTCTTACTGCTAGCGTCTCTGCTGATGAGCTTACCTGAGAAGGCTATCTTTTCTTTCTCCTCGTCTCATAATTAGCCAAAGTAGACAATACTTCATGATAGTCAAGGGACTGTCTACCATTTATGAAGGTTAAGATAAACGTCTCATACTCTTCTGCAGGAAGAGAGTTCAAGAGGATTACCGCTTTGTCTTCTTCATCTACCTTGACATCCGCATTGATCAAATCCGTAAGAAGCTTCGTGTAGCGATTCAGATGTTCATTCACGGAGCATCCTTTCTTCATCTGAAACCCGTACAGCTTGCTTTTCAGCTGTAATCTGGATTCAATACTCTTGGTTAGATGCTTTCTTTCAAGGATCTCCCACAACTGCCTAGCAGATGTTTCGTGTAACACAAGGTATTTGATGTCTTGTGTTAGACATGATCTGATTAAGCCACACGCTGATCGGTTCATCTTCTCCCACTCTTCTTCAGTGGTTGTGCTTCGCTTCTTCTCCAGACATAGAGTATCTTCAAGGTTCGATGCATTCAACGCATCCATCATCTCGCACCTCCACATGCCAAAATTATTAGTGCCATTGAATTTCACCACGTCAATCCTCGGATGAGGGTTCATGGTCCTCACAGATGTACTTTCTTCTACCATCTCTTTGACTAGATCCTCTATGTAATGCGGAAAACCAAACGAGTTAGATAAGCAACTTTGATAAAGATCAGATCTTTACCTCCTCACGAAACCCTAGATGAGTTTCTGACTAGATCTACTCCTCTAATGATTCCATGAGCACTTCACACGCTGTTCTGAGATCGACATACGATCCCACGAACAGACCCAACGCTGATCTGAGATCGACACACGATCTCCACCAAATCAGCAACTGATGCCCTTCGAATCGCCAGATGATCCCACGACGAACCTGGGATGCTCTGATACCACTTGTTGTGAGCAGAAACAACAACCATGTAGAGGAAATCTGAAGCCCTAGATGCACTATAGAAGTATCACCAACAACAAATAATAATTAAGCAATGAGAAGAACACAAACACCAGATTTAACGAGGTTCGGCCAATTTTGCCTACGTCCTCGGGGCAAGGAAGAGAGATTTCTATTGATTTGATAATCAATACAAGTATTACAAGCATTACATATGAAGAGAGATCTGCCTCTCTCATATAATCAAGGAAACCCTAGGAATCAGCTTCCAATTTGGGCTGATTTTCAATTCAGCAACTTTCCCGAAACAGCCCGAACCCGTCTGTCGGTCGACCGGTCGACCGTGCCTAACCGAGAGTTAAGCACTTTCAGTCGGTCGACCGGGCGATCGACCGCTCTCCTTCTGCGGTTGATCGGGCGGTCGACCGCTGCAGCCCTGTGCACGTTGATGCACAACGGTCGACCACCCGGTCGACCGTGTTGCTGCTGCTGCCGCCGCCGCCGCCCTGCTGCTGCTTCTTTGGCCCCTTATCCTCGTCGACTTCCTCTCTCTTCCTACATCATCAGCATTAGAATACCTCTACAAAATTTCCAAATGGACAATTCTAGCGAAAGATAGACCCATCCCCAAAACTGAAAGGCTATACATTTCTAATGATTGAATCCTATGTGTAATCTGAAAAGGAAGGTTCACATCCAGATCAGGTCTTTAGAATAGAGGTCCGAATCGGTCGCATTCATCATTTTATTACGCTCAGCTCCAGTTTTCTTATGTAATCAAGAGATGCTTTCCATGGTCCATAAGGACACAAACTAATCGATTCAAGCCCATAAGGACACAAACTAATCGATTCAAGCTACAAATTCTCTCTAAAATTCTTTGTTGATGATGAGATAGAGAGATGGAGATGGTCTAATAGAGTATGCTGCGGAGCAGACACAAATTAGAAAAAGCCAAGGGTTTTGTTTTGATGGGGTTCAATGACTAATTTTAAATCTAACTGACGATATGATTGAAAATGATATTTTGAAAAGTTTTAGAAGCGTACAGAGAAAATTATGACAACTTAAAATTGATAAATGATGAAAAGAGAAGAGTGAGTGTAGATAGTAAAAAAGGTGGGGGTGAGTAGAATTTCTCAATATTTTAAAGTGAAAAACTGATTAAGTGGTTGGTTGCGAAGTGTAGTAGAAATGCTTATTTTTGTTATCATCATAGATCTTATCAGAAAGAAATCCATTGATGAAAATGCAAGAAGTCCTCTGGTTTCAAATCCCCTAGCTAAATGATAAAGCACGAGTCATAATTTATATGCCATATAATAGGGGTAATCTTCCTCTTTTTCTTCAGCTGTTCTAATATTCTTTTTTGAGTTTTTCCACAATCTATATGCAAGATGATTCTGTTTTAGTGTAGAATTTAATTTGTGACAAAGTTTACCGCTTTATCTGCCTTCATGGCAATGGAAAAAACATGGGTGAGATGATTTCTTTCTTATGTACCTGTACATTTAGGGGCCGTTTGTTTCGCGTAAAACTCCGTAATTCGCAAATGACTTAAAACCCAGTTACAACTACGGCGTTTGTTTGGACCGTAATTCGTAAAAGACTTACACAACTCAATTACCTCTCACTTGCAACCCAATTACCAGTCACTTACAGCCCAGTTACAGTTAATTTTGTGTTCATGCAAATTTGTATTATTTTTTTATGTTAATATTAAATTTTTTTAATATTTAGCATTTTTAATATTTATTTGCAATATTAAAACTTTTTAAATCACCAAATAGTTAATTTTGTGATCAACTTTTTCACTTACGGCTTACACATTACGACAATCAAACACCGTAAAGCACAATACATTTTTCCATTTATAACTTTATATTACCAACCAAACACCATAAAGCTTACATGTATGTAACTCATTTACAAATGTAAAAGACTTTACCAATTACAACTTACGACTTACAGCCAATTACGACAACCAAACAGACCCTTAATTGTATTCTGGGAGTGATTGTCTATTAGAATTTAACAAATCGCTCCTAAATTCTTCATCACCTCTTGATGTGGACATCTGGCCATAGTATTGGCGTGTGTATCAACGAAGGTGAACACGCGTCACCTCGATGTTTTAAGTAGTTATGTATTTTCTTTTATTTTATTTTGGAGTTTTAGTAGTTGTTTAGTCCCACATGGATGGAGAATTTTGCCTCCTTTTGTACTAGTTTAGTCCCACATGAGTTATAATATTATATTTAAATTTTATAAAGCCTATATATATGGTCTTTTACTAATTAATAAAATTAATGAATGACTGCTAAAAGTTTCCTCAAATAATTATGGGTGATTAATCTCTCTCAAATTTCTCTCTTAAGAGTACGAAACCCTAGAGAAACCCTAATTTAGGAATGTGAAACCCTATCTAACCCTAGTTTAGGAGTGTGAAATATTAACTAGTTTATCTCCTTCCCCTCTTCAAAACCCTAATCTTTTCTCCAACACTGTTCAAAAATTCTCTAGAAATCCCCACGAAAATCTAAAATGAAAATCAGAAAAATTACTATTCATCCTCTCCCTCACTCAAACCAAACCTAAACCATAACCCTAAGTTCTGCTGCCAACCTTCTCTCTCTTTCTTCTCCTCCCATCCTCTGCGCCTTACCCTATCACTCACTACCTCGCGCCGCCTGCACCCATCCCCACCTCCTCCTCCCTTCTAGTTCCCCTCGTCTTTTGCCCCACAACCTCACTCTCTTCCTCTTCCCCACAACCTTCCTCTCTACCACCATCTCTCCTCTCTGCCTTCTCCCCCTCTTCCCCGCCTGCAGCCCTGTTAATTGCTGCCTGCCTACCTTTAACTCCACCTTCTCTGTCAAAATCTTGCCCCCCAACAGCAAGTAGACCTCGTCAAGATCTTGCTGGCCTCACCAACCGACACCTGCATCCTCCTCGATCCTCATTGCGATATGCCAGCGTGTCCTTTCGACCCGACTGCTTTCAGTGTTGTTCGAACCCAACCCGCATCAGCTACAGCGCAACCCGATCCACTTCAGCAGGCTAACTCGACCCGCTAGCTGATCTAGACCCGTTTGTAGCACAGTTTGGATTTCGAGCAGTTGTTCAGCAGTTCAGAGCCTGACTTGGTCCGTTTTTGAGGTGTTGGACTTATGGGAGACAGTTCTACGCATCCAGAAGACATCAACAGGACAGTGAGGTCAAATGTGATTCTCAGTAGGTATTTTTTCTGAACACGATCATTTATTTGTGAGTCTTGATAATAATTCTCTGGGATTTTATGGATTTGCTGTTGTCCACAATAAGTGAGATTGTGTGTATCTGCTACTCGTAATTTATTAATCTAAATATTGATCGTAGAATCTTTTGCTTGCATAGCATAAGTGTTATCATTGTTCTGTTCTTGATTGAACTTGATTAGTCTATGCATATTACTTTGTTAAAACCTATCTGCTGCCATTATTAGTCTAGTCCTTTCCTACCTGACGATCGTAACTTGTTGGTGAAGTGTAGTTTGGCAATTTTATTACTGATTCCCCCATCACCTAACACGTTTCACATCACCGCTACTGATGTTTAACATGAATCACTGTAGATATTCAACTGATATTTATCTGTCAAAACCGCTTTCCTGAATTCCAAAATAGTTGTGTCCGTTTTCTTGTTGCTGCAATTATGGTACTGATAGCCATGCTGGAACTCAAAGATATTGCTTCCTATATATTTTTGTTAATGAAAACATAATGGTTTGCTTGTTTTCTTTTTGAAACTTGTTAACAGAGGGAATTGAGGATGATACTAAGGATGTATTCTTTATTGTGTTCAGCATAAAATAAAGAATATGTTAAACATGACATGAACGTGCCATGCAATGTGAATGCATGCAGCAGCAGCCTATATTTTTGCATGAATGCCAGTAGGCTAGTTGATAGCACACATATCTTGACTTTGTAAACTTAGCATTTATAAGCGTGGGAAAGTCTGTCAATTTTACATGTGAAACGCAAACGGTTTGGTGAGAGTTTTCAGCTGGTCACACTTTGATGCCTATATATAAATGTCATGCCCCGCTTCCCAAAATACGCGAAAACGGAGTCGCGATGAGAGTCGGCGACGTATATACGCAAGGAAAATACCCCACGTATATACGCTAAGCCTAAATTAACCTGAATAAGTTATAAATCAGAACTATAATAAGCAAGGATCACTGCAATAATACATATGAGACTACACATGATAACAATGAATAACAGGAAGAAAATGACAGCTGAATAGAAGTCAAAGGTGATATACAAGAATCAAGGAATAATAACAAGAATAAAATGCAAGTATACCAGAATCAAAGGGAGAGGACCCAAGCTCCTCGCAAGGCGTGCCGTCTCATCGAAAACCTGCACATTAGAAACAATCGTCCAATAGCTGGACGTGCAAACCCAGGGTCGTCAGAACGCGACCATAATGAGTGTATGTGTAAAGGGGAAACAGCTCGTGCAGAAGAAACAATGTGCATAATTAGTAATAAGAGCAACTACAGATAAAAGAGACCATATAACAGATAAATAAAAGAACTGTAATAAACATAATAACAACACGAATAAAGATAGGCAACAACTGATCAAATAATAAGCAAGCAACTGATGTCTCAATAGGTAATCTATCATATGTCACTAGGCTGGTATCCAAGTCTGTCAGGGTTATAGTTATATGTTTATCACAGTAATATAAATGTACAGTCAGGTGATATAGTCAGTCACAATACATTAACAGTTTATTTTCATTTATTATGTCAGCGAACACCAATTGCCACTTGTAATAGACGCATCCCATACTACGCCTACTACACGTGTCAACTAGAGTCCTAAGTTATTGAAACTGATTGGTTGGAGACGTTGTCCATGTTTTAGGTGGGTCCCGTACATACCCGGGACCACGGCCTCAGTTTCCTGGCGCTGAACCAGGCCGTACCGCTAGGTACTCAGTAACAGTAACAGTAATCTCACTGTGAAAATAGTGGAACAGTAACAATACATATGGGATGCCAGTCATCCCCCAGGAACCCTGCAGTGGAACCCCAGTCGGCTGCGCAACCTGTATCCTAGGTCCACCCAAAATACAGACGCTGTCTCCTCCATCAATTTCCCTAATCCCAGTGTAAGTTGTCCATTTATATTATTATTTATTCAATTCAGTTAAACCAGTCAATGACATTATTATCCAGAGTACTAGGACGATACGGTGACAGTAACAATAACAGTACAGTAACAGTCAATCAGTGATCGTATACACGGTAAACAATATCAGTAACAGTGAACAGTTACGGTAACCGTGTATACGATGAACAATAGGACTGTACCGTGGTTACGGTCAACAATCATTTCCCAGTAACTTCAATAACATGGATAAAATAACAGTAACAGTCTAGCTACTGCTCAATAAACAGTCTCAACTAAAGCTGACCATTATCTCATCCATTCATACTAAAGAGATATCAGTAACTAAACCATCAACTTATAGTCCCAATACAATCCTCATGAGTCATTAAGTATCAGTCCGTATCAGTGTAATCCAAAACGGTAAGTACTATATCAATGAATCTGTAATTAGTCCTCTCCTCAATACCAATATGTCCTAATCCTATGACCCTCAATAACTGAGATCAAATAATAACTATTATCAAACTCCAAGATGTAGATCATCATCATAATAAGTCATCTCTGTTAACTGAAATAATCAATAACCAATCATGAAGTATATGGTATGTCCTCGAGATCAACAAGTCAATACATATTGAATTATATCTAAACAGTCAACATCCTCAATAAGTAATCTAGAATATCTACTCTTGATAATCAACATCAACAACATAGCATCTAACAGATCCCAAATGCCTGCAACGTCAATCTCACCACAATACAAGACAGGCTCCAATAAAAAGGAATATAGATCCTGGATAACCTCTAACTCAAGATCAATTTAAGTCACAACTCAACTAATCCAGTCATATCTGATATGTCCTCAATACTCAACTAATAAAGTCAGGTCTAATTACTGATCATCATACAATGTAAATAGTATAAGTCCCAGATCAATCCAAAGTCATCCTATCTAACTTACATTCCCAACAGTTACATGATCGTCAAGTATCAATATACATCAATGAATTTGATATAATAATTGTCATTCCAACATATATCAATATCAGCACTAATCCCCTCACTCTAACATATAACTCTAAATCTCAAATCCTCAAGAGTTCACATTTCTATTAATGTCGAACATCAGACCCCAACACTTGGCAACATATCCGATACATGCATAAAAGACCCATCATGACAAGTCAATCCAACTAATATCCATCCTCGAAATCATACTCACTCATCTATAGTCAATACATGATTTAAGGGCAAGTCTCCATCAAATAAAGAAACTATACACAGCAGCTAGACATGCACTAGTCGACTAACAAGTTGACTAAGTCGAATAACAGGGTAAGTCGACTAATCAAGCTGCAACCTAATACTGAAATGCACCATAACACATATCCCCATTCTATCAAATGCACCCATACTCCTCTCATGATATTATAATCCTCTGTAATTCATTATCCGATCCAACATATACATATCCAATAAATCAAATAATGTTAAAAGTGAGAAAGGAGAATATCTACTTCTTCATGACAACATTGTATCCACATATATTAAACGTAAATGATATATCAAATCTATCATTACCATTCCCAAGTCAAATCTCCTTCCCATATAGTTCACTAGCAGGCCCCAACATATAAGATCCTATATATCAATGAAGCGACATTCTTATTTAATCAATCCTCATATGAACGAGACTATCATATTCTTAACCTAAAATACTTAGACAACACGATAACAGTGACGATAACTAAATAACATGCATCAGTATAATGGTATCATGACGTCACAACGGTAATAATTATAAACAGCAATAATTGAATAGGAGAATAATCAATCATAATTGAAAATCAATTAAAACACACACCTTGGGGAATCTGGTCGTCCCCGGGCGAGTCGCCGTTACGGTCGCTGTGGTGCGGCTCTTCGCTGTTGAACTGCATAGGAAGGTAGCCAGGGTACTGGGGAAGGCCTGGCTGCAAGCTGGTGATCTCGCGCTCGCCGGAAGGGCCTGGACTTGCCGCTCGCCTGAACTTGCGCACGCCAATGCAACACACCCATCTATACTAATAAATAGAAACACATGTATATAAATCATGCATACATATACATGATTATACATAAACACATGCATGCATACAAATTAATAAATATACCTATACGTTATTTAATTTAATACATACATATCCAGTTTAATTAAGTCCCATTTATTAATCACTAAATATACACATAAATGATTAAAGAATAAATTCATGCATAAATATATACCATGCATAAATATCCAAATTAATAATTACCTATTATTAATTATAAATATCTATACATTAATTAAATTCCACCCATACATGTAAAAAGGCATTCACAATATAATATATGAAAAAGGAAATAAATAGAAAGGGGGAAAATTACTCACACAACCGAGTGATTTGCGGCACGCCGACGGAGGCTCCGACGGAGGCGTACGGGGCCGCGGAGGGTGTCGTTGGATAGAGCAATTCGCCGTGAAGGGCGTGGGGTGCGCTCGCGCTCGACGACGGTGATCGACGGCGTCCCGCGGAGAGCCCGAAAGTGGTTCGGAGTAGGATTTTTTTGCCGCACATGAAACAAAACACACACTAATTAATTTATAGCACATGCCTACATATTTTAATATCAACCAATCAAAATCACCACATAGGCATGTTTGCAGGACACACAAAATTGAACACCATGTATATAAATTATATGAAGAGAGGGGAGGGGCTCACGCACACACACTCGCACACACATACAGAAATGGATCCACAGCACAAAATGTGAAAAACCCACCTATCTTTTACAGCACAAGGAAATGAAGCACACCCATAATTAACAGCACAAAATGTTCACAGTTTAAGCAATCAAAAAATATATATATATATACAGAGAATAAAGATGAATTACTTAGCTTAGTGTAAAATATCAAGAAGATAAAGACCAATCTTCTTATTGTACCTACTGGATGACAAGAACAATGCACTAAAAATGCATAGAAATTTAACAGGTCCATACCTTCAATGATTTCATTTCTTCAAGGGCAGCAAGGATGTCCAGATCTTGTTTTGAATTTAATGCCCTGTTCTCTAAACATTTAACCCTAGATCTAAAACCTAAATTCCTAAAATCCTACTAATGAGTAGATCTAAGCAAACTGAGTCCGAGGTTGAGAAACTCACCTCAAGGGGGATTCCCTGTTGGTTGCGCAGGGAGGCTCGGCCTGGAGCTCGCCGGATCCGGGCTGGAGGAGGAGGCGACCTAGAGATGGCCGGCGAAGTCGGTTGATGGGGAAAAGATTAGGTGGGGATCTCGGCTATGGGTTTGCGGCGATTGAGAGAAGGAGAGATTGTGGGATTAGAGAACTTAGGGTTAGGTTTAGGATTATATAGAGAGTGTAATAGTGTTGTGGGTTTCGGGTTTCGGGTTGGAACATGGATAAAAGATTGATGGGTTATGAGATAAGTAAAAGGGTAATAAAGGTTAAATAAAATGGTGGGTGCCCTTTTGCAACAAAAGCTAGAGTGGCTAAGTGGTGAGAGCATACAATTCATATGCTGGGGACTTAAGGTTCGAAACTTGTTATAACTAAACTAACAGGTGGGTTAAAGGTAAAAAGATGCTATCAGGATAATTGTATGTTAAATAAATTTGGTTCCCAACTTGAAGGCATCTAAAAGTGGCATGATGGTTTTGACTAGGGATCAAAAGGCATGCGGTTGTGAGTTCGATTCCTGGTGTATGCAAACTGAGAAAATTTATTTATTTATTTATTTTTTTTTGAAGGTGATTTGGGCCTGTTAGTGGGCTTGGGCTCAAGTTGGAAAATAAAGAAAAGGAGGACAATGATATGATGGGCTTGGGCTTGAAACAAAGGAAGTAAGAATAAGGTAAAATGGGATAATAAAAACAATTAATCATGATCAAGAATTAATTAATAATAATTAAAATAATATCTAAATTTTAAAAATGACAATTTTCTTAAAACAAAATACATATACACTTTATACGTATTATTTTCACTATTAGTTTATGTATTGCAAGATATGGGTATTACATTCTACCCACCTTATAAAAAATTTCGTCCTCGAAATTTCAATAAAGCGGGGAATGGTAAAAGAATCAAGGTCAAGAAGAAACAAACAAGCTTCAAACAGGGAATGATAAAAGAATCAACAATCAAGAGGAAATACAAACAAGCTTCCACGTCGTCTCGTTGGGACACCACGATTCCGCTGCGCGCTCTGATCTCTAGTATCATCTTCAACATGAAGTAACCCATCTCAAGAGATAGAATTAGGAGAAATGAATAGGAAAGAATGATGAAATCAAGATGGACATCCAATTCACTCTAAATGAAGTGTTGGAATAATGGATATCAACAGATCAAGAATGGAATTCCAAAGAGAGAACGATCAATTCCAAATGGAGTCAATATTATCATGTGAATAGTATATGTATATTGCAGTGTCAACATAACTGTCTCAGGTTACAGGTAGGAACTAGGTTCTCTTTTATGTCGAAAACCTAGGCTCTGATACCAAGAAAACCCTGTCACGCCCCGCTTCCCAAAATACGCGGAAACGGAGTCGCGATGAGAGTCGGCGACGTATATACGCAAGGGAAATACCCCACGTATATACACTAAGCCTAAATTAACCTGAACAAGCTATAAATCAGAACTATAATAAGCAAGGATCACTGCAATAATACATATGAGACTACACATGATAGCAATGAATAACAGGAAGAAAATGACAGCTGAATAGAAGTCAAAGGTGATATACAAGAATCAAGGAATAATAACAAGAATAAAATGCCAGTATACCAGAATCAAAGGGAGAGGACCCAAGCTCCTCGCAAGGCGTGCCGTCTCATCGAAAACTTGCACATTAGAAATAATCGTCCAATAGCTGGACGTGCAAACCCAGGGTCGTCAGAACGCGACCATAATGAGTGTGTGTGTAAAGGGGAAACAGCTCGTGCAGAAGAAACAATGTGCATAATTAGTAATAAGAGCAACTACAGATAAAGAGACCATATAACAGATAAATAAAAGAACTGTAATAAACATAATAACAACTCGAATAAAGATAGGCAACAACTGATCAATAATAAGCAAGCAACTGATGTCTCAATAGGTAATCTATCATATGTCACTAGGCTGGTATCCAAGTCTGTCAGGGTTATAGTTATATGTTTATCACAGTAATATAAATGTACAGTCAGGTGATATAGTCAGTCACAATACATTAACAGTTTATTTTCATTTATTATGTCAGCGAACACCAATTGCCACCTGTAATAGACGCATCCCATACTACGCCTACTACACGTGTCAACCAGAGTCCTAAGTTATTGAAACTGATTGGTTGGAGACGTTGTCCATGTTTTAGGTGGGTCCCGTACATACCCGGGACCACGGCCTCAGTTTCCTGGCGCTGAACCAGGCCGTACCGCTAGGTACTCAGTAACAGTAACAGTAACAGTAATCTCACTGTGAAAACAGTGGAACAGTAACAATACATATGGGATGCCAGTCATCCCCCAGGAACCCTGCAGTGGAACCCTCAGTCGGCTGCGCAACCTGTATCCTAGGTCCACCCAAAATACAGACGCTGTCTCCTCCATCAATTTCCCCAATCCCAGTGTAAGTTGTCCATTTATATTATTATTTATTCAATTCAGTTAAACCAGTCAATGACAATATTATCCAGAGTACTAGGACGATACGGTGACAGTAACAATAACAGTACAGTAACAGTCAATCAGTGATCGTATACACGGTAAACAATATCAGTAACAGTGAACAGTAACGGTAACCGTGTATACGATGAACAATAGGACTGTACCGTGGTTACGGTCAACAATCATTTCCCAGTAACTTCAATAACATGGATAAAATAACAGTAACAGTCCAGCTACTGCTCAATAAACAGTCTCAACTAAAGCTGACCATTATCTCATCCATTCATACTAAAGAGATATCAGTAACTAAACCATCAACTTATAGTCCCAATACAATCCTCATGAGTCATTAAGTATCAGTCCGTATCAGTGTAATCCAAAACGGTAAGTACTATATCAATGAATCTGTAATTAGTCCTCTCCTCAATACCAATATGTCCTAATCCTATGACCCTCAATAACTGAGATCAAATAATAACTATTATCAAACTCCAAGATGTAGATCACCATCATAATAAGTCATCTCTGTTAACTGAAATAATCAATAACCAATCATGAAGTATATGGTATGTCCTCGAGATCAACAAGTCAATACATATTGAATTATATCTAAACAGTCAACATCCTCAATAAGTAATCTAGAATATCTACTCTTGATAATCAACATCAACAACATAGCATCTAACAGATCCCAAATGCCTGCAACGTCAATCTCACCACAATACAAGACAGGCTCCAATAAAAAGGAATATAGATCCTGGATAACCTCTAACTCAAGATCAATTTAAGTCACAACTCAACTAATCCAGTCATATCTGATATGTCCTCAATACTCAACTAATAAAGTCAGGTCTAATTACTGATCATCATACAATGTAAATAGCATAAGTCCCAGATCAATCCAAAGTCATCCTATCTAACTTACATTCCCAACAGTTACATGATCGTCAAGTATCAATATACATCAATGAATTTGATATAATAATTGTCATTCCAACATATATCAATATCAGCACTAATCCCCTCACTCTAACATATAACTCTAAATCTTAAATCCTCAAGAGTTCACATTTCTATTAATGTCGAACATCAGACCCCAACACTTGGCAACATATCCGATACATGCATAAAAGACCCATCATGACAAGTCAATCCAACTAATATCCATCCTCGAAATCATACTCACTCATCTATAGTCAATACATGATTTAAGGGCAAGTCTCCATCAAATAAAGAAACTATACACAGCAGCTAGACATGCACTAGTCGACTAACAAGTTGACTAAGTCGAATAACAGGGTAAGTCGACTAATCAAGCTGCAACCTAATACTGAAATGCACCATAACACATATCCCCATTCTATCAAATGCACCCATACTCCTCTCATGATATTATAATCCTCTGTAATTCATTATCCGATCCAACATATACATATCCAATAAATCAAATAATGTTAAAAGTGAGAAAGGAGAATATCTACTTCTTCATGACAACATTGTATCCACATATATTAAACGTAAATGATATATCAAATCTATCATTACCATTCCCAAGTCAAATCTCCTTCCCATATAGTTCACTAGCAGGCCCCAACATATAAGATCCTATATATCAATGAAGCGACATTCTTATTTAATCAATCCTCATATGAACGAGACTATCATATTCTTAACCTAAAATACTTAGACAACACGATAACAGTGACGATAACTAAATAACATGCATCAGTATAATGGTATCATGACGTCACAACGGTAATAATTATAAACAGCAATAATTGAATAGGAGAATAATCAATCATAATTGAAAATCAATTAAAACACTCACCTTGGGGAATCTGGTCGTCGCCGGGCGAGTCGCCGTTACGGTTGCTGTGGTGCGGCTCTTCGCTGTTGAACTGCATAGGAAGGTAGCCAGGGTACTGGGGAAGGCCTGGCTGCAAGCTGGTGATCTCGCGCTCGCCGGAGGGCCTGGAATTGCCGCTCGCCTGAACTTGCGCACGCCAATGCAACACACCCATCTATACTAATAAATAGAAACACATGTATATAAATCATGCATACATATACATGATTATACATAAACACATGCATGCATCCAAATTAATAAATGTACCTATACGTTATTTAATTTAATGCATACATATCCAATTTAATTAAGTCCCATTTATTAATCACTAAATATACACATAAATGATTAAAGAATAAATTCATGCATAAATATATATCATGCATAAATATCCAAATTAATAATTACCTATTATTAATTATAAATATCTATACATTAATTAAATTCCACCCATACATGTAAAAAGGCATTCACAATATAATATATGAAAAAGGAAATAAATAGAAAGGGGGAAAATTACTCACACAACCGAGTGATTTGCGGCACGCCGACGGAGGCTCCGACGGAGGCGTACGGGGCCGCGGAGGGTGTCGTTGGATAGAGCAATTCGCCGTGAAGGGCGTGGGGTGCGCTCGCGCTCGACGACGGTGATCGACGGCGTCCCGCGGAGAGCCCGAAAGTGGTTCGGAGTAGGATTTTTTTGCCGCACATGAAACAAAACACACACTAATTAATTTATAGCACATGCCTACATATTTTAATATCAACCAATCAAAATCACCACATAGGCATGTTTGCAGGACACACAAAATTGAACACCATGTATATAAATTATATGAAGAGAGGGGAGGGGCTCACGCACACACACTCGCACACACATACAGAAATGGATCCACAGCACAAAATGTGAAAAACCCACCTATCTTTTACAGCACAAGGAAATGAAGCACACCCATAATTAACAGCACAAAATGTTCACAGTTTAAGCAATCAATATATATATATATATATATATATATATATATATATATATATATATATATATACAGAGAATAAAGATGAATTACTTAGCTTAGTGTAAAATATCAAGAAGATAAAGACCAATCTTCTTATTGTACCTACTGGATGACAAGAACAATGCACTAAAAATCCATAGAAATTTAACAGGTCCATACCTTCAATGATTTCATTTCTTCAAGGGCAGCAAGAATGTCCAGATCTTGTTTTGAATTTAATGCCCTGTTCTCTAAACATTTAACCCTAGATCTAAAACCTAAATTCCTAAAATCCTACTAATGAGTAGATCTAAGCAAACTGAGTCCGAGGTTGAGAAACTCACCTCAAGGGGGATTCCCTGTTGGTTGCGCAGGGAGGCTCGGCCTGGAGCTCGCCGGATCCGGGCTGGAGGAGGAGGCGACCTAGAGATGGCCGACGAAGTCGGTTGATGGGGAAAAGATTAGGTGGGGGATCTCGGCCATGGGGTTTGCGGCGGTTGAGAGATGGAGAGATTGTGGGATTAGAGAACTTAGGGTTAGGTTTAGGATTATATAGAGGGTGTAATAGTGATGTGGGTTTCGGGTTTCGGGTTGGAACATGGATAAAAAATTGATGGGTTATGAGATAAGTAAAAGGGTAATAAAGGTTAAATAAAATGGTGGGTGCCCTTTTGCAACAAAAGCTAGAGTGGCTAAGTGGTGAGAGCAATTCATATGCTGGGGACTTAAGGTTCGAAACTTGTTATAACTAAACTAACAGGTGGGTTAAAGGTAAAAGATGCTATCAGGATAATTGTATGTAAATAAATTTGGTTCCCAACTTGAAGGCATCTAAAAGTGGCATGGGGTTTTGACTAGGGATCAAAAGGCATGCGGTTGTGAGTTTGATTCCTAGTGTATGCAAACTGAGAAAATTTTTATTTATTTTTTTTTTGAAGGTGATTTGGGCCTGTTAGTGGGCTTGGGCTCAAGTTGGAAAATAAAGAAAAGGAGGACAATGATATGATGGGCTTGGGCTTGAAACAAAGGAAGTAAGAATAAGGTAAAATGGGATAATAAAAACAATTAATCATGATCAAGAATTAATTAATAATAATTAAAATAATATCTAAATTTTAAAAATGACAATTTTCTTAAAACAAAATACACATACACTTTATACGTATTATTTTTCACTATTAGTTTATGTATTGCAAGATATGGGTATTACATTAAAGCATGGGCATGAGCAAGAAATCAAGTGCAGCGGAAGAGAGAGTTTAGCCTAGAGCTCTGTGCACACTCTCTATCCCATTCTTCTTCTTCTTCTTCTCTCCTTCGTTACAAGCCTAAGCTTAATTTGGGTTTTTGTGCATTTGGATGAGTGAGATTAAAGTATTTATCTCTTTATGATCTTCCTTTTGAAATAATGGATTCCTTCAGCTATCTTCTCTAGTGAATGTAGGTCACATTGACTGAAATATGTAAATTTTGGTGTGCTATCCGATTTGTCTGTATTAGCTATATTTCTCTATTTGTTATTTGTACACTTGTTATCTTTTGTGCTTGGAGACCACTACTACAACAAATTGGTATCAAAGACAGTGTTATTTTCTTATGGATTTTGAGATGGCTTTTGAAAGTACAAAATAGAGAAGTTCGAGAGAGGAACAACTTCAATTTGTGGAGTCAAAATGTAGCCCTGTTGGAAGTCTTGTCTAGTAAGGACAAGTTGCCGGAATTCATGTCCAAATATGAAAGATGGAAATTCTCGAGATGAAGGCACCATACAACTTTATCAAGCTGATGAAGTTTTGTCTCGAGGTTGCCGATGAAGATATTGCAGTCGGTTTATAATTCAAAATGCGAGCTTGTGCATCCCAAAGCCTCTAACCAACAAGCTCTACGTAAAGCACTTAAAGGAGCGTAACTTTACTCTTCACATGAAGGAAGGTATGACGATAGAAGACCAATTAGATGAACAAAATAAAATTCTTATCGATATAAAGAATACTGATATTTGTGTAGAAGAACATCAAACACCCATATTTTTATGTTCAATACCTCCTTTCTTTAAAATTTGTTAAGTAGCGTGCTTTACCTTAGAGATACATTTTCACTAGAAGTTGTCAAGTTGGCCTTACACATTTTCTAGTTATTAAAAATATGGATCAAGCCGAGGGATTGTTTGTTCGTGGTCGATTGGAGAAGTTTTAAGTAGTCGAGATACATCTTGACAAAAATTGCATCGAGATTTGTCAACTGCTCACATGTGTCTCCCACCGACCACGAACAAACAAGCCCTCAACATGATTTTCGCTTAGTATAACTGACACACCCCTAACTTCTTTGAGTGTACGATCGACTTGACATCTTCTAAAGAAAATTGTATTTCTACTATAGAGCATACTATTAACAAAAATTTCAAAGTAATTAATGAATATAACTAAATGAGTGTGTGATCTTCTCTTCTATTCTAATACGTATATTCTTTAAATCCATAAGACTTTTGGTAAGTTCATCTAATGGTCTTCTATCAGCATACCTTCTTTCGTGCAAAAGACTGTTTAAATGCTTTAGTACAGCTTATTGGTTGAGAATTTCGTGTACACGCCAGGGAAAACCTCATCAGACGTCACTGCCCTATAGATGGTTTATGTGTTCAATGTCGAGGGAGATTGAGTCCACGTAATATATATTTCTACTGTGTCCATTCAATTAGTGCATTTGGTCGGTGATTCTGAATGCATTTGGCATTAGAACACATCTCACACAGCTTAGAGACTATTGGACAGAGTGGAGTACACAACATGTAACGATGAGGTCGCGTAAAAACTGGGATATGATTGTGGCTGCCACATTGTGGTGTATTTGGCTTCATAGAAATAATCGTTGCTTATGTTCCATAGGAAACAATTATAGATTTATTATACATCACATTCTTGCTCTTGTTTCCTCTTCGACAGGTATGTTGGGGGCCAAGAAGAAGATTCGGTTGGGTCCTTTATTCCTGGTTGAGCAGGCACGGGTTGCCCAGTGATATGGATGACAGACTTTACTCTTTGGGACAGCTATATACCATGTTAAGCCTTTTGGGATATTCACGACTTTTATTTTGTATTTGTTGTGTATTTTGACTTGTGAGGATTTGTTCCTAGATGTTATGTGGATTTTCTAAAGCAGTCTTGACGTTTGTGACTTTTGTGGAAGTAATGCCGTGTGGGAATTTTATGTGGTTGTATTTTGAGTAGTTCTGCAGTATGTGACTTTTGGGGACATGTTCCATTCTCTTCTTGTAGTTTTATTATTTTCTTATTAATGAAGCCGGGTGGACTTTCTACCTTTTACTCAAAAAAAAAAAAAAAACTTCGTGCACACGCTATCCAATTTGAGCTTTAAGCCGACGACAGTATCTTTACCAGCAACACAACAAACTTCTCCTAGCCTTGACTTGAACACACAACAAAATCTATCCAAAATTTTCTTTTAACTGTGGCCTTTTTGGTCCCAAGCACTCTGTGTGAGTAGTACATTTATTTGTTCCATTGATACCCAATTATGAAAGGTAAAGTATGGAAATTATTTGTAATTTCATGTGTCTTAATCCCACATTAAAGTGGTCATGGAAATGTGATAGTTTGATATCTAAGAAGCAAGAACTTGAATAAGCTGTCACAAACTCCAAACTTACAAGCTTCTGTTTCCAATACATGTGATTGACAGGTGCTCAACACGTGATAGCTTCATGGTTTGATAAATATGAGTTGGCTCAAGCATAGGAACATCAGCTTTTGGGTCATATGTATGAAGATAGTATTCATCAGATATAGAAATGTAATTCCAAGAGATATTAGGTAAAACCTTTCTTTGTTTTCAGGGTTGTAGTTTTCCCTAACACGACAGGTGGGACTTCAAAAGGTTTGTTCTTATATGAAATCATCCGCAACAATTATTGTTGCTCTGTATTGCATAAAATGCACCCTTATCTGATAAGAATTAATCACCAAACACACTCAAACTTTCATCCATGGCTTCTCAAGTTCTTCTCAATACCTCTCAAACATACTCAGATGCTCCCATCTCCTCCATCAAAGAGCTTTGCAGCTCAGGCACACTCTCCTCTGTTTCATCTGCTTACACCTATAAAGATTCACAAGTCACCGATGTTGAAAATATTGTGGAGGATGTAGAAATTCCAGTCATCGATTTCTCTCTGCTTACCGAAGGAACACCTGATCAACGGTCTCAAGTCATTCAGGATCTTGGCAAGGCATGTGAAGAGTGGGGATTCTTTGTGGTAGGTTTCTCTTTCACATAATATGTTTGAGTCCAGAATTCCTCGGGTGATTACTCACCATGACATGTATCTTAATTTGATCATAGCTTGTGAATCATGGTGTACCGGATAAATTGAGGGATGCAATGATGGAAACACTCAAAGGGTTCTTCGACCTGCCAGAAGAGGAGAAGCGAGATTATGCAGACACACATCCGATGAATCCAATTCGATATGGAACCAGCTTCAATACAAAGGTGGATGATGTCAGATATTGGAGGGACTATCTTAAGATTACAACACTCCCGGAGTTTCATTGTCCTACAAAGCCTCCAGAGTTCCGGTAAGACATCATTCCAGTCTGTTTTTGTTCAGTAAATTGAGATGTTTGCCCTGTATTGATCCCTGTATTGATGTGTGCATATGTTTCTTATGTTGATTGTAGTGAGTTACTGCAAGAGTATAGTGTGTGCATAAGAGAGCTAGGAGGGAAATTGCTGGGAGCGATATGGGAGTCTCTAGGACTAGACACAAACTATATGAACGAAGCATTGAACCTCAACTCACAATTCCAACTTCTTGTTTGCAATTTCTATCCTCCATGCCCTCAGCCAGAGCTGGCAATGGGCCTGCCCCCTCACTCGGACCAAGGCCTCCTCACATTCCTCTACCAGAACAATGTCGATGGGCTTGAGTTGAAGCATAATGGCAAATGGGTCCGTGTCAAGCCCCTCCCGAACTCTTACCTTATCAACACTGCAGATCAATTGGAGGTACCCATATTAAGGATTCTCTTGTCCATCTCTGTTTAATTTCTTTGATTTATGATCTCTTATTGATCATAATTTCTATTTTAATATGTGACTGAAAACTTAACCGAACACTTAAGTTTTGCTTGGATTGAAAATTTTACAGATAGTTAGCAATGGCAAGTACAAGAGCATTCTGCATCGAGCAATGGTGAACGGGAAAAGCACAAGGATGTCAATTGTATCCATTGTAAGTCCGTCATTGGACGTGGTTGTTGCCCCCGCTCCCCAGCTCGTGAGCAGCGAGAGCCCAGCAGCATACCGTGGGATGAAGTACGGAGAGTTTATGGTGCACCAGCAGAACAACAAGCTAAAGGAGAAGTCTGTTTTAGAGATCTTGCGAATTTGAACTTGAATGTTGTGTTGCTAAAGACGTATCATATGTACTTATGGGACTGTATAGAAGGGTGATGGATCAAATTATGCAGTAAATGTTTGGTTTCCATCATGAATATATCGATTTCTTTCTTTCTTTCTGTCTTTCCTTTTTTTTGGTTGGCTTTCTGCTTTGCCATAGATTTTGTTATAAGGTAATTCTACAAAAAAGAACCTAAATACAATCATCATATCATTCAACATTGATCCAATCAATGTACATAGACATTAATTTGATCAGCTCATTATGGCCTTGAACTCTTCAAAGCCAAGAACTCCATCATTGTTTTTACATCAAAAATGCAAATCATTGTCATGCGATCCTCTACAGCTTGATGTACCCGACCAATGTTCTCTGAATGATGCAGTCAAGAAGCTGATAGCCATTCTGGCACTCAAATGATTTTGCTTCATTTGTTAATGCAAGCATATTGCTACTATCTTGTTTGTTGTAGGGTTGTACTTTTCATTAACAGGGCACGGAGGACCTCAAAGGCTTGTTCTCATATGAATGCATCTACAGCAATCATTGTTGCTCTTCATTCACAAAATGAATCCTTAGCTGATAAAGAGTAATCACAACACACTCATACCTCCATTCACACCTCCCACTTCAAATCTCTTCATCATGGCTTTCAAGTTCTTATCAATGTTGGACATAATAGATATATTATAGAAATAGTTTCTGAAGTAGTATTTGAAGTCATAATTAGAATAGTATTTGGTCTTGATACGGTCTATGTAAGGAGACTCGGTGAATTTATGTAACTTGCATGTTGTAGTTCTCTTGAATATCAATAGCTTTTCAGAGTAAATAATGACTTACCTCTGTAAATTTAACAATCTAACATCTCTCAACCTATCAACATGTTTGTCATATATCACATAAAATTATCATATTCCTCTTACTATAGAATAAAAAAGATATGAAATTTAAGTAAGGAAATTGGTTTTTGCATTGTTCCAAAGCTAATAAATATCTCATTCATGAGTTATTAAATTATTCATTAACTTTATATTAAAAATTTATTCACTTACATTTTTAATACAAGATAAATTCTACAAACAAGAACAGAAATACAATCACCATCTCGTTCAACATTGATCCAGTCAATGAGCATAACTGACTTGTTTCATAGACACTAGTTTCATCTTACATGGCCTTGAACTCTTTAAAGCTAGGTACTGTAGGGGAGAGGAGATAGAGGAGATGGAAGAAGGTAGCACAGAGATCGGAAGACAAAGGAACAAGACGACACATTTAAGCAGGCCAGACTGCTCCCGGTCGACCGCACGGTCGACCGGTGTGCACAACGTGCACAGGGTTAGCCCGGTCGACCGCCCGGTCGACCGTGGCATGGAACGGTCGACCGCCCGATCGACCGACTGAAAGTAGGTTGCTCTCGGTTTGGGTGCGGTCGACCGTGGACATGGGTCGTCGACCGACCGGTCGACCGACTGACGCGTTTTGGCTTTCCTTTTGGGATTCAGATTCCTTTTTTGTTTAGGATCGAATCTAACTGGGGTTTCCTAAAACCCAGGGATTATGTGGCTATAAATAAGGGTTAGAGCCCTCATGTATTGTATCCCTAAAAATTCCCTCAAGTATTCCTCTTGTATTAGTCTGTATTAGTTGCTAAATCAATAAAATCTCTCTCTCCCTTGCCCCGAGGACGTAGACACGTTGCCGAACCTCGTTAAATACTGTGTTGATTACTTTTCTCTATTGTTCTCTGTTCTTGTCGTTTTGAGCACGTCTCCAGCTGCATCAGTCTTCGCCTAGTTGGTGGATTCCTCAGAGAGGTTGTTGTCCTGCGCACAATAATTGGTATCAGAGCATCCCAGGTTAGTCGTTGGATCATGTATTGATTCCAAGGGCATCATTTGCTATTTAGTGGAGATCATGTGTCGATCTCGGAGCAGCGTTGGGATTGTTTGTGGGATCGTGCATCGATCTCAAAACAGCGTGTAGATTGCTTGAGGAATCAGTTTGGAGGAGTAAATTGCTTCGAAAACTCTTCGAGGGTTTCACGTGGAGGTAAAGATCCTATCTTTATCCAGTTTGTTTATCTAACTCCGTTTATTTCCACATTGCTTTAAGGAATTAGTTGAGAAGATGGTTGGAGAAGGTACATCCATGAATCCACATCCGCTGAGGATTGATGTGGTGAAGTTCAACGGCACGAACAACTTCGGTATATGAAGGTGTGAGGTGATGGATGCGCTGACGGCATCAGACATCGAAGACACTCTACGGTTGAGAAGAAGCGCGCATCAACAACTGAAGAAGATTGGGATAAGATGAATCGTACATCGGTAGCTTGATCAGGTCTTGTCTGACACAAGACATCAAGTATCATATGTTGCATGAAACATTTGTGAGGTAGCTATGAGAGATCCTGGAGAAGAAGTATCTAACTAAAAGCGTCGAATCGCGGTTGCAGTTGAAGAGTAAGCTTTATAGTTTTCAGATGTAAAGAGGATGCTCCATCAATGAACACTTGAATCGCTACACGAAGCTTCTTACAGATCTAGTTAATGTGGATGTGGAGACTAATGAAGAGGATAAGGCGGTAATCTTATTGAATTCTCTTCCTAGGGAAGAGTATGAGACCTTTACTCTTACATTGATCAATAAAAGAAAATCTCTTAACTACAGTGAGGTGTCTGCTGCTCTTGTGATTTATGAAGCAAGAAGACAGGACCGACTATCTTTTTCGAAGAACACAACAGCAGAGGCATTGGCGGTAAGAGGCAAGAGTTCCAATAGGAAGGGAAGAGATGATCATAGAAGATCAAAGTCTAGATCAGGCTTCAGAGATCTGAAGAGGAATCAGTGCGCCTTGTGCAAGGAACTAGGGCACTGAAAAGTTGATTGCCCGAAGGCCAAAGGTAAGAAGATGGGTCAAACACCGAGGCGAATCTCGCACAGGCGGATGGATCAGATTTAGACTCATCGATATTCTCTCTCTATTACTACTCCTACTATTAATTACTCAGAATATGCTGAGTGGCTCTTAGATACTGAAGCTTCCTATCATGTGTGGTCGAATAGGGCCTGGTTTTCTAGTTTTGAGAAGCTAGATAGATGTTACACGGGCATGGGTGATGATCATCCGTGTAATATAGAAGGGATGGGTACAATTCGTATCAAGATGGAAGATGGGATAGTACGACAATTGAAGGAGGTGAGGTATGTACCTCAACTCAAAAGAATCTTATCTCTGTTGGTGCTTTGAAAGCATTGGGTCTTGTGATATCTATACGAAATAGTGTTTTCAAGATGATCAAAGGCTCAATGGTAGTGATGAAGGGGTCCGTCAGAACAGTCTCTACTACTTGAAGGGTAGTACAGTTACAGGTCAGGTGGAGACTTCTAATTCTTTAGATGATGGTTGTACAAAGGTCTGGCAGGTGAAGGTTGGATATGGAGGTGAAAGGTCTTTGCAAGCTCCTTCAAAGCAGGGATCATTGGAAGGTGCTGCTACCTGCAACTTGGAGGGTGAACACAGCGTTCTGGACAAGAAGAAGATAAAATTCAGTACCAGTACTCACCACTCAGAAGGTCTTCTTGATTGTGTTCACGTAAGCGTTTGGGGACCTGCTAAGACTACATCGCTTGTAGGTCACAGGTACTTTGTCTCTTTTATTGATAGTTTATTTAGGCATTGTTAGATATATCCCTTGAGATAAAGATGTGAAGCCCTAGATATGTTGGTGAAGTGGAAATAAAGAATGGAGAAGCAGACAAGTAGGAAGATCAAGGAACTACAGATTGGTAATGTTGAAAGAAACATGAACCAATTCCTATGATTTGGTCAGAACACTGATATTGGTACTCACTTCACAGAAGGTATACATGGGTTGGTTAAGGAAATATATCATTCCTTGCTAGAGAAGGTTCGGTGATTGTTGTCTAATACACGATTAGACAAATCATTTTGGGCTGAGGCGATTGTGTATGCTAGCCATCTCATAAATGGATTGACTGTGATAGGAGATAAAACTCCATTGGAAATTTACTCTGAAAAAGCTGCTCAAGATCATGGTCTATTGTGGGAATTTAGAAGTCCGACCTACTTCACTACCAAAGATGGCATGGTGAATCCGCGAGCAAAGAAGTTTGTATTTTTTAGTGTCAAGAGAAATATGAAAGGCTACAGGTTATGGGACCCCGAAAACAAGAAGATCGTGTTGAGTCGGCATGTCACGTTTAATGAGACTTCAGTGTTGAAGTCTACCATCTCTCAGCAGGTGGAGAGGACGGAGACCAAGGGAGTATCGCAGCGGGTGGAGGTTGATGCTACTCACCATCTCTACTTGGTTCGGTATCAGTGAAGATTTCACCGGATGTGACACCGGGTGGAGATCATGTAGCCAGGGTTGATACTGAAAAGGTTGAAGACATTACTGAGAATGTCGAATTATTTGCAGCCACTGAAACAAAGGTAAAACCACGCACGTGGGTAAAGAAGCATGAATCTCAAGCTTGTGACTGCGACAAGCTCAAGTTGAAGGTCGTTGTTCTCCATGACGGTAGTAAGGATGTTTATATGACTCAGCCAGATAGGTTCGCTGCTGCAGATTCTGGTACAAGTACTTAAGCTTGATGGAGCTCATTACAATGAACTACGGTTGGCATGATCCTTTGGGCAAGGTATGTAGCAGTTGTAAAGACGCAGCCACATTTGGTGATGCAACCCGTATGAAGCTGTTTAGGTTCTCGAGAAGCTGATTGAGACTTCAAGTAGAGGTGAAGAGTTGGACTTCACGTAGAGGTGAAGCATTGTGATCTCGATGAACAGTAATCTTCTAGTGAGAAGATGGTTAAGCTTGCATAAGGGGGTGTGCATCCAGTTTGTTGAAACCGATGATGGTGTTCGGTTTGCTCTACTTAGACTTGGTTGGACCGTCAGCTGAAGACAAGTAGACTAGAGAGAGCCAGTCAATTGGAGAGTCAGTGTTGGCTCATGATGAGTTCTTCGTAAGGTCATGAAGTTGCTGAGTGAGAGACACGTTCGTTGGTTGGCTCGTATGGTATTTCTCCTAAGGTGAAGTGATGGGAACGCATGTATGGTACATTCCAGTTGGATAGCTGAGCTAAAATTTCCAAGTCGAGATCGTGTGTCTATTTCGCCGAGATCGTGTGTCGATTTCATCCGGAGTGCTCAAGCCGAGATCGTGTGTCGATTTTGTCAGGTGATAGACTAGAGTTCGTTGGAGATCGGCTCAGATTTGAAAAATCTTCACCGAGGTGGAGAATTGTAGGGAGTGAGGAGATAGAGGGGATGGAAGAAGGTAGCACAGAGATCGGAAGAAAAGGAGCAAGATGACGCATTGAAGCAGGCCAAACTAGCTTCCGGTCGACCGTACAGTCAACCGGTGGAGAAGGCTGGTCGACCGCTCGGTCGACCGGTGTGCACGACGTGCACAGGGTTAGCCTGGTCGACCGCCCGGTCGACCGTGGCATGGAACGCCGACCGCCCGATCGACCAACTGAAAGCAGGCTGCTCTCGGTTTGGGTCCGGTCGACCGTGGACATGGGTCGGTCGACCGACAGACGCGTTTTGGCTTTCCTTTTGGGATTCAGATTCCTTTTCTGTTTGGGATCGAATCCAGTTGGGGTTTCCTAAAGCTCAGGGACTATGTGGCTATAAATAAGGGCTAGAGCCCTCATGTATTGTATCTCTGAAAGTTCCCTCAAGTATGCCTCTTGCATTAGTCTGTATTAGTTACTGAATCAATAAAATCTCTCTCTCCCTTGCCCCGAGGACGTAGGCACGTTGCTGAACCTCGTTAAATACTGTGTTGATTGCTTTTTTCTATTGTTCTCTGTTCTTATCATTTTAGGTATGTCTCCAGCGCATCAGTCTCCGCCTGATTGGTGGATTCCTCAGAGAGGTTGTTTTCCTGCGCACAACAGGTACCCCATTCCCATTCTTGCATCAAATTACAAATCATAGTAATGTGATCCTCTCCAGCTCAAGGTCCCCAACCAATTTTTCCTTAATGCTGCAATCAATTTATAATAGCCATTCTAGCACTCGAAAAATATTGCTATATTTGTTAATGCAAGCATATTGATTTGAAAAATTCTTTTCTTACATGCTTATAACCTACAAAAAAAAGCTAACCCATGGATCCCCTGAATGGTATTCAGTTTTCTTGAATGGTAGAGGCTCACATATATTACTCGTGTGTAAAAAAGTGTGTAGACTGTAGGCGTGTAGGAGAAATATTTCTCTATTGATTTATTTAGCCTAAGATGCTTATTTTCTTTTAAAGATGCATTAATTACTTCGTGCAAGCTGAAAAGCTCCTGTCTTTCAGCATATTGCTATTGTCTCGCTTGTTATAGGGTTGTACTTTTCACTAACATGTCATGTAGGACCTCAAAATTTTGCTTTCGTATGAAAACATCCATTTCACTCATTATTGCTCTGTATTTGTAATATTCCTAATTAGTAATACTGTATTTTTATTTTCTTAAAATATTTATTTTGATTTACTGATTATTTTTTTATTATTAATTAACTTAATTTTTGACTTGTGATTTTTATTAATATTAAATATACTAATTGTTTAAAATATTAAATATTAATTTAGCTTTATTTGTTATTAGATTATTACTATTACAATTATCATTGTTTGTTATTATCAATAGGAGTTGTCACTATTATTCTCATTATGATTGTTATTTATTATCATAATTGTTAATGTTATTAATTATTTTTAATATTATTTTTTTGTTATTATAATAGTTATTGTTAATTACTATTATTGGTGTTTATTGTTATTTTTATTATGATTAAATACTATTATTATTGTTATTAATGTTATTATTCTTAATTATTATTAATGTTATTATTCTAAATTATTATTAATATTATTGCTAATATTTTTGTTGTTGTGATTATTATTATTATTATTATAATTATTCTTAGTGTTGTTAATATTATTGTTGTTATTACTATTTCAATTAGTATTATTAATTATCTTTTTTTTCCTTCTTATTCCTATTCCTAAACCCGTGATCATATATCCATTAGTAAAACCCAAACCCATTATCAACCCCATATAATCATCATCTCCTAAACTAATCCTAACTTACCCAAATCCAAACCCATTACACCAAGTGAAATCCTAATCCTAACAACAAGATTGTAAATCTTAACTAACTCTAGCCTAATGATTCCTCCTCTAAGCCAAGCTCTTGGCCGTACCCGTTCTTGAGGCTGAGACCCTCCCTTCCACAACAACACACTCAGCCCACAGCTAAGCCTATCCCCTCTTCTTCGGACCTTCATCGGAGCTCGTTGTCACCATGGCCTCGACCTCCCTACCACACCTGCATTTCCTCCATCATGGGCAATCCCCAGAGCCACCTCCCATGACTGGTCATCACCAACTATTGCATCATACCTTCTCCTTCACCACCACACCACCATGGCCGAATCCATTTCCAACACCTTGCCCGTGCACCCCATCCTCAGGCCTGGCGCACCCACAACCACGGCCTTGCTCAGGCCGCAGACAGCAACCTACCTCCACCTCTCCGACAGCCGGCATTTTCTTCGTCGCACTCCGGAAGCCCTCTCTATGGCCGCGCAAGGCCCAGGCCATACCCTAGCTGTGCCCTAGCGCACACCTCCCCCTTGCAGTAGCCTACACGGCCAGCCCACTCCTCGCCCTGAGCCGTGCCCCGTCGGCAGAGCACCATCCTCTCTCACTACATTGCCCAAGCTCTCCTTCAACCGCCCATGACATGCCATCTTCCCTAGCCTAGAACACCGCCCCCCTCTACGGCAACTCGTGAGCCTTCCTTCAATAAGGCTGAGCTAGACCCCAGGCCAGCCAAGTCCCCACCTCCCTTTTGCTTGCCGTGAGTACACCCCAGCGCTGAGCTGCCTTGGCTGCACCCGCACAGCCCCTGTACACTTTGTGCAGCCTGGAGCTTCCTCCTCCTCGCTCTCCTTCCCCCGGTGCCACCAGAGTGGAGCACGTCACCCCTCCGGTCTCTGTCGAGCCACCGATGTTATGCGCGGCCTCCGCCGCGCCAAACCTTTCCCCTATGCTGTGAGTCTTCTGTTCTTTCTCTCCCTTTATGTGTATTTGTATATTTGATGTATTAATAATAATGTGTGTGTGTGTGTTTGGGTGTATGTGTATGCATGAGATTTTAATTATAATGTGTGAGTGTTGTGTAAATATTTACATGTTGGGAATGTACATTTTTGATGTGTAATAATTATTGGAATATATGTGTATGTTATATTAAATGTATATGTATGTATGTGGATACTCGCTAACATAATACATACGCACACGTACCCACACACACACCCCCAAACATAAATATGTGTGTGGGGGGGGGGGGTATATGTGTATGCATGTATTATTTTAGTATATGTGTATGCGTACGTATGTGTTTGTATGTACATGTATTTATTTGTATTTATTTGTACGTGTATCCTTGAGTGTTGGTTGCTTGTTGCAGCAATACGGACCCCTTTCGTGCGATCCAAACTTGGTAATGAGAGATGCGGATTTATGCCCGTTATGCACCCAATACACTGGCGTTTCAGAGACCGATCCATGGGACGATCCGGAGATCCATATCGGTTCGTACAGTGAAGACCTGATGACAATCGATCCAAAACCGCGTCATTTCATGTGAGTGTTTGCTCTTATGTCATTTCTTTATTTATCATTGCCAGTAGCATATATATGTTTCTTATATCATTTCATGTGATTTTTTGATTTAATTTTACCAATATGATTACCCGTGCCCTCTCATGTGATGTTAGTAAGTACTCACTTTATTTGTACTGTTGATCTGAGTTTTTAATAGCATCATTTAATGTGTAGTTGTTTACCGCTTTTGATTTTGAACTAGTTATGATATATCTTGAATCGTTACTCATTTTGACCCACTAGTTAGCTGGTCTGATTCATATTTGAGGATAGATTCATATTTTCTGTGGAGTATTTTATCATATAATTATTGGCAATTATTCTAACTGGAACGCTTTTGGATATTGTGGTTAGAGTGTATATTTCATGTGGAGAAAATTTATAGATATTTATTTGATGATAATTCAGATGGAAACTCATTTAGATTTTGAGGATAGTTTAGTTAGGATGTTACCTTATCAGAGACTGATCTTCTTGATACTTGAATTTCTTGATCTTGTGATTGAGCTTAATGAAAGTGGGAATATATGATAATCTTAATCAGATTAGATAGTGATGATTGGTTAGATTAGATGATAGTATTTTATATGTTAGGACCTAAATATATCAGTGACTTAAAGGATGAATATATTGATGATGAAGAGGAGAGATATACTGCTGAGTTGATTGAAATGAGATTTGTATTCTTTTCAGAGGATATTGATTAGTGTTTTGATAGATTATATCGTTGAAATGATATTTGTGAGTATCCTTAATTTTATCCTTGATTTTATCGTTGAGTATTGATGATTATATTGATGTTAAATATCAGATATAGGCATTCTAGATTTCATGTTATTTGAGGATGTTTCACTCTTTATTTGTGATTTCGGTATTCGTAATTTTTATTGATCTCGAGGATATATTCAGTATTTCATGATTGGTCCTTGACTACTTCAGTTATCTGGTTTCAGAGATTGAGTTATTATAAGAGTAATTTCACTGGTATAGGTGATCTTATACTTCATAGTTTGATAGCAGTTATTTTTTGATCTCGGTTATTGGTGATTTAGAGGATTAGGACAGATTGGTAACAATGAGAGAAATGGTTATTGATTTATTAAATTTGTGATTTACTATACCGGATCCCTTGACATACATTGGTATTTGATGTTTACCATGACTGTATCAAGATTATGAGTTGATGAATTCATTAGTATTATTATCCAATATGAGTGGATGAGATGTTGATCAGTTTTATATGAGATTGTACATTGACTGGATAGTGCAGGATTGTTACTAGCGTTATCATGTTACTAAAAGTTATTGGGAAAGTATCGTTAGACCGTAATACTCGGTACAACTCTATTCATCGTATACACGGTTACTGTTACTGTTTACCATTTTTATTACTATTTACTATGTATATGATTATTGTTACTGTTACTGTATTGTTACTGTCACCACTTCGTCTCAGTATTCTAGTAACATGATATTGATTGTTTTAACTGAATTAAATAATAATGTAAATGGACAACTTACAGAGGGATTGGGAAAATTAATGGAAGAGATAACATTTGTATTTTGGGTGGACCTAGGATACAGGTTGCGCAATCGACTTACTGTTCCACTGCAGGGTTCCGGGGGATGATTGACATCTCATCTATTTATTATTTCATAGTGTTACAGTGAGTATTATTTTACTGTGATACATTGAATACTGTTACTGTTACTGACTACCTGACGATAGGGCCTAGTTCAGCGCCAGGCATCTGGGCCGTAGTTCCGAGTATGTACAGGACGCCCCTAAAACATGAACAATGTCTCCAACCGATAAGTTTCAATAACTTAGGATTTCGATGGACACATGTGATAGGTGTAGTATGAGATACGTTTATTACATGTAGTAGTTGGTATCCGCTTACTTAGTCAATAATAATAAACTGTTTATTGTATACTGTGACTGACTGTATTCACCTGACTCACCTGACTATACTTATATATAGACACCTGACACCTCATTGTATACTAGATTGATCTCATTACTCCTGAAGTTATGTATTGCATGTCATCATGATACTTATACTTTACTGATTGATGATATTCATTGTGTCATACTCCCTTCTTAGTACTGTTTTTATTTATATCTTCCCTTTCAGTATATGTTATCATTTCATGTACACACTGTTATATGTACGAGCACCTTCCCTTTTTCTTAGACACTCATTAGGTCGCTTCTTGACAACTCTGAATTTGCATGTTCAGATATTGGACACTTTATTTTATTGAGATCGTATGCTTTGCGAGTAGCTGTAGTTTTCTCTCTACATATTTCGGTGTTCTTTCTCCCTTTTTATTCACGTTTCTATAGTTTTCTTGATTCAATATATCAGACTCATTGCTTGATTTTATTCCTTTATTTCATCTGCTATCATTGTGTAGATAACTATATGTCATATTGCAGTGATATTGATTTACCGTAGTAGATTTTTATAACTTGTTCAAGTTACTTTAGACTTAGTGTGTATACGTGGGGTATTCTCCTCACATATATACGTCCTTGACTCTCATCGCGACTCCGTTTTCACGTATTTTGAGAAGCGGCGCTGACAGTATTCATAAAATGAATCCTCATCTGATAAAATCTATCACCAACCTTCGTTGTAAATCTCTTCATCATGGCTTCTCCAGTACCTTTCAACACCTCTCAACTATACACAAATAGCTCAGGCACACTCTCTTCTCTCATCTTCTTATATCGTGAAAGATTCACAAGCTATCAATGTTGAATATGCTGCAGAGGATGTCAAAATTCCAGTCATTGTTTTCTCTCTGCTTACTGAAGGAACACCCGACCAACAGTCTCACGTTGCTATGGATATTAGCAAGGCATGCAAAGGATGGGGATTTTTTTTATGGTAGGTTCAGTGTTTACCAATCATCTATTGATTTGTTTTTCCACATATATCGCATATAATTATCATATTCCTCTTACTATCGAAAAGATAAAGAAAGAGATATCTCAAATTTAAGTAAGGAAAAATGATTCTTGAATTCTTCCAAAGATATTAAATATTTCATTTGTGAGTTTATTAAGTTATTTATTAAGTTTATCAAATAGTTCTTGATTATAAATTTTACCTCACTATTGATCATAGCTTGTGAATCAGAGTGTACCGGCTAAATTGAGGAACTCTTTGATGCACACATTCAAAGGGTTCTTCGATCTGCAAGCAGAGGATAAACGACTTTATGCAGATACATACCTGATGAATCCGATCAGACATGGAACCTGTGTCAATACGAAGGTGGATGAAGTCAGATATTGGAGCGATTAATAACACAGCCAGAGTTTCACTGTCCTACAAATCCTCCAGAGTTCAGGTAAGAGATCATTTCAGTATCTTTTGCCCCTGAATTTAGTCTGCATATGTTTGCATCGTATTGATGATGTACGTATATGTTTCTTATGTTGATTGTATGTTGGATTATTCTTCATCAATTCCAAGCCATTGGAAGATGAAAGACCTTATTGGAGAAGTGTAGAGTCATACTTGGAAGATGAACTTCATCAATTCCACGCCATTGGAAGATGAAAGACTTTGTTGGAGAAGTGTAGAGTCATACTTGGAAGATGAAAGGGTGTATTTGAATTAATCACATAATTAATACATGGAGCCTTCTACCACCTTCCATTGAGCACTATAAATGGAGGAGCATGGCTGAATTTTTCTGAAGTAGAAAGTGAAGTGAGAAAGACAACAAATCAGTGAGAAAACAGTGAGTGTGTCTTCACTGCGTCAAAAAATTATTTGCCTCAATCGGATGGTCAACTCAAGCCCGATCGAGATGAAATTTTAATATGATGTTCCAGACACAGTGAACCTCAGATCCAGCGGTCAGATTGTCAATCCGACTCCGAGAAGTCAACGTTATTGCCCCTGGACAGATTCTGTGAGTTCGTTCTTGTTTTTTTGTGTACTCCATTTTTGATGAAGTGTTTTGCCTCTAGCCTTGTCTAGAGAAGACCTATTGTAATCCCATTATTTTTGTTGATAGTGGAAGAATTTAAGATCTCTTCGTCCTCGTGGTTTTTTTTCTCCCAACTTGGAGGGTTTTTTCCCGTAAATCTGGTGTGTCTTCTAATTTACCAGATTGCTCATTTTTACTTGTCTTTTCTTTAATCACGCAAAGAGGGAAAGGGTATTGTGACTCCACTGCATTCTACGTAGCCTTTCCCAACAGAGTGGTATCAGAGCTTGGTTACATTTTTTGTTATTCTCTCGTGTGATTAAAGATGGATGAATCTTCAAGCGTCTCTGGCATGATTAAACTAACGTGTTCTAATTATGCCTTGTGGAAAATGAAGATGGAAGATATTTTGTATTGCAAAGATTTGTACGAGCCTATTTTGAATGAGCAAAAACCGGAGAAATATAATGATCAGCAGTGGCAGGTATTGCATCGGAAAGCCGTTGGAATGATTCGACAATATATTGATCACAGTGTGATCCAGGACGTCTCTGACGAGACTGATGCTCTACAACTTTGGAAGAAGCTTGATTCTACATCCGCTCGGCAAACTGGTGTAAATAAAGCCTCTCTTATGAGAAGACTTGTCAAGTTGCAATATAAAGATGGTCAAAGCGTGGTGGAGCACCTTAATGATTTCCAAGGCATCACGAACCAGTTGAAAGGCGTTGGAATCACCTTGGACGATGAGGTACTAGCTTTATTGCTTCTTAGTTCTCTTTCAGATAGTTGGGAAACATTATTCATGTCTCTAAGCAATTCCACTCCAAAGCTTTCCATGGAAATTGTGAAAAATAGCATTTTAAATGAAGAAGCTAGACGAAAAGATCTTAGCTTCTCCTCTCATTCGGATGCAAACATTGTTGAGAACCGTGAGAGATATAAAACTCGAGACTCACAAATTATGAAAGATCCAAATCCAGGGGAAGATCAAAATCAAGGACTAGAAAGTCTCTCACCTGTTACTACTGCAAAAAGGACGGTCACAAGAAAACTGAGTGCAGGAAATGGAAACGAGATCAAGCCAAAGAAAAGAATGACAAAGGAGAAAAAGCAGACCACAAGAAAGATGAAGTCAACACATCTGCTGTTGCTACCACTAATGAAGTTTTCCTCATTGGTGATGACGGTTGTCTAAATCTTGCCTGCGATGAATTTTCATGGGTCATTGATTCTGGTGCCTCATTCCATCTCACATCACATCAAGGTTACTTCTCATCTTATACTAGTGGTGATTTTGACCGCGTAAGAATGGGAAATGATGGTTTTTCTAAAATAGTTGGTATTGGTGATGTTTGTTTGGAAACTAACACTAATTGCAGAATAATACTACGAGATGTGAGGCATGTCCCAGATATCCGTCTTAATTTGATATCTGCAGGAAAACTTGATGATGAAGGCTATTCCAATTACTTTGGTGAAGGAAAATGGAAGCTCACCAAAGGATCTTTGATCGCGGCCAGAGGCAAGAAATACAGAACTCTCTATGTGATGCAAGCCAAGCTGAGCAATGAAGAAGTCAATGCAATCGAAGATGATAATTCCGAGCTATGGCACAAGCGGCTCGGACATATGAGTGAAAAAGGCCTGCAAATACTTGTCAAGAAGCAGCTACTTCCTGGTATGAAAAATACATCTCTAAAACCTTGTGTGGATTGCCTAGCTGGCAAGCAACATCGTGTTGCATTTCATCGGTCTTCTCCTTCTAGACGAAAACATATTCTTGATCTTGTACACACTGATGTTTGCTCTATGTCTGACAAATCACTTAGTGGTGCACAATATTTTGTAACCTTTATTGATGACCATTCAAGAAAAGTGTGGGCTTTTGTATTGAGAACCAAAGACCGGGTGCTGGACATATTCAAGAATTTTCATGTCAAAGTTGAACGTGAAACTGGCAAGGAACTTAAAGCTGTCAGAGCATATAATGGTGGAGAGTACCGAGGTCCATTTGAAGAATATTGCCGAAATTACGGCATCATGCTTGAGAAGACTATACCAAAGACGCCACAACAAAATGGTGTGGCAGAAAGAATGAACAGAACCATCTCAGAACGCATCCGGAGCATGCTTTCTCATGCGAAACTGCCAAAGTCTTTCTGGGGTGAGGCTATGAATACCGCAGTCTATTTAATTAATCTTTCACCATCAGTTCCTCTCGACGGTGACATTCCAAATAGAGTCTGGACTGGTAAAGATGTCTCCTATGGTCACTTGAAGGTTTTCGGGTGTAGAGCTTTTTGTGCACATTTCGAAAGATGAACGATCCAAGCTTGATAGCAAGACCAAGCAATGCATTTTCTTGGGCTATCCGCAGGAGGATTTCGGCTACAGATTGTGGGACCCGGTTGAGAAGAAAATTATTAGAAGCAGAGATGTGGTATTTTTTGAAGATCAAACCACCGTGGACTTTGAGAAATCAGATAAGCCAAAGTCTCCCAGTATCCCTGCAAATCTAGATCCAGTTTCTCTTCCCATGATCAATGACGAATACGGGGGAGATGTGGAAGGTACTCATGAAATGGTGGACAATGATACACATGAACCAGAACAACAAGAAGAGATTGTTATTCAGAAACAACTGAGGAGCAACATTTGAGGCGAACCACCAGAGTGCGGCGACCTTCCAGCAAATACCCTTCAGAAGAGTACGTGACGCTTACAGACGAAGGAGAACCACAATGCTTTCAAGAAGCCATGAAAGATCCCTATAGAAATAAGTGGTTGCAAGCCATGCAGGAGGAAATGAATTCTTTGCATGAGAACCACACATTCGAGCTAGTTCCTTTACCAAAGCACAAGCGCGCACTGAAGAATAAATGGGTATACAGGTTGAAAACTGAAGAAGGCAACTCACTACCACGATACAAGGCTAGATTGGTGGTGAAGGGTTTCAGTCAAAAGAAGGGAATAGATTTTGATGAAATCTTTTCTCCTGTGGTGAAGATGTCGTCTATCCGAGTTGTTCTCGCATTAGCTGCCAGCATGGACTTGGAAGTTGAACAACTTGATGTAAAAACTGCGTTCTTACATGGTGATCTCGAAGAGGAGATTTACATGGAACAACCAGAGGGATTTCATGAAAAAGGAAAAGAGCAGCTGGTATGTTTGTTGAAGAAAAGTTTATATGGCTTGAAACAGGCACCGCGTCAGTGGTATAGGAAATTTGAATCCTTTATGGTGGATCACGGTTTCAAGAAAACTCTATCAGATCACTGCGTGTTTGTAAAAAGGTATGCCAGTGATGATTTCATTATTCTCCTCCTTTATGTTGACGACATGTTGATCGTAGGTCGAGATACCAAGAAAATCTCTAGCTTGAAAATGGCTGAGTAAATCCTTTGCCATGAAAGATTTGGGACCGGCAAAGAAGATGCTTGGGATTAATATCTACAGAGACAGGAAGAATAAGCAATTATGGTTATCGCAGGAAAGGTACATTGAAAAGCTGCTGGAACGATTTAACATGGAAAATGCAAAACCAGTTAACTCTCCACTAGCAGGGCATTTCAAGTTAAGTTCACAACAGTGTCCTACAAGCAAAGAAGACCAAGCAGAGATGAGTAAAATTCCGTATGCATCAGCAGTTGGTAGCCTGATGTACGCAATGGTGTGTACCAGGCCGGATATTGCATATGCGGTGGGAGTTGTCAGCCGATTTCTTTCAAATCCAGGCAAAAAGCATTGGGCAGCTGTAAAATGGATTCTTAGATATCTTCGAGGCACTTCGAAGATTTGTTTATGCTTTAACTCTGAAAAACCTCTGTTGTATGGATATGCAGATGCCGATCTTGCGGGTGACATGGATTCTCGAAAATCCACCTCAGGATATATGATGACCTTTGCAGGGGGAGCCGTGTCATGGCAATCAAAATTACAAAAGTGTGTTGCCCTGTCAACCACTGAGGCCGAATATATAGCAGCAACAGAAGCCGCCAAAGAATTATTGTGGATGAAAAATTTCTTACAAGAATTGGGCTCAAAGCAAGAAAGTTTTATACTTTATTGCGACAATCAAAGTGCCATTCATTTGGTTAAAAATCCAGCATATCACTCTCGGACAAAGCACATAGATGTGAGGTATCACTGGATCCGAGACAAGCTAGAATCCAAGTTGTTACAACTTGAGAAGATCCATACCGATGAAAACGGGTCGGATATGATGACCAAAATTTTACCAATTTTAAAATTTGAAAAATGCTGCATGAAGGCAGGATTGGTGGCTAATCTGAATTGATTCAGAAGGGGGAGATTTGTTGGATTATTCTTCATCAATTCCAAGCCATTGGAAGATGAAAGACCTTGTTGGAGAAATGTAGAGTCATACTTGGAAGATGAACTTCATCAATTCCAAGCCATTGGAAGATGAAAGACTTTGTTGGAGAAGTGTAGAGTCATACTTGGAAGATGAAAGGGTGTATTAGAATTAATCACATAATTAATACATGGAGCCTTCTACCACCTTCCATTGAGCACTATAAATGGAGGAGCATGAATGGATTTTTCTGGAGTAGAGAGTGAAGTGAGAAAGACAACAAATCAGTGAGAAAACAGTGAGTGTGTCTTCACTGCGTCAAAAAATTATTTGCCTCAATCGGATGGACAACTCAAGCCCGATCGAGATGAAATTTTAATATGATGTTCCAGACACAGTGAACCTCAGATCCAACGGTCAGATTGTCAATCCGACTCCGAGAAGTCAACGTTATTGCCCCTGGACAGATTCTGTGAGTTCGTTCTTGTTTTTTTGTGTACTCCATTTTTGATGAAGTGTTTTGCCTCTAGCCTTGTCTAGAGAAGACCTATTGTAATCCCATTATTTTTGTTGATAGTGGAAGAATTTAAGATCTCTTCGTCCTCGTGGTTTTTTTTCCTCCCAACTTGGAGGGTTTTTTCCCGTAAATCCGGTGTGTCTTCTAATTTACCAGATTGCTCATTTTTACTTGTCTTTTCTTTAATCACGCAAAGAGGGAAAGGGTATTGTGACTCCACTGCATTCTACGTAGCCTTTCCCAACAGAGTACAAGGAATGTACTGCACGAGTATGCTGCATGCACAAGCGAGCTAGGAATGAAATTGCTCGGAGGGATATGGGAGAGTCTAGAACTAGATCAGGACTACATGAAAAAGTCCTTGAACCTCGATTCCGCTTCCCAAATTGTTATTTGTTATATTTATCCTCCATGTTCGCAGCCGGAGCTTGCCATGGGCCTGCCACCTCACTCCGATCATGGTCTTCTCAGTATCCTCTATCAGAACGATGCTGATGGGCTTGAGTTGAAACATAATGGCCTGTATCAAGCCCCTCCCCTACTCGTATCTTATCAATGGAGGTCATATGAAGGTACCAATTCTTTTCTTTTCTTCTGTTTTTTTCTCTGTTTGATACCAAAAACAGGATCCAATAGCTGGAACCTAAAGTCTAAGACTAGATTTCTAGTGCATATTACTGTACTTGCATCTATTTTAAGGGATCAAAAGTGAGTTATATGGAACTTAACAGAACAATTGAAAATAACGAAGAATTTTATCTGGAACTGAAAATTTTTGCAGACAGCTAGGAATGGCAAATACAAGAGCATTGTGCATCGAGCAATGGTGAACACGAAAAGCACGAGGATGTCAATTCTATCAATTTCAAGTCCGTCCTTGGACACAATCGTTGCGCGAGCTCCCCAGATCTTAAGCCTTGAGAGCCCAGCCGCATTTCGTAAGACGAAGTACATAGATCAAGGAGAAGTCTGCTTTAGATCTGTTGTGAGTTTGAGCTTCAATATCTTATGTACATATATATACACTCTATAGGAGAGTGATCAACATAGGGGTGTCCTGTTGTATACAACTCTACACACTAGTATACTATAATCTAATTTTTTTTGTTCCTAAGTGAGAAGGGATCTAATTCAACTTTTTTTGCTTGAAAAACAAAGAGGTACAACAACCCTTTATAGGATTCTCCCCCAAAAAAAACTTATAAGAACACTAACCATGCACATTACTACCTATTTTAATGTCATAAACAAATTGTTGGAATCTCAGCAACAGATACCAGGAACACCAGATACAGACACTAATCGCACAAACAAGCAAAAACAAAGGAAGCGAGAACACACGAATTTAACGAGGTTCGGCAATTGCCTACGTCTTCGGGGCAGAAGGGGAAAGAGATCTTATTAAATCAATCAAGTACAAGATATACAAATAATAGGGTTAATACCCCTCTTTATATAGTCAAAGAGTTTATAAAATAAGAAAATCAACCACTCCGAATTCGGATCAGAAAAGCACTCTGAATCCAATTTGGAAACCACCCAGAGGCCATATGCTGTCGACATCATATTTGGCCTATCGACAACCTCTGAAAAACCTAATTCTCGGAAAAACGCTGTCGACATCCCAAAGATCAACTTTGATAAATTCTGCTTTCTGAAAACCGTTGTCTACAACTCTTCTTTGTCCACTGTCGACAACCCAGTTCACCTGCAAACATGTATCATGGTATCTGTGTTAGGATTATGATGTGAATACGTTGTGAAGGTTGATTAATATCGGATTTGGCAATTTCCTTTTTTTGATCTGTTTTGAGTCTGAGTTGGATTCAAGTTTCTTTTATATTGATTGAAGGAGTTTGTTTAGGAGTAGGAGAGTTCTGTGGTTTATAAATAATCCCTTAGGGGTGACCTACCTTCAATGTATTCCTAAAGAATCCTATAAATTTGTAATTTCTAAGGGTGTAATTCATCTAGGTGAGAAATTCGTGAGAGAAGCATGGCCACAAGGGTTTGCTATTCTTGGCAACCATCAAGGGCTTGTAACTTCTTAGCGTGAGGTGTAAGTAATCCTAATTATACTTTCCAAAGTTTTAATAAAGTTTCTCCCCTTTCTGCCGTAGACGTACACACGATCTATTTGATCGGTGAAACCACATTATATTGTATGTGATTTTTTTATCTACTTTGGAATATCTTCTTCTTCTTTTCTTCAAGTTGTCTTAGTAGATTCTTTGGTTCGTATCCTCTGCACCGCCCCAGTCGATCTGGTCGTGGGGCCATCCTCCCTTGAAATCACAACAATTGATATCAGAGCATGTAGATTGTTACCAAACAATTGGTATCAGAGCCAGGTTAATGTGAAGATGTTTGCAATCAAGTTTGATATTCAGAAGTTTGATGGCGTCATCAATTTCAGCAAGTGGCAGATTAGAATGAACACTATCCTCACCCAGAGCGGGTTGAAGAAAATACTACTCGAGAGGGAGAAAAAAACTCAAGACATGAAGAAAGGAACTTGGCAGGAGTTGGATGAGAAAGTCTTGACAGCTATTCTGCCTTACTTGGCAGGCGTATTGTTGGATGAGTTTCTACAGAGAAAATAGTGTCCTCACTATGGGAGCGACTACATGACCACTATCTGAAGAAGTCGTTGGCGAATTGGTTGATTTGAAGCAGCATCTCTTTTTTCTCCGCATGTATGAAGGTACACCTATCAAGTCTCACATTTCAAAAATTTTCTTTATTATCAATAATTTAGATAAGATAGAGGTTAAGATAGAAGATGAGGATCAAGCATTTCTATTAACGAGTTATTTGCCTTCTTCATATAAGAGCTTTAGGGAAGCTATCATCTATGGAGGCAAGTCAACAATCAAGGTCAATGAGGTCAAAGAGCATCTCATCAACAAGGACAAATTGACACCTAGTTGACGGGTGAGTCTCATCATGATGATTCCAGGCAAGTTCATTATTCAAGAGAGAAGAGTAATAATAGAAATTCCACAGGTTACTCAAAACATAATAATTTGACATGTAACTATTGTCATAAGAAGGGGCACATTAGATCAGAGTATGGCTTCGAATGAAGAAAAAATCAGATGCTAAATATCACTGGATTGGTTGAAGAAGATGAGAAATTGCGACGTTCTATTTGTTACAGACAGACTAGTTGGTAACAAAGATAGATGGGTTTTAGATTTTGAAAGTTCACAGCGTATCAGTTCCAATAGGAAGATGTTTTCTTCATACAATTTGGTTCAAGGAGGAGAGGTCTTCATGGGAAATTCTACTACAAGCAAGGTGATTGGCGAAGGAACAATCTAGTTTTGGGCTCATGATGATGCAGCACTACTCTTCAAGGTATTCGTCAAATTCCCGAATCAAGGTACAATCTCATTTCTCTTAGAACCTTACATAGAGAAGGATTCTATTTCAGTTCGAAAAGTGATCTTATGAAAGTTTTCAAAGAGGCCGATGTGATGTTTCAAGCCAAACGTGTCAGCAATGTGTATATGCTGCAGAATTCAGAGGTTACAGTTGGTGGAGTGCAGTTATCCTCGGCTTTAAAAGTGGTGGTTGTGAAATAATTGGAGACTATGATGCATTCGAGTTCGGATGTTCAATTGTACCCCGAAGGGAGATTAAGACTAGATGTGCAACAAGGTAGTTCAGATCGTTCTCCTATGGTGGAGCAAATTCCATAGATCTTATGTAGATTAAAAAGATCATTGTGTAGTTCACTTAGAGGGGGGTGAATAGGTGACAAGCTAATCTAATACAACACTAATGTGAAATTAAAGCTATTAAGCTAACACATAACATAAAATCAAAGAGTGTAGCTGAATCCTCGGTGAAGGGCTCTGAACTATCTCCTCAAGATTCCTCTAGATTAAGAGTTGATGTACCACTATGGCTCTCTTGATTGAATACAAGTATGAGAAAACAAACAACCTAAATATGTATATCAATTAAACACAAAATATATCAAGCATATAAAGATGAGTACAATAAGAACATACAAGATATATAAAGACAAGTGAGAGAGAGAGAAATATAAGCGATCACAAACACGGGAGATTTGTTTCAAGGTTCGAGCACACTTGCTTTACATTCCCGCTTCAACACTATGAAAGATTTCCACTAGAATCAATCCCACAAGATCACTCGGTACTGCAACACCTACAACGAGTTCATATTAGAACTCTTAGACTCACAAGTCCCTCATTTGTTCCTACAAGAACAACACAATACGAACCTACAAGTATGCCGACGCCGAACCTCTCCAATATTCTCTAATACAGGGGGTGGAATACTTGTAATCACTTCTCTTGATCACAAAAATGACTCTCACAACAAGTATCTTATATGATGAATATAACAATGGAAAGCTCAAGCTTGTGTGAGAAAACAAAATAGAATGAGTGGTTGAAAATCTCAAGAAAACTCTCTTTTGGATATAGAAATGAAGCTCTAAAACTTACTTAAAAACTCTATAAAAAAGCTATAGAAAATAGCCTAAAAAATATTACCCAATAATCTGGCCAAAAGTCCCTTTTATAGAAGCATCAGCAAACTAGCCGTTATAGGTCAGATTGGCCTGTCGGTCGACCGACCAATAATCCTTTTTATGATCGTTGGGGTTGCTGGTCGACCGCTCGGTCGACTGCACCCAGGTCAAAGACCTATCAGTCGACCGGTCTGTTGACTGAGGCAAGACCAGAGAGCACTGCTCTCTGGCCGGTCGACCGCTCGGTCGACCGGGGCCAGATCTAGAGAGTAAACTCTCTGGATCGGTCGACCGCCCGGTCGACTGGCCCTCAAGCCAGACTTGTGCATGTAGACTGTGTACATTGGTCGACCGCTCGGTCGACTGACTTCTGCTTTGATCGATCAGTCGGTCGACCAGGTCTGGGGTTTTGAAGGGGTTAAAACTTGGTCTTATAATATCCTAATAAAATCCCATAAAATCACATAAAATCTATAAAAATAAGTTCATATAAATATTTGAAGAACAAATATGTGTAACTAAAATTCAACACATATTATAAACTTTTTGAACCATTTTTATGATATAGAAATTAAAATCTTTAAATAAAATGGTATTTTTCAAAAACAAACTTCTAATAAAAATATGTTATTTTAAAACTTGTTCAAATATAAAAACAAGATATTTTAAACACTTTTGAGCTTAGTGTGTATGGATATGATCCAATGCACATATAAAATGAAATATCTATATTTTTTTACAATAAGCTCTAATATAAATTTTGACTTAAATAAAACTTACACACATGAGATAGAAATACCCATTAAGTTTTTATAAATATTTGAACCATCATTATATATGGATGAAAGCTAAAACACATATAAAATATGTAAACTTGTTTTGATGAACTCTATTCATGAAACATAAAGATATCTACTTTGAATCTCAAAATCAGAATGATTTTTTCTAAAATTAAAATTATTCTTATGAAAACGCTATATAAATCTTGTGTTTGTATATGAGATTGAGCATTCCACAACTAATCTATCCTTTACATTTGACAGGGGCTGATCTTTCTGGATTCGGATTCCTTTTCTGGTTTGAGATCGAATCCAATCATGGTTTCCTAAAACCCTGAGACTTTGTGGGTATAAATAAGGGCTAGAGCCCTCATGTATTGTATCCAAGAAAGATCCCTCTAGTATTCCTCTGTATTTGCTTGTATTGATTATTGAATCAATAAAATCTCTCTGTCCTTTACCTCGAGGACGTAGGCAAATTGCCGAACCTCGTTAAATACTGTGTTGATTTGCTTTCTTCATTGTCTATCTGTTCTTATCGTGTTAGGTACATCTCCGGCTACATCTGTCTCTGCCTGATTGGTGGATTCCTCAGAGAGATTATTGCCAAGGGCACAAGCAACAAGTAGTATCAGAGCAACCCAAGTTCAGCCTGGGATCGTGTGTTGATTCCAAAGGCATCAATTGCTGTCTGGCAGAGATCGTGTGTCGATCTCGGAGCAGCGTTGGGATTGTTTGTGGGATCATGTGTCGATCTCAAAACAGCGTGTGGATTGCTCGAGGAACCAATTCGAAGGAGTAGATAGTTTCGGAAATTCTTCGAGCGTTTCACGTGGAGGTAAAGATCCTATCTTTATCTAGTTTGTTTATCTAACTCCGTTTGTTTTCGCATTGCTTTGAGGAATCAGTTGAGAAGATGGCTGGAGAAAGTACATTGTCGGGAAAATCCGTAAATCCATATATATTGATGATTGTTGTGGTTGAGGTTGACAGCAAGAATAACTTTGGTATGTAGAGATGTGAGGTGATGGATGCACTGACGGCATCGAACCTCGAAGACACTCTACGGTTGGAGAAGAAGCGCGCATCAATAAATGAAGAAGATTGGGATAAGATGAACCGTACGACATGTGGCTTGCTCAGGTCTTGTTTGACACAAGACATCAAGTATCATGTGTTACATGAAACATCTGCGAGGCAGCTGTGGGAGATCCTAGAGAAGAAGTATTTGACGAAAAGCGTCGAATCGCGGTTGCAGTTAAAGAGTAAGCTTTATCGTTTTCAGATGCAGAGAGGATGCTCCATTGATGAACACATGAATAGCTACACAAAGCTTCTTACAGATCTAGTTAATGTGGATGTGGAGATCGATGAAGAAGATAAGGCGATAATTCTATTGAATTTCTTCATCAAGAAAAGTATGAGACATTTACTCTTACATTGATCAATGGAAGAAATCTCTTAACTACAATGAGATGTCTGCTTCTCTTGTGAGTTATGAAGTAAGGAGACATGACATGCTGTCTTCTTCAGGGAGCACAGCAGCAGAAGCATTAGCGGTAAGAGGCAGGAGTTCCAATAGGAAGGGAAGAGGTGATCAGGGAAGATCGAAGTCCAGATCAGGCTTCAGAGATCTGAAGAGGAATCAGTGCGCCTTATGCAAGGAGGTAGGGTACTAGAAAGTTGATTGTCTAAAGGCCAAAGATAAAAAGAAGGAGCTGATGAATGAGGCAATCTTCACAAAGGTGGTCAGTACTCAAGCCAGTACTTCACAAGCAGATGGATTAGATTCAGACTCATCGGTATTCTCTCTTTCTTTATTACTACTCCTACTATTGATCACTCAGATAATACTTAGTGAATTTTAGATACCGGAGCTACCTATTATGTGTGCCTGAACAGGCCTGGTTTCTACCTTTAAGAAGTTAGATGGATGCTTCACGATCATCGGTGATGATCATCCGTATAATGTGGAAGGGATGGGTATAGTCCATATCAAGATGGATGATGGAATAGTACAAGAACTGAAGGAGGTGAGGTATGTACCTCAACTCAAAAGGAATCTTATCTCTGTTAGTGCTTTGGAAGAATTGGGTCTTGTGGTATCTATATGAGATGGTGTTCTCAAGATGACCAAAGGCTCAATGGTGGTTATGAAGGGCGTCCGCCGGAATAACCTCTACTGCCTGAAGGGTAGTACAGTTACAGGTCGGGTGGAGACTTTTATTTCTTCAGATAATGTTTGCACACAGGCCTGGCAGATGAAAGTTAGTCAAGGAGGCGAAAAATCTTTGCAAGCTCCTGCAAAGAAGGGATCATCGGAAGGTGCTAATACCTGTAACTTGGTGAGTGAATACGGCGCATTAAAGTAGGCCAGAAAGAGCTCGATCGACTGGTGGACAAGGCCGGTCGACCGGTGTGCACGACGTGCACATGCGTAGAACAGTCGACCGCCCGGTTTACCGTGGCTGAAGGAGTGGTCGACCGACTGACAAAGGCTCTGCTCTCGGTTGTGACCGGTCAAACGGGCTAGTCGACCGAGGCATGGGTCGGTCGACCAGCTGGTTGACCGACAGATGCATTTCTGCTGACCTTTCTGGATTCGAATTCTTTTTCTGGTTTGGGATTGAATCCAATCAGGATTTCCTAAAACCTTGGGACCTGTGACTATAAATAAGGGCTAGAGCCCTCATGTATTGTATCCAAGGAAGATCCCTCTAGTATCCCTCTGTATTTGCTTGTATTGATTATTGAATCAATAAAATCTCTCTCTCTCCCTTGTCCCGAGCACGTAGGCAAATTGTCGAACCTCGTTAAATACTGTGTTGATTTGCTTTCTCCATTGTTTATTTGTTCTTATAGTGTTGGGTACATCTCCGACTGCATCTGTCTCTACCTGGTTGGTGGATTCCTCAGAGAGGTTGTTGCCAAGGGCGCGCACATCATGCCCAACACGTGATAGTTTCATAGTTAGATAAATATGATTGAGTTAAACCCAAACAAAGGAACATCAGCTTTTGGGTCATATGTATGAAGATAGCATTCATCAGACATAGAAATGTAATTCCAAGAGATATTAGGTAAAACCGTGTTTGTTTTCAGGGTTGTAGTTTTCCCCAACAAGTCTGGTGGGACATCAAAAGGTTTGTTTTTATACGAAATCATCCACAACGATTATTGTTGCCCTGTATTGCATAAAATGCTTCCTTATCTGATAAGGAATTAATCACCAAACACCCTCAAACTTTCATCATGGCTTCTCAAGTTCTTCTCAATACCTCTCAACCATGCTCAGATGCTCCCATCTCCTCCGTCAAAGAGCTTTGCAGCTCAGGCACACTCTCCTCTGTTTCATCTGCTTTCACCTTTAAGTATTCACAAGTTGGCGGTTTTGAAAATATTGTGGAGGATGTAGAAATTCCAGTCATCGATTTCTCTCTGCTTACCGAAGGAACACCTGATCAACAGTCTCAAGTCATTCAGAATCTTGGCAAGGCCTGTGAAGAGTGGGGATTCTTTGTGGTAGGTTTCACTTTCACATAATATGTTGAGTCCAGAATTCCCGAGGTGATTACTCACCATGACATTTATCACCATGACATGTATCTTAATTTGATCATAGCTTGTGAATCATGGTGTACCGGATAAATTGAGGGATGCAATGATGGAAACACTCAAAGGGTTCTTCGACCTGCCAGAAGAGGAGAAGCGAGATTATGCAGACACACATCCGATGAATCCAATTCGATATGGAACCAGCTTCAATGCAAAGGTGGATGATGTCAGATATTGGAGGGACTATCTTAAGATTACAACACTCCCGGAGTTTCATTGTCCTACAAAGCCTCCAGAGTTTCGGTAAGACATCATTCCAGTCTGTTTTTGTTCAGTAAATTGAGATGTTTGCCCTGTATTGATGTGTGCATATGTTTCTTATGTTGATTGTAGTGAGTTACTGCAAGAGTATAGTGTGCGCATAAGAGAGCTAGGAAGGAAATTGCTGGGAGCGATATGGGAGTCTCTAGGACTAGAAACAAACTATATGAACGAAGCGTTGAACCTCAACTCACAATTCCAACTTGTTGCTTGCAATTTCTATCCTGCATGCCCGCAGCCTGAGCTGGCAATGGGCCTGCCACCTCACTCGGACCACGGCCTCCTCACAATCCTCTACCAGAACAATGTCGATGGGCTTGAGTTGAAGCATAATGGCAAATGGGTCCGTGTCAAGCCCCTCCCGAACTCTTACCTTATCAACACTGCAGATCATATGGAGGTACCCATATTAAGGATTCTCTTATCCATCTCTGTTTAATTTCTTTGATTTATGATCTCTTATTGATCTAAGTTCTCTTTTAATATGTGACGGAAAACTTAACCGAACACTTGAAGTTTTGCTTGGATTGAAAATTTTACAGATAGTTAGCAATGGCAAGTACAAGAGCATTCTGCATCGAGCAATGGTAAACGGAAAAAGCACAAGGATGTCAATTGTATCTACTGTAAGTCCGTCATTGGACGCGGTTGTTGCCCCCGCTCCCCAGCTTGTGAGCAGCGAGAGCCCAGCAGCATACCGTGGGATGAAGTTCGGAGAGTTTATGGTGTACCAGCAGAACAACAAGCTAATGGAGAAGTCTGTTTTAGAGATCTTGCGAATTTGAACTTGAATGTTGTGTTGCTAAAGATGTTTCTTATGTACTTATGGGACTGGATAGAAGGGTGATGACCAAATTATGCAGTAAATGTTTGGTTTCCATCATGAATATATCGATTTCTTTCTCTCTTCCATTTTTTTTTTTTTTTTTGTTGGCTTTCTGCTTTGCCTTAGATTTTGTTATAAGGTAATTCCACAAACAAGAACCTAAATACAATCATCATCTCATTCAAAATTGACCATATCTATGTACATAGACATTAATTTGATCAGCTCATTATGGCCTTGAACTCTTCAAAGCTAAGAACTCCATCCCTGTTTTCACATCAAAATTGCATATCGTTGTCATGCGATCCTCTCCAGCTTGAAGTCCCCAACCAATGTTCTCTAAATGGTTCAATCAAGATGCTGATAACCATTCTGGCACTCAAAACATATTGCTTCATTTTTTAATTGTTACTGTTACTGTCATCGCATCTGGCCTGAACTATTATTCCCTCTAAGAGGTTTGGCAGAAGATGTAGTCTCCGTTGCCAGAATATCCTTTCTTTTTTGTAATATCTCCTATTTAATAATACCATATTATTATTTTTAAATATTTAGGTGATTCTACCTATTATCTTATTATTATTAATTAACTTGATTTAGTATGACTTATAGACTCTTATTACTTATATTTAGTTATTTAAATTATTATTAATGGGTAGCATTATTATTTTTATTCCAAGCCCAATAAAGTCAGCCCATTCTCCTTTTCCTTTTGTTTTCTTTTCCTTTATATCCTAAGCCCACATGGCCAAGCCCACTTCTTTATTTTCATTCATTTTTTTCCTTTATTCATTTGTTATCACTGTGTTAGATATTTATATGTCATATTGCAGTGATATTGATTTATCATAGTAAATTTTGTAGCTTATTTAGGTTACTTTTAGGCTTAGCGTATATGTGTGGGGTATTTTCCTCGCGTATATACGTCGCCGACTCTCGTCGCGTCTCTGCTTCAGCGTATTTTGGGAAGCGGGCGTGATAGGATTTTCTTGGTATCAGAGCCAGGTTCGACATAAAAAAGAGAATCTAGATCTTATCGGTAACTTGAAACAAGTTATATTTACACTGCAATAACATATAGGATTCACATAATTGATATTGAGTGCACTTGGAATTGATCGTTCCCCCCTTTTGATATCAATCTCTTTGATCTATTGATATCCCTGATTCTAACTCTTTTTCTATAGTAATCTGGGTTTCATCTTGACTCCTATGATCTTTCTGATTTTATTTCCCTTATTTTGCCTCCTTAGCTTGGCCACTCTATGTTGAAGCCGATAGCAGAGATCAGAGCGCGCAGTAGAAGCGAGTGAACCCATGATATAGTGAGAAGTAGCGTGAAAGCCTTATCTTCTCTTTTAACTTGATTTTATCATACCCTACTTTATCGAAATTTTGAGGACGAAATTTTTGTTAAGGTGGGTAGAATGTAATATCCCCTATTTAATAGTACCATATTATTATTTTTAAATATTTACCTGATTCTACCTATTATCTTATTATTATTAATTCACTTGCTTTAGTATCATTATTAGTATTATTATTGTTTATGACTTGTAGACTCTTATTGCTTATATTTAGTTATTTTAAATTATTATTAATGGATAGTATTATTATTTTCATTCCAAGCCCAATAAGCTCTGTCCATTCTCCTTTTCCTTTTGTTTTCTTTTCATTTTTATGCTAAGCCCACATTAGCCAAGCCCACCTCTTTATTTTCATTCATTTTCTTTTTCTTTTTCTATTTTTCTTTAAGCCCAAAAACTAAGCCCGCAAGCCCACTCTTTATTTTCTTATTCTTCATATTACTTATTTCTTTTAATTAAAGCCCAATAATTTATAACTCAAAACCCAATCCCAATACTAATCCAAATCCTATTTTCAAAATCATGACCTTAATAAATCCTAATCTTAATCTAAATCTATAATCTAATTTAAATATATAATCATAATTCAAATTTCAAATCCAAACTCCTATCTTAATCCTAATTACTAAATTAAGCAATTTAAATCTAATTAGAATTCATGTTTCTAAAATATCTTATATCCTCTATAAAGAGACAAACTCCTACTTTCTCTTCTACCTCATGAGAAAACCCTAATCTAAAATCTCCCCACTTTCATCTTTCTCTTCTCCTCAAGTGGATCATGAATGAAAAAGGGCTTCGAGATACAAAGATTGAGGAGCAAACAAGGAAGAGCTCAAGTAAGTAGATCTAACTTGTGAACTTAATTTCAGTCTTTCTTTTAAAAAAATAAATTAAATTAGAACTTTAAAAATAAATTATTAATTTCAGCAATCTGCTAAAACTCCCATCAATATAATTATTGTTTCCTAGAAACTTATCTAATAAAATTTTTGTATGATCATTATTTTAATACTCCACAAAATCTTAATTTGAGCAAATCAAAATCTAAGAAAGTAAACCTATTTTCTATAATTAATATGATATAAATTGTTTATTAATAATCATGTCTATATCATGATCTCCATGAAATTTTTGATACATAAAAACCCAATCTAAAATTCAACTAAAATACATGTAAAGATATACCAACCCATAATTTTAATTTATATAATTTTTTCAAAATTTTAAAAAACAAAGGATTTCAAATATATATATAAATTAAAAAAATAATGGCGGCTGCTGTCGACCTGGCCGAGAGCAGCCCGGCCTTGCCTGCGCTGGTCTGGCCTAGACAGGGCCTGGCCGAGCCCAGGTCAGGCCTGTTGGGCCTGGCAACAGGGCCAGGCCTGTTTAAAAAAAAAAAAAAACCTTAACAGCTGGACCAGACCCGGCCTGGCCCGGGTCTTGCCAGGCTGGACTGCACAAGGCCCTTGGGCCCTCTTTAAATAAAAAAAATAGAGAAAAAGGAAATTTTGGACCAGGCCGGGGCCTGGCCTGGTCTGACCTGGTCTAGGGCTGGGCCTGGGCCTAGGTTTTTGTATATAGAAAAAAAAAAGAAAGAAAAAAAGAAGAAGAAAGGAAGGAAGAAAGGAAAGAATTATATATTAAAATAATTAGTTAAAAATATCAAAAAATGGAGAAAAATATAAATAATAGTCTACAATAATTCTACTTTCTATGATAAAATTTTCAGAGGAATAGAAATATAAATTAAATCAGATTACCCCTTTAAAGTTAGTTTTCCTTAATGAAAAATCCAAACCCTTTAAGAAATTTAATGTTAAAAGTCTTTAAAAACCTAGTAAAAGAAAATTTGAAATTGGTCAAATTAAACCTATTAATTTCATGTAATCCAAAAGATCATATTCCCAGCCCTAAGCTAATTAATCAAGATAAAAAAACAAAATAAAATAAAGGATTCTAAGAATTTCTATTGAAATAATTTATGTAGATTTATCGGAGCCTTATGATTTCAGTGCTCTGAACATGGGATCGAGTACAGGTAAGTGTTTTACTTCTTTATTTAATTTTATTTAATTATGTTGTGAGTGTTTGTTTTGTCTAAATTCCTTATTTACCTTTGTTTACATATATTTGTGTTTTACTTTTATCATTTCAGGTGACTATCTGATGTATTTTATCAATGTGATTACCTGTATTGCTTCATGAGACGTCAGTGAACGTTCATCATATTTATTTTACTGATCTGAGTATTTATTGGCGTCATTTCCTATACCAATATTGATTCAGGACTAGTGGAGGTATACCTTATACTGTGACACCTGACTGGATAGTATTACATCTGATACCTATATTACATTGTATTTCATGATTATCACTTTTACGGGGACCTTGGCATGATTATTATACTGCTACCAGGCATGTGGTGATCCTGTACTCCTGAACTCCTGTACCCCTGAACTCCTGTATCCATGTACTCATGCCCCCCTGCACTATTACTCTTGTTAATAGCACAGTCAGACCGGCGTCCAACAAAGCATGCCTGGTGTCGGAATGACGAGAATGTATCCCACAATCGTGCTAGCGTCCAGCGGGTCCTGAATGGAATTAAGTGCCACACGCAGCAAAGTGCCACACCACACACATGGTGGGGGCCATCTCTTGAATCCGTGGGGGCCACCTCTAGAATCTATTCCCCAAACAGAGCAAAGTTTCACACAGAGTAAAGTGCCACACCACACACGTGGTGGGGACCACCTCTTGAATCTGTAGCGCTACCTCCTGTATCAACCCTCAGAGCAAAGTGCCACATGGAGCAAAGTGCCACACTACACACGTAGTAGGGGCCACCTCTTAAATCTATGGGGGCCACCTCTTGAATCTATAGGGCTACTTCCTCCCTCCTGCATGTGCCGCCTGGTGTTAGTGCGATAAGTATTCTCAGTGCATATTAACATCCACACATACCTGTATGATGATAACACCATGAGCATATGTTATTTGGTCTTTCCCCTATTCGAATAATGGTACCTACACATTAGAGTTTGGATGAGTTCTACTAAAAATGCGGGCTCCAGCGTGAACTGTCGGTGTTGTGGGACACCGTGGGAAAGGGACAAGAATAACATAAGAACGTAACAACCAAACAGAAATAATATTAGAAACGTGTGATATTTGGTCTCTCCTTTGTTCGAGTCTTGGTACTCACATATCAGACTCGAGTAAGTTCCGCAAGAGTGCGAACTCTAGTATGGATTATCAGTGATGTGAGGCGCTGATAGGGAGACGATTGAAATATCAAACGGTACTGATTGTTATTGTTGAGTAACTTAAAATGTAACCCCTTTATATTCTCCAGTTATAGTGTTACGCCCTGAATTGATACCCTGCCTTATGACATATGATTGTACACATGACCAGATTATATACCAGATTAGTGATATATGCTAGGTTACACATCTTGACATTGGTTGTTTATTACAGTGTAATAGTTGCCTTTTCTCTACATACTTGTAGTTATTCAGTTATACTTCAGTTATTTGTTTAACATATTATTTTGTTATCTTCTATCTGTAGTTTATCATATTGTTATATGTACATATTGTTATATGCACGAGCACTTCTCCTTTTCACACACACTCATTAGGTCGCTTCTGACGACCCTGGATTCACACGTCTAGGGTATTGGACACCTTCTTATATTGGTCAGGTGTTCGTGTCATCGTACGTGTTACGAGAAGCTGAAGTCTCTTTTTTCTTGATTATAGGTATTCTTTCTCTTTTATTCATGTTATTTCTTGATTTTATTTTTATCGCATCCAGTTGCAATTTTCTTTTTTTATTCATCTGTTATCATTGTGTTAGATATTTATATGTTATATTGCAGTGATATTGATTTATCGTAGTAGATTTTGTAGCTTGCTCAGATTACTTTTAGGCTTAGCGTATATGTGTGGGGTATTTTCCTCGCGTATATACGTCGGAGGCTCTCATCGTGTCTTTGTTTCAGCGTATTGGGAAGCAGGGCGTGACATTTTTGATTAAAAAGATTGTTCTGGGATATGTCGCGTTGACTTCTCTATTTTAGGCTTTCTCTCTTTTTCTTTCACCTTGACTCTTGCGACGGTTTCTTTTGTCTGTTCGTCTTGTGAGACCAGTTGCTTTCAAGAGCGACATTCAACCACTCCTATTTGAGCCAAAATGTTATTTGAAAATTGTGGCTACAAGTTTCTACTAGTGTAGCTTGTTTCATGGCGCTTGGATATCAGAGCACCATACTCCAAAATCTCTCAACAAAAATTTTGCTGGACTCTCCTTTCTTCTGCTTTACAGCAAGGAGAATTGGCACAGATACTTTGATGTAATCTTCAAAGGATCAAGAAGAGCTTCACCAGGTCGGCCCATTTCTTGATAGAGCTAGTAGAAAACTTCATAAACCATTTAAAGGCAACTTTTTTGAGGGTACCGATAAATAAATGAGCCAGGATGGCATCTTTTAATATAACTTTCCTGTTTAGGATTTAAAGTAGTATATATGCTGGTTCCAGGAACCTTTACTATCAAAGGTTTGTAAGGTTGCTTCCTTAAATCTAGGAGGATATGGTATGGAATCCCACTCGACTGGGTATGACCTGACCACCCCCACTTCTTGAAGATTGCCTCGATGTGCGATGACCTCCAAGCGATTCTCGAGCTCATTCATCCTCTTAATGTGGCAATCCACTTCTTTTTCTGAATTCTCTTCTTCTCCTGATGAAGATTTAGGAATTTCATAATTGAAGTTATTTTCACCAATACTTTTTTTCTGAGGTGGAGCTCTCACCTTCTTTGTTTTTGCCCTTGGAGTGCTTGCTAGAAGAACTAGCATGTCTTGAGCCTTTCGGCCTCTTTGACTTCTCAAGTAAAAGAGTTATCATCTTCTTAAGATCGTTGGTAGACTCTTATTGAATTTGAAGCATCTCTTACTGCACTTTTGACACCCAAGATTGATCTTCAAATCTTCTGGGTAGTTCTTCAGGAGTGCTTGCCATATAGGCAAATGCCTCCTTCTTCACGTAAGAGTTGGGCGAATAAGACTCGGCAATAACAGAGTGATCTTCGTTCGATTTGATCCCTTTAGCCAGTATATTATAGTCAATTGGGGCAATTGCTGCGGTTTGGATCCAAGTGTGTCTATAAATTTCTTCGGGCTCGATGAGTATTTATTTCTAGCCTAAAGAGTATTCAACATCCGATTTCTTAGAACTGAGAGCTAACTGCATCCCTTCCGACTTGTTTGGTGTGGCACTTAGACCCACCATATTTGAAGCCACCTCAAGGAACTCAAAGTCATAGGATGACTTCTTCTTGCGAGATCAACGCCTCTTGGTTGAGTTAGAGGTTGAAGCTATTGACAACCTGTTGAAAAAGAATGACTTAATCATCTGAGAGCCACAGTGAAAATTAGAGAGTACAGCCAAGATAAGCCGCTAGCAATGGCATTGAGAAGTGATTTGATGAACACTCATTTTTTTGATCAAGTAGTCCCTCGGATTAGTACAATGAGCTCCTGAGCAACTAGCCTTGAACCCATGAGGGTCATGACTTCCCAATTCAGATTTGAACTTAGCCACTTGCGGGTGAACACGACTCTTGAGTTTTTGAAGTAAAATGCGAAGGTCACATTCTGGTCTGTGCCAGAACGAGACTCTGTTTGTCTGAAAAATAAATGTGAAAAAAATTTAGAATTGATTTAAAAGAGACCTATAACGGATCAATATCTGATTACAAAAAGGGAAAGAGTTGAATATCTCCTTTGTTTAATACTGGGTTCTTCATATGACAGTGGAAAGTGAGTCTTGTTCTCCATTTACGACCCAGATTTGAAACTTGTTGAATCTTCTTGCTCTCGTTGGCAGTGCATTGGGTAAGATATAAAACTTAAACAATGGCTGAAATCTTAAAGAGATTGGAAGCAAACTTGTGCCCAACAAGTTGTAAGGAGCTTCTCTTTTTTCTCAATCTTTTCTCCGCCAACACTATGTGTGTTTTCTTTTGCTGTGTAACAACTATTTATCGAGGATTTGGGGTGCAACTGACCCCTTTAATCTCTCTATAATAGAGATTTATTCCTCATTAAGTGGGTATTACAACCCCACTTTCATAACTGTCTGTTACAACAAAAATACAGATCTCACGTTTAACACAGGTCTCGCTATCATAACAGAAATGCGAGTCTCGCAGGTCTCGTGTTGGAGTTGAGACATGACCATCGCGTTTACTGAAGAGACGTGACTCTCATATAGGGTTTGTGTCTGAAATTGAAATTCGACCATTGCATTTAGTGAGGGGATGACCCTCGTGCATAGTGCGAGAACGGGACCCTTGCATTTAGTAGAGAAACACAAGGAACGTGAAGTTCACATTTAGGGTTGAAATTCAACCATGCGTTTTATGAAGGATACGACCCTTGTACTCAGCAAAGGAACGCGACCGCGAGGTTCGTGTTTGAGATTGAACGCGTCCGTCGCGTTTGACGCGAGGCTCGCGTTTTAAGCCTTTATCATCAGTAATTATTGAAAGCCTACAGTGGATGTTTGGGGTCTCACCAAGACTGCATCACTTGGATGTCATTGGTATTTTATCTCTTTTGTAGATAATTATTCTAGGCATTATTGGGTATACCCTATGAGATAAAGAATTAAAGTCCTAGAGTTGTTGGTGAAGTGAAAGAAATTGATGAAATTCAGATAGGTAGAAAGATCAAGGTACTCTGGTATGATCACGTTGAAGAGTAGAAGGATTCTTTTCTGCAATTTGGCCAAAATTATGGTATTGTGACCACTTCACAAATGGGAAAGTTGGTGTAGCCAAAGAGATGAACCGTGCCGTGCTGGAGAAGCTTTGATATTTGTTGTCTACTACAACATTTGATAAATCATTTTACGCTGAGCCAATTGTGTATACTAGTCATCTCTTGAATATGCTACTATGATTGCGATCGAAGGTAAGACTTTGTAGGAGATTTGGTCAGTGGAGCTGCTCGTGACCATGGTTTACTTAGAGTATATGGCTATCCGACCTGTGATGATGTCACAAAAGACATGTTGGACTCTAAAGTGAACAAGTTGGTATTTTTGCGATACAAAGAAGATTTGAAAGGCTATAAGTTATGGGATCCAAAGATAATGAGTTTGTCTTGAGCAGACAGTCACATTAGATGAGGCTTTGATGGTGAAGCCTATCGTCTTCCAACAGGTGGAGACAATGAAGACTAAGTTGGTGTTATCGCAGCGGGTGGAGAGTGATGCTACTTCACATTGTTTAGTTTGTTTAGTGTCATCTGGGATTTCATCAGTTATGACATTGGGTGGAGATCGAATAGCCGATATGGATATTGAACATATTGAGAAAGTTTTTTCGTTTGCAGCTAGAGTAACCAAAAGGAATCCGCGAAAATGGGTTGTAAAGAAACAATGAACTTAGTCTATGGGGTTCGTTACTGTAAAGAAGGAGGTGGATCAAGCTCAGTGGAGCTCATTTGAATGAACTATGGAAGGCTTGATCCTTAGGGTAGGGGGTACGTAGGCAGCCGTAATGGCACATCCTGTTCAGGATGTAACCCGTATGAAGCTATTTAAGTTCTCGAGATATTGGCAACGGTAAGCTACATTTGGACTTCACATAGAGGTGAAGAGTTGTGACTCGATGAACATTTGATCTTCCAGTGAGAACATAGTTGAGCATGCATAAGATGGCGTGCATCCAGTTTATTGAGTTCAAGACTGATTATTTGTTGTGCTTTACTCATATTTGGTTGGACCATCTTGAGAACATTTGGATTGGTTTTTCAGTCAGGTGTTGAGTCATTGTTGGCCCATGTTGGGTTCTCCTTGAGGTTATTTAGAATGGTGTTCTATTCAGATGCAGAGTAGCAGACATGTTCGTTGGTCGGCTCATATTGTGTTAACTATCTTTGATGAAGTGTTGGGAAAGCATGTGTAGTGCATTCCTGTTGTTTAGCCAAGCTGAGGAATGGTATCGTTATTTGGTGATTCGTTTAGAACCGGTTGGATTAGTCGTGAGATCGTGTGCCGATCTCGCAGCGGTGGTTGGTTCATTCGACAGAGATCTTGTGTCGATCTATGAGCGATGGTTGGTTCGTTTAGCAGGGATCGTGAGTCGATCTCAGGTGACATTTGGTCAGTTTATGGGATCGCATGTCGATCTCGCAGCGAAGATCAGGTGTCGATCTCAGTGTGGAGATCATGTGTCGATCTCCAATGGCTAAGGTTCTATTTGAGTTGGTGTTCGCCTCAGATTTGGAAACTCTTCACCGAGGTGGAGACTGTAGAGAGGACAAAAAACTGGGTCAACAGAGTTTTAAGCTCTGTTGATAGAGGTTCGATCGACCCAGCGATCAACTGACATGCACAAGAGTTTAAGTCGATCAGTCGACCGATATTGCACGAGAGAATATAACCTCAGTTGGCAGTCGAACGGTCGATCGATCGGCCCAACCTCTGGCATTAACAGAGAGTTGGAGCTCTTCGAGGTCAACAGGGTGGTCAATCGTGACTTGGAGCAGTTGACCGGTCGGTCGACTGACAGTCAGGTTTGAGTAGAGTACTGGACTCGAACTTCTGCTCATTGGGGTTTTTTTTCCCCCTCTTTATAGAGACTTGAGCCCATTTTAGGGTTTGGACTTTGCTGAGTGAGTTCTTGGGAGAACCAATTGTAATCATCTTTTAATCTTATGTAAATCATCAATAGATCTCTCTCTTCTGCTCTGAGGATGTAGGCATCTAACCGAACATCATAAATCTCTGTCTCTCTCTTTATTGTGTATTGTTTGTGATTTAGGATTTGTGTTTTTGGCTGGTCTCGGTCTCAAACAAAAAGTATGTCAAGTTGTGATTTCAAATGCCCAAATTTGAAGTCAGATGGAATCTCAACTCCAAAATTTTAAGCTCACAGTCTAAAATTTGAGGGTAAACTCACAAATCTCTTTCTTCCATTTTACGTTTCTTAGGAGCCAGCCCCGTGGTTAATCTTTCTTCTAATCTTTGTATCTTCCAATTTCATCATCTTTCTTATAAATATTTCTGCATTTCAAGTAGCTAACCTAATTCTACTCTTACTCCTTTCTTTCTTATACGCTCCTGCTCCTGCCTATTTAATCCATGTTGAGGAGCTTTGTGGTGCCTAACACCAGCAAAGCCCTACCCTGTTCTTTCATACTTGACATGAATTAGACATCTCAATTAGAAGTAACAAATGACATGTATTGGATACAAAAATCTCAAACAACGGATCCAATTTTCAAAATGACAAGGTTGCGGTAGACAGAAAAGTGGGCGTCGTGGTGGGGGATTGAATCATATTGTGTTTGGAGGAGAATGATGGTGGTGGTGGTTGTGGTGGTGGTGGTGGGGTGGTTGGTGGCACTACTGAATGTTGGTTGCATTATGTCTGAATTGTTTTGAATTATTTTTTATAATTTTTGGTGTTTAAGACTTTCCTGGTTTTTGAATTAAGATTTCAGGATTTTGGATCAAAGGAAAAGAAGTGGACATTGGTAGTCTACAGTCTAGATTTAAGAGGTTAACTCTTTCTCTCTCTGTGTGTGAAGGACTTGGGGTACCATCTCAAAAGGCTAGACTAGACTTTTAAGTGGAGTTGCCCAAATCCTTATATACCCAAGACCATCCCCACGTCTAGCCGATGTGGGACTATTTGTTCGACCCAAATCTAACAGTCCCCCCTCGAACAAAGAGCCTCCCCTGCAAGCTCAACTATCTCCCTCAACTATCTTCACACTGGAAGATCAAATGCTCCATCGAGATTCAACTCTTCACTGTGTGGGAGCCGCACGCCTGGTCACTCCTCTACTCTTCACTGTGTGGGAGCCGCACGCCTGATCACTCCTCTACTCTTCATGACAGACGGCGTGACATGCGTGCGCCCATTAGAAAGGAGTACCACTGTCAAATTGCCCATGCCATTTTGGGATCTATACATCGTCGAGCATGACCCACACATACGATGGGGATCTACATCGTCGAGCATGACCCACACATACGACTAAGTTCGGGGCATGGCTCTGATACCACTTGAAGGACTTAGGGCACCATCCCAGAAGATTAGGTGGAGTTGCACAAATCCTTATAAACCCAAGACCATCCCCACGTCTAGCCGATGTAAGACTATTTGTTCGACCCAAATCCCAACAGTGTGTGTGGGTGGGGGGACCACCACTAACGAACTCTTTAAAATATCTAGATAATTATTGATCAAATAGAGATGATATTGACAACAACAGGAAAGGCTACTATATGAACACAAAACATAATTGCAAAAGGTGCATCATAATTTAAGAGATTAACAAATTATTTCTTCCCATCAACTACTTTCTCTGGAGAATTATTAATTTCTCTTTTTAAATCAAGCAGTAATCAAATATGTTAACCTATGGTCAGTCTGTTCTTTTGTAACTGATTCTAATTTTTTGTGTCCAGTTCATGCCATTCAGCTTGTAATTGATATGCTTGATTCATTCAATTTTAATTTTATTGTTTGGTGAGATGTATTTGGAATCACAGCTCATACTAGTTAAGTCATGTAACATATAACACCGTCTTTCCTAAATTTATGGAGTTGTTTCACAAGTTTCCTGAGTTAATTCCAATTCAATAGAAAATCTTGAATTTTTTTTTGCATTGATAATTGGAAATTCACAAACGGAGCAAACCAAAGAAAGATATTTCTTCTAAACTCTGTAATTAGAAATCATCGATCTCCTCCAATTACTGGCAAGGAGGTAGACCATTTTATTCAAATGCAAACATAGTGATTTACTGGTAAAACCTTCTTTTTATTTTTTGAGGAAAACTTGCACAACGAGTGCGTTAAGGTTGAGGGGCACCTAATATAAAAAATTTGTAAGGCGTTTATTAAAATTTTGCAATAACTAAATCTACAAGTGTTTTTTTTAACCAGCATCAAGAAAGAAATTGAAAAAGTAGGCCATTTTGTTTCAAAGCGCAGTGTTTCTAATAGTATGAAGCAGAAAATCTCTGGAAAAGAAAATAATATATTTGTAAGTACAGTGTGAGGCTCTGTATGCTGGTTTCAACTCAGTTTACTAAGATCTCTTCTAAAAGTCTTATTTTGGGATCAATGGATCATTCATCTAATGTATCTGTATTTTTCAAAACTAGAATTCACCTTTCTAACTTTTTCATATATTTTGATGAATGTTTGGAATATGGCTGGCATTTAACTGGAATGCTGGAAAAAAACCTGGGAGCTAACCTAGGACCTGACATTAAAAATAAGAGTCCAGGTCGAAAACTTAGATCAGAACAGTATCGCCTCTATGTGGATTTTACCTGAGTCTTGGCTGTGAAAATTATGTATTGAGAATCTTGAGAGTTAGTCTTAGAGATATCTCCTCTCAGTTATATAGATACATGAAAGTCTAATCCTACTCTTTTTCCTATACTATTTCGAATACAACTCGTATACTACTCTTTATATAAATTATATTTCCTAATACTCCTCAAGCTGGAGCATATATAACATACATGCCAGCTTGTCACATATAAAATCAACTTGTGCCTTCTCAAGAGATTTTGTGAGTAAATTGGCCAACTGATGACCAGATGAAACATGTCGAGCTTGAATAATCATCTTTTCTATTTTTTACATACCAAATGACAAGCAATTTCAATGTGCGCTCGTAAAATACTGAATTTTCAGCTATGTGAATAGCAACCTGATTAGTATAACCTCATAAGACATACTGGAGTAAAGCTAAGATTAGTCAACAAGTCACTGACCCAAACCATTTCACAAGATACAGTCACCATCGCTCTATACTTTGACTCTGCACTAGATTTGTGACACCACACTCTGCTTGTTGGATTTCCATGGCACAAGATTTCCTGGGAAACATGTAAAAGCCTATAGTAGATCATCTATTAAAGGGTTATCTTACCCAATCAATAAAAACCAACAACTTTGATGTGTTCACAATCCAAATATAGAAGTTCTTTTCCCGAAGATTTTTTTTTAATACATGAGAATCTGCACTACTGCATCTCAATGAGTTGTCCTTGGTGCTGAGAGAAATTGACTTAAACACTCACGATAAATGATATATCAGGCCTAGTTACCGTTAGGTAGTTCGGCTTATCCACTAACTAACAATTTAGAATCATCTAAGATCTCTCCTTGATTTGGTAACAGCTTGACATTAGTATCCATCGGTGCATCAACAGTTTTGCACTTCAACATACTTACCTTAAAGAATATATCAAGCACATATTTCCTCTGCGAAGGAGTAATTTCCCTCCCAAAACTAGCTCTTCAAAGCCTAAATGCTGCGAAGTCTAAGATCTTTTGTCAAAAAATGCTTCTGCAAATAGCATTTTGGATTAGCAATTTCCTGCGCACATGACTAATGATAATAATATTATCTCCATACACAAAAGAGAGTAACCTCTTTCCTTGATTTTGTTACCAAAACACAGATTGATCATTCTAAGAATGAGAGAGACCAAAAGCTAGAACGATAGAGAAATCATCTAAGCCAAGCTCTTAGTGATTCTTCAATTCATACAAAGACTTTAGTTTACACACCTTTCCTGACTCTCCCTGGGCAACAAAAGTGGGTTGTTGCTTCATGTAAACATCCTCATCATGAACAATATTAAGAAAAGCATTCTTAACATCTAAATAATGGAGAGGCTAGTGATGAGTGACAGCCAAATAAATGAGAATATGCACAGATGTCAGCTTTGCAACTGGTAAGAAATGCCCTGATAATCCATTTCATACACTTGAGAATCCCATTTGGCAACCAAACGAGCCTTCAAACAACCAATGACCCATGGGATTTAGCTTCACAGTGTACACTCACCGACATCTAACTATTTTCTTTTCCTGAAGGAAGAACAACAAGATCTCGGGTTTTCATTTTGTTCTAGAGCCAGTATTTCTTCATTTATGACATCCTTCCAATCTGGGATGACAGGACCTCTGATATAGACTTGAAAATAGAATGAGTCTAAAGAAAAAATAAATGCAAAAAAGAAAGAAGAATAAGATAAAAAGCAAGAGGTAGGGTGAGATGTGTAAGTGGGTTTACCCTTACGAATGGCAATAAAAGGATCATCATCACAAATACTGTCGTAGTAATTTCACTAGAGGGTAATATAGATGTATTATCACCAGTTTGTATTCTGAAAATTAGAGTAGCAGAAGATGTTGGAATTGGTGCAATAGAAGTACATCTTGTGAAGACTTGGTCATTATCCAAACCGGAGAGAGAGATTTAGTTCTCCATGTACAGGTGACAATGTACTCATATCTATATCAACTGATGATGGAGTATGCATGACTGGTGGATCCTAAACAAGGTAAAACATATTGTTGTCCATGGACTCTAAGGAAAAAGACTCACTATTATCTCAGACTTAGATTTAAAAAATTGTGACATCGAGTAACAGTGATACCTTTTCTGTCTCCAAGAATATCCAATAAAAATACATTTAAGAGTATGAGAATTCAATTCAATTTTATGAGAATCATTGTTCGAAAAAAACCACATACACCCAAAACTATTTAATGGCACAGAAAACAAATCATTTTGACATAAAATCGAATACAGGATTTGATTTTACAAAACAGAAGAAGGAATCTGATTAATTAAATATCATGCTATAAGAATCAGAAATCTTCAAACCAAGCTCAAATTTCAAGTTAAAACGATCTACCATACCAGATAAAAAAACATTAAAAATGTTTATTTTTTGCATTGTTAACTTACAGTAGTAAGAGGAAAGAAAAAGAGGAGGGTAAGAAGGAAGAAGAAAGCGAAGAGGAGGATGAAGTATGGGTCGAAGACGAAGTAGAAAGCGTAGTAAAAAGGACGAAGTCGAAGTCGAAGAAGTTGAGGTCAATTCAGGTGGCTGTAGAAGATGTGGAGGAGGGGGAACTGAACGAGTCGAGGTCGGATTGGGTGACGGATCAAATCAAGGTCGTTGATGGGTTCGTTTGTAGGTCGGGTTGGGTCGGGTTGAATTTGCGAGTTGGGTTGAGCCTCTCTGGTGGAAGCGAGGTCACAAGCAAGACTATCAAAGCGAAATCCAACCGGGTTCAAATTCAATCAGTTCTTGCGAGATTGATTCACAATATTGGAATTGTTTCTTGTGAGATCGAAAAGAGAGATCGACTCACTCGATCACGATACATAGATCGATTGAGAGGAGGCGAGACCATGAGATGGTGATCATGATGCTCTGCAGTAGACGATGGGTGACAAGGAGAGAGAAAGAAAAGAGGAAGAAGATAGAGATAGAGATAGAGATTAATTTGGGGTTAAAATTTAGAATAGAAGGCTTTGATGCCATGAAATTTATGTGTTGAGAATCTTAAGAGTTAATCTTAGAGGGATCTCTCCTTTCAATGATACGGATACATATGAAAATCTAATTCTACTCTTATTCTGACATATCAATCACTTTTTATACAAATCATATTTCCTAATAGGTTCGAGTTCTACTTTACAAAACATGATGATATTATATTGTGTTGTGCGCCGATGACAACAACCAATAGAGGATCCAACAGAGCTCAACCACAAAGAACAATCAAAACAAATCCAAGAAGAACAAACAATCGCAAAAACAAGATTTAACGATGTTCGGCCAACGTGCCTACGTCCTCGGGGCAATCAATGGAGAGATTTATATTAGGAAGATGATTACAATAGCACTTGGTCTCTTTGAATGCAAGAGAACCCCTTTGCTATCTCTTTTCCGCAGGTTCTATTAAAACCCTAGAATCAACATAGGCTTAAATACCTCATCAAGCGGATCAGCAGATTAACCCAAAAACCCGACTGTCGGTCGACCGGGACGGTCGACCGACTACCTGCTTCCTCTTCCGGTCGACCCAGAAAACCCGAGAGTTGGGTTGATTACAGTCAGTCCCTTCCGGTCGACCGGGCAGGTCGACCCAGAAAACCCGAGAGTTGGTTCCTGCAGTCAGAGCACTTCGGTCGACCGGGGCCGGTCGACCGCCCAAAGCTCTGTGCATGCTGTGCACGTCGGTCGACCGGACCGGTCGACCGACCCTGCCTGATTCTGCTGCTGCTGTTTTCTGCTGCTGTTCACTTTGCCTTCCGTCGTCGACTTCCTTGGCGATCTCCTCGACGCGACCCATGGCAATCCAGCAATCCAGTCAGCTTCCTAGGTAATAATCTCTCTCTTCCAACAATTCTCCACCTCGGTGAAGATTTCCAAATCTGAGCCGAACTCCAACGAACCCCAGTTCATCACCTGGCGAAATCGACACACGATCTCGGCGAAATCGACACACGATCTCGGCTTGGAATCTTTGGCTCATATATTCCTGGAAAACATCGCACATGCCTTCCCTGCACTTCACCTTAGGAGAATTTCCATCCTGCCGATCACTAACCGTGACTCCCTCTCCGTAACTTCACGACCTCACGAAGACTTCATTATGAGCCAACACTGACTCTCCACTGACTAGCTCTATCTAGTCTACCTGTCTTCCACTGACGGTCCAAACAAGTCTACGTAGAGCCCACCAAACATCATCGGCTTCAACTGGATGGACACCCCTCCTTATGCAAGCTCAACATCTTCTTACCGGAAGATCACCTGTTCATCGAGACTACAACACCTCACCTCTCCGTGAAGTCCAACTGGCCACAACGCTTCACCTCTACGTGAAGCCTCTCCACCTCTACGTGAAGCTCCAACCGGCCACAACTCTTCATCTCTACGTGAAGATCTAAACAGCTTCTCGAGAGCCCAAATAGCTTCATAAGAGTTGCATCACCAAATGGCTGCGCCTTTACGGCTGCCTACGTACCTTTGCCCAAAAGGATCAAGCCAACCGTAGTTCATTTGAATGAGCTTCAACAAGCTCAAATTATGGTACCTGTATCTGCAACAGCAAACCTGTCAGACCGAGTCATATGAACCTCTTCCCGACCATCATGGAGGACAACGGCCTTCAACTTCAGCTTGTCGATATCACAAGCTTGAGATCCATGCTTCTTTAATCACGACCGTGGTTTCACCTTGGCTCCAATGGCTGCAAATAACTCGACATCCTCAACAATGTCGTCAATCTGTTCAGCATCACCTTTGGTATCATGAACTCCGCCCGGTGTCACCTCCGCTGAAGTACCCTTTGATGCCGAACCAACTGGAGATGATGGAGTAGCATCAACCTCCACCCGCTGCAATCTTCCCTTGGTCTTCGTCCTCTCCATCTGCTGAGAGACGATGGACTTCAACACTGAAGTCTCTCCAAAAATGACATTCCTGCTCATCACGATCTTCTTGTCTTCGGGGTCCCACAACCTGTAGCTGTTTCCCTTGACGCCCAAATAGACAAACCTCTTTGCTCGCGGATTTACCTTGCCATTCTTGGCACTGAAGTAAGCCGGACTTCCAAATTCCCGCAGCATACCATGATCTTGAGCAACTTTCCCAGACCAAGTTTCTAATGGAGCTTTACCTCCTATCATAGTCGATCGATTCTTGAGATGGCTAGCATACTCAGTCGCCTCAGTCCAAAGCGACTTTGTCCAATCCTGTATTAGACAATAACTTCCGAACCTCCTCCAGCAAGGGACGGATTACTTCCTTAGCCAACCCATCTGTATCTGTTGTGAAGTGAGTAGCAATCCCTGTGTTCTGGCCAAATCATAGGAATTGGTTAATGTCTATTCCAACATACCAATATGAAGCTCCTTTATCTTCCTACCTATCTGCCTCTCCATTTTTCTTATCCACTTCCTCAACACATCTAGGGCTTCACTCCTTTGTCTCATTGGATATATCCAAACTTGCCTAGATGAACAATCAATGAACGAGACAAAGTACCTGTGACCTCCAAGCGATGCCGTCTTAGTAGGTCCCCATACGCTCATGTGAACACGATCAAGAAGACCTTCATTGTGGTGAGTACTGGTGCTGAATCTCACCGTCTTCTTGTCCAGAACGCTGTGTGCACCTCCCAACTTGCAGGTAGCAGCACCTTCCATGGATTCCTTCTTTGCAGGAGCTTGCAAAGACCTTCCATCTTCGTGTCCGACCTTTCCTGCCAGTCCTCCGGGCCAACATCATCTGAAGAACTTGAAGTCTCCACCTGATCTGTAATCGTACTACCCTTCAAGTAGTAGAGATTGCCTCGGCGGACGCCCTTCATCACCACCATCGAGCCCTTGATCATCCTGAGATCGCCATCTCGAACAGATATCACCAAGCCCGATGCTTCCAAAATTCCCACGGAGATTAGATTTCTCTTCAACTGAGGTACATACCTCACTCCTTTCAGCTCCCTTTCCATCCCATCAGACATCCTGATTCGGATTGTACCTACACCCTCCACGCTACATGGGTGATCGTCGCCCATAACGACCGAACACCCCTCCAGCTGCTCAAAGTTGGAAAACCAGCCACGATTAGGGCACGCATGGTATGTTGTACCTGTATCCAGAATTCACTCATCTTTCCATGAGTTACCAATAATGGGAGAACTGACTGAAAACGAGAAACCTGACGAGTCCGAATCTGCTCCATCCGCCTGTGACCTGCTCCTCTGAGTATTCGTCACTTTTGCAAGATTTGTTTCAGCCTTCGACTCCTTCTTCTTCCCCTTGAACTTCGGACAGTCCACTTTCCAGTACCCTATCTCTCGGCAGAAAATGCACTGATCCTTCCTCAGATCCCTATAGCCCGACCTGGACTTCGATCTTCCTCACCTCCTTGCCCTTCCTCGATGAACCTCTGCTTCTTACTTCCAGTGCCTCCGCCACTGAGCTTGACTGTGAAGGATGCCTCTCATTCTTCCTTGTGTCATAACTCATCAATGCAGACGACACCTCATCATAATCCAAGGTCTGCCTTCCATTAATGAAGGTCAGTGTGAATGTCTCGTACTCCTCTGCAGGAAGTGAATTCAGAAAGATGACCGCCTTATCTTCCTCTTCTACCACGACATCCACATTTATCAGATCTGTAAGAAGCTTTGTGAATCGGTTGATGTGCTCATTTACTGTGTTCCCCTTCTTCATTCGAAACTGATACAGCTTACTCTTAAGCTGCAACCTAGACTCCACGCTCTTAGTCAGGTATTTCTTAGCAAGGGTGTCCCACAGCTTCTTTGCCGACGTCTCATGTTGTGCAAGATATTTGATGTCTTGCGACAAGCATGAACGTATCAAGCCACATGCCGACCTATTCATCTTCGCCCACTCTTCATCAGTGGTCGTGTTCTTCTTCCTCTCCAATAAGAGAGTGTCTTCGAGGTTTGATGCATTCAGCGCATCCATAACCTCGCATCTCCACATACCAAAATTGTTAGTTCCATTAAACTTAACAACTTCAATCTTTGGGTGATTGTTCATTGTCTTAACAGATGCAGTTTCTTCTGCCATTGAGATTTTTCCCTGATCCTCTATCTACGCGGAAGATCAACTAACTTGAAATAGATCTATACACAGATAAAACTATGATTTTTACCTGTCCCTTGAAACCCTAGATCGAGTTTCTCACCAGATCTACTCCACCACGGATTCAACGAGCCCTCCTTGAGTCCTTCTGAGATCGACACACGATCTCCTTGAACACCCAATACCTCAGATGTGAGATCGACACACGATCTCCACCGGATCCGATCTCGAGCCCTCCGAATCCTCAGAAATCCCAAAGAGCAACCTGGCTCTGATACCACTTGTTGTGCGCCGATGACAACAACCAATAGAGGATCCAACAGATCTCAACCACAAAGAACAATCAAAACAAATCCAAGAAGAACAAACAATCGCAAAAACAAGATTTAACGAGGTTCGGCCAACGTGCCTACGTCCTCGGGGCAATCAATGGAGAGATTTATATTAGGAAGATGATTACAATAGCACTTGGTCTCTTTGAATGCAAGAGAACCCCTTTGCTATCTCTTTTCCGTAGGTTCTATTAAACCCTAGAATCAACATAGGCTTAAATACCTCATCAAGCGGATCAGCAGATTAACCCAAAAACCCGACTGTCGGTCGACCGGGACGGTCGACCGACTACCTGCTTCCTCTTCCGGTCGACCGGAACGGTCGACCCAGAAAACCCGAGAGTTGGGTTGATTACAGTCAGTCCCTTCCGGTCGACCGGGCCGGTCGACCCAGAAAACCCGAGAGTTGGTTCCTGCAGTCAGAGCACTTCGGTCGACCGGGCCGGTCGACCGCCCAAAGCTCTGTGCATGCTGTGCACGTCCCTGCCTGATTCTGCTGCTGCTGCTGTTTTCTACTGCTGTTCACTTTGCTTTCCGTCGTCGACTTCCTTGGCGATCTCCTCGACGCGACCCATGGCAATCCAGCAATCCAGTCAGCTTCCTAGGTAATAATCTCTCTCTTTCCAACATATTGTTCTCTGTTTTTAAAATTTTATGTGAATCAAACCTTGACCAGAGCATGCGTTTATATTTCTTTTGTCTAGATGTAGCCCATACTGTGAGTCGTTTGAATGTGCAGGTCAGGATTTTAAAACTTATAGCCGATGCAGGTCCAGGTCTTTGGTTCCTGGTCAAAAACATCCTTACTGTGGCTATGGTTAGTGCCAAAATAGTTGTACTGAAGGTTTTAAACCCTCAATCATGCAATTTTAATTCAGCATGAAGTGAGCTCAATGCCTATCCCCAAGGCTCGAGAAGATATGGAACATGTGTCGCGGTCATTCTGGATTTGATGCAACTCGACAATAGATTCAATCTATGTTTCCGACATATATAAGAAAAATTCCCCAAGAATGGACCCAAAACATGATTACACTCAGCTGGCACTAATTTAACAATATCAACTCCTCTCCAAGAAGAATGTATTTTGCAATGAGATGTGAGAAAGGGGGGAAAGTTAAGGAGCAATGTGATCTATAGTTCTTTTAACCTAAAATCAAATATGAGTAAATTCAGAAGGCTTCATAATCTATAATGTAAGTCTATCCAGATCACTGAATGGATAATGATGGCACAAAGTACTGCTACCTGTGACGAAAGATGGATTATCTAAGTTTGAACTCAGAAAGGTAAAGGGTAGGGCTGTAAGCTGTTTAGCTATTACCTCATGATTTTACGATTGATATTTTTTGGATAACAATAAATATAGTTATGTTATATGTCAGTAATTAAGTGTACAGTGATAGTTACTTACATGTGATATATCAAATCTTTTGATTACTGTCACATGGTACACTCTAATTTCATGTTGCTTCAGTACACATAAATATCTAGATTGAGTAAGACAGTCTGAAACGCTATTTCTAAACAATGGATCATGCACACTCACTTGGGCAAGTGACAGTTTCAGTTATATTTTCTACATGTGTAGGAAAATACCTCATGGAATGGACCAAAACATGATTTAGCCAGCACGAATTTAACAATATCAACTCATCTACAACTATGAGAAGAATGTACTCCAGTTTACAATGACTTTAGAAGGAAAAGTTAAAAAGTATGCATGTGGTGTATAGTTCTTTAACCTTCAACCAAATATGGTATGATAAGAATGTACTCCACTTTGCAATGACTTTAGGAAGGGAATAGTTCAAAAATATGCATGTGGTGTATAGTTCTTTAACCTTCAACCAAATATGGGTACATCGATGGCACAAAGTATTGCCCGTAACAAAAGACGAATTATCTAATTACTTTGAACTCAAAAAGGTGAAGTATAGGACTGTAAGCTGTTTATGAATTACTGAATGATTTTATGATTGATATGATTGGAATGATAATAAATATAGTTAGTTACTTACATGTGATGTCTCAATCTCTTGATTATTGTCACATGGAACACTCTAATTTAACATTACTCCACTGCGCATAAATATTTAGAGTTGATACCTAAAGAAAGAATTTGATACTCTTTCTAAACCACCCTCTCTTTGGCAAGTGAGGTCCACTTGTCATTCAGAGGGCGCCGGTATTGGAGTTATCTTAGTGGATGAATCATTAATTTGCTACCCATGTACCTCAGTTTTTTTTATTTATCTCTTTTTTGACTTTATAATAAATAATAAGGAATCTGTTGTAACAGTGGGCTTCTAATGCAAGAGATGACAAGTATAAAGAAAGACAGATAACAATATAAGCTAATAGAAATAAAGAGGACAGCACACCAGTATTTAATGTGGTTCGGCCAATGTGACCTACGTCCACGGAGAAGACAGTAAGAGGAATCCACTAATCAAAAGGAGAGAATACAAGAGATTATAACTCTAATCTCACTCACCCAAGCCTAATAAATCCAACTCACTAAAGCTTAACAAAAGGAAGATAAATGGCAAGAGAAAGGAGAGAATAATACAATATTTAGCAGCTCTCTCTTTCTCACTTTCTTACATTTGAAATCTCATGCAATGTGATACCTATTTATTGGCAAAGCTTCTAAACCCCTTCATCACTTCACCCCACACATACATCAAAATCATAGGGTAGCCCAATTGATTTCATTAGAGTAGCTAACAAATCTCTCCACCTTAACTTGAACTGTATTAAGTGTCTTTTAGATTCTTGCTATCTTCTCTATCCTCGACGGGCTCAGCCTTCATCACTTTGAACACGAAGCAATTCGAGACAGTACTCGAACTTGCGCGAAGATACGGGCTTTGTCATCATATCTGCTGGATTATCTGCAGTACCAATTTTCTTAACTTTGATGGCTTCAATTTCTCGAATAAAGTAATACCTGACATCAATGTGTTTGGTTCGCTTATGATACATCTGATGCTTCGTCAGATATATAGCACTCTGGCTGTCATAATACACCGTAGTTACTCCTTGGTGTAAGCCAAGATCTTCAACCAAGCCTCTTAATCAAATTGCTTCTTTCACTGCCTCTATAACTGCCATATACTCTGCCTCTGTAGTAGACAAAGTAACTGTCGACTGTAAAATCGTCTTCCAACTAATGATACTACCTGAAAGAGTGAAAGCATAACCTGTCAGAGACTTCTTCTATCCAAATCGCCCGCAAAATCTGAATCTAAATATCCAGTAATTTTGCAATCAGAATTAGTTCACCTGTCAAAACACAGACCAATATTAGTAGATCCTTTAAATATCGCAAAATCTATTTCACTTCCTGTCAATGGCCTTTTCCTGGCATGTCTATATATCGACTTATGACACTGACTGCATGTGAAATATCCAGTCGAGTGCACACCATAGCATACATAATGCTTCCAACTGCACTGGCGTAAGGAACATGAGACATGTTCTTCTCCTCTTCATCAGTTTGAGGAGACAAATCTGCTGAAAGTCAAAAATGAACAGCAAATGGAGTTTTCACAGGTTTGACATCAAGCATACCAAATCTCTCCAACACCTCTCGATGTATCTCTTCTGAGATAAGAATAATTTTCCTTCTTATCTATTCCTGTGAATTTCCATTCCCAAAATCTTCTTCGCTGCTCCCAAATCTTTCATCTCAAACTCTTGTTTGAGTTGAGCTTTCAACTTATAACTTCAGATATGTTTTTAACTGCAATCAACATGTCATCAACATATAAAAGCAAATATACAAAAGAATCATCATTAAACTTCCGATAATAAATACAACTATTATATTTACTCCTAGAATAATCATGCTTAATCATGAAAGTATCAAACCTCAAATATCATTACCTAGGTGACTGCTTCAAATCATAAAGAGATTTTTTTAACTTGCATACATGATCTTCTTTGCCTTCAATAATGAATCCTTCTGGTTGATGCATAAAGATTTGCTCTTCAAGCTCGCAATGAAGAAAGGCTGTTTTCACATCAAATTGCTCGAGCTTTAGATCGAACCAAGCAATCATGGCTAGCAACACGCGAACAGAGGTGTGCTTCACAACTAAAGAGAATACTTCATTGAAGTCAACACCCTCTATTTGACTGTAGCTTTTAACTACCAAGTGTGCTTTGTATCTTACAGACTCAGCACCAGGAATTCCTTCTTTCTTCTTTAAAACCCATTTGCAGGCAATAATTTTTTGTCCCCTGGGCGGCTTCACTAACTCCCATGTTTGATTTTTGTGAAGAGATTCCATCTCTTCAGTCATAACAACAGTCCATTCTGTAGCTTCATCAGAACTGATAGCCTCATTGTAGGTGGAAGGCTCTGGAATCTCAATAGATTTTGTTAGACTTAGAGCATAAACGATCATATCTGCATAGACGTATCGCTTAGGTGGATGGATCTGCCTTCTTGCTCTCCCGGTGGCAATACTATATTGTTGCTCTTGTAGTGTATCATCACCAAAGTTGAACCTTGGGCATCAATGACTGGTTCAACGCGAGTGCTCTCCTGCGCTCCTTCTATACTTTGCTCTCAAGCTCCCCCTGCTTGCTTGCTTCCTCTCCTGAACCTGTAATATCAACAACAGGCTCCTTTCTCGATTGAAGCATGAAATTTTCGTAAAAAGTAATATTCCTACTAATAACAAATTCAAGTGACTTAGGATCAGGATACCACAACTTGTATCCCTTCACCCCAGCAGCATAACCAAGAAATATAATTTTTTTTGCCCTAGGTTCAAGCTTACCATCATTTACATGAAAATAAGCAGGGCAACCAAATACTCGTAAATGAAAGTAATTAGCAGAGATTCCAAACCATACCTCTTCAGGAGTTTTAAAATCAATAGCTGTAGAGGGAGATCGATTTACCAAATAGCAAGCTGTATTTACTGCCTCAGCCAAAAGTATTTTGACAAACCAGTATTAGAGAACATACACCGAGCTCTCTCCAGCAGTGTCCTGTTCATCCTTTCTGCAGCTCCATTCTGTTGTGGTGTTACCAAACTATACGATTATGCACAATTCCTTCATTTTTGCAGAATTGACTAAACTCCATGGAACAGAACTCCATTCCATTGTCGGTCCTGAGGCGCTTCACCTTCTTTCCTGTTTGCTTTTCGATCATAACCTTCCACTACTTGAAGGTAGCAAACACATCGCTCTTATGCCTGAGAGGATACACCTAAACTTTTCTGAAATAATTATCAATTAAAGTTAGAATATAACTAACTCCACCTTTTGATGGAACCTGAAAGGGACCCCAAACATCTGAATGGATGTAGTCTAAGGTGTCTTTAGTCCTGTGAATACCTGTACCAAAAGAAACTCTGTTCTACTTACCAAAAATATAATGTTCACAAAAGTCAAATTTTCTTGTTTTCTGGCCACAAAGCAAACCGTCCTTACTCAACACATGTAATCCTTTTTCACTTATATGCCCTAACCGCATATGCCACAAATGAGTGGTATGTAAGTCTGGGTCTTTTGACATTGACACAGCAACATCACCTGTCACCGTGCTACCTTGAAGGATATAAAGGATATTCACCTTCTTTTCTTTCATCACAACAAGAGAGCCTTTGCTAACCCTCAAAACTCCACCTTCAGCTCAAAACTTATAGCCGTTGGAGTCAAGGGTGCCCAAAAGAAATTAAATTTTTCTTCAAATCCTGCACATGTCGAACATTACTCAACGTTCTAACAATACTGTACGTATCCTAATCTTGATTGACCCAATACCAATTGTCTTGGAGGGTTGTTATTTTCCATTATACATTACCACCATCAATTAGCTGGTAGGTCACAAACCAGTTCCTATAGGGACATATGTGATAAGAACAACCTGAATCGAGAATCCACTCATCTCGTGAACGGACATCAAGGACGATAACTGAAAGAACCTCATATGATATGGAGGCTTCTTCTGCAATACTAACAATCGAAGATTTCTCATCTTGAGATTTCCTCCTTATATTTTCTTTTTCTTTGAGCTTAAAATAATCCTTTTTATAGTGTCTAACTTATGACAATAGTGACACTCAATATTTTTTCTTAAGCTACATTTAGATCTAGATTTTTCTCGACCCTTCTCTGTACGACTACGGACGAACAAGCCTTCAGCTTGATTCTCAGTTCCTACAACTGACACTTTTTGTCTTAACTCCTTAGAATGTAAGGCTGATTTGACATCTTCTAAACAAACTGTATCTCTATCATAGAGCATACTATCTCTATCATAGAGCATACTATTAACAAAATTTTTAAAGGAAGGAGGTAATGAGCATAATAAAATGAGAACTTGATCTTCTTCATCTATTCTAACATTAATATTTTTTAAATCCATGAGAATTTAATTGAGCTCATCTAAGTGGTCTTTAATTTGCGTACCTTCCTTCATGCGAAGGGTGAAGAGGCACTGCTTCAAATAGAGCTTGTTGGTCAGGGACTTTGTCATATACAAGATCTCTAATTTGTACCACAAACCGGCGACGGTATCTTCATCGGTAACCTTCCACAAAACTTCGTCGACTAGACAAAGTTGTATGGCACTACGCGTTTTCATCTGGAGTTGTTCCTTTTCGTCCTCGAACATGGATTCCGGCAATTTGTCCTTACCGGACAAGACTTTCAACAACACCGAGAGAGCCCGCATTTTGACTCTCCACAAACTGAAGCTATTTCCCCGTCGAATTTCTCTACTTTATACTTTGCCGAAGCCATCTCGAAACCAACAAGAAAATAACACTCGCTCTGATACCAGTTTGTTTTAACAGTGGGCTTCTAATGCAAGAGATGACAAGTATAAAGAGAGACAGATAGCAATATAAGCTAATAGAAATAAAGAGGACAATACACTAATATTTAACGTGATTTGGTCAATGTGACCTACGTCCACAGAGAAGACAATAAGAGGAATCTACTAATCAAAAGGGGAGAATATAAGATATTACAAATCTAATTTCACTCACCCAAGCCCAATGAAACCTTAACTCACTAGAGCTTAAAAAAGAAAAATAAATAGCAAGAGAAAGGAGAGGATAATACAATATTTAGCAACTCTCTTTCTCACTTGCATTTAAAATTTCATGCAATGTGATGCCTATTTATAGGTAAAACTTCTAAACCCCTTTATCACTTCACCCCACACATACATCAAAATCATAGAGTGGCCCAATTGATATTTTAGAGCGACTAAGATTTTCATAGGGTGGTTATGATCTTCATAGGGTGGCTATTGATGACTCTTAGGGTGGCTAGAGATTTCATAGGATGGTTAATTGATTTTGAGAAAAAAGGCTAAGAAGATGTTTTGATTTATTCATTAAAGACATATCAACAGAATCCTTGCACTCTTTTCAGGCTATTTGCATGGTCATCTATATAGATTCTAAACATCGAATCTCATTACACCTGGTGGTCTTAAAACACTTTCAAAGTCATTAGACATTAGTGCATATCTCCATCATATATTCCCTTACCTCTCCACTTTTAAGAACCTCACAAGTCAAATCATGCCCCATAGACACCACTACTACCTTAGCCACCCTTGATTATGTTCCATTGCTGAAATGATTGTTTGGGCTTAACTGGCCTCTCTTTTGGTCGTGGAAAATGCTAGTTGGATCCGTGCAAGCAAGGGAAACAGATAGTTCTCACTGCTCACCAGTTTCTTTACTTTATTCAGTGGAGAATTTCTTATGGACCTTCGATAACTATGACGCCATGCTGATTAATAAGTAATGCTGTATAGATTATCCAGTGCTTCTACTTATGACTATATTGCTCTATATATCTTGATTCTAAGTTGAACCATAAAACGAGCTTTTTATCCCTGTAAGTTTCTTTGATAGTGTTACTTTATCTTATTCAAACACAAGCTGAGTGCATTTGGATCTGTCGCTTTTCATTCTTTTTAGTTTGTCAGAATACTCTGTTATACCTGCGCAGATGAATCTATTTTGTTCTTTAAAACAAGAGAACTCATGTGAAGTCAGACTCTTAGCAAGAAGAACAAGGGTGAAGACTTCCCCAATTCTAAAAGATATTGTATATCTTGCTTTCTTTAGAAGCCAAACAACGCTAGTGAAAGATCGTGATGAGATTTAACAAAGCCTCTCAGAAACAGATAATCTATGTCATTCTTTAGGACTGGTTCATATTTCTCCATTAGTAGGCTACTATTATGAGAGAGTTTCTGTTTGGTGGATTGGTTGATAGCCAGTTGTAGAACTTTGTCAAATATTTCTCGGAGTTTGTTCCACAGCCGACCACATTGATGGAAAAAGGCTTAGATGATGATGACGACGACGGCCCAGAATTGTACTCAACTTCTATTTTACACCATTGTTTATCACAAAGTTAGAGCCTCCTCTGCTTTGCAGGACTCTTTTAACTTTTCTCAAATGGTAGATGACAGATTAATTAGCTGGAGATTGTATTTTAATTTTCCCCACTTGCAACACCAAAGACAGATATATTAATATATCCAAGATCTATATGTAATATATTCAATAAATGATGTTTCCTTTAGGATGCTAATTATATTATTAGGAAACCTATGTGAACAATAATGTGTTTCTTGAGACCACTGGAATTCAGATTCTCAGCCAAAATAATTAAATTGATTGATAATAAGTGATACTATGGGTTGTTATGCATACAGGGAGATAGAAAATGTGAAGTACTTGTTTTTAAGTTGTTGCAAATGAGAATCCATGGGTGTGGCAGCGCCATTGTTTTTGTAAAAATTAGCCTTTGCAAGCTTTTTTAGGATGAAAGATCGATGGATAAAACATTTTATGCTGTCATTTCGTATTATGCAGGATAAGAATCCTCAAACTTCTTCCTTTGAAGATCCCAACGATAGAATAGAAGTTCATTCCACCGAAGAGCTTTTATAGAAGTTTATTTAAGACCTGAGTGTAATTAAAGAAAGCAAAGGACTCAATTAAGCACAAGTGCCTAGGCAATATCTTTGTATTAAGGAGGGCATTGTCCTTCATATTGCAATTTCATGTTACCTCCCAAAAGTTTTTCTGATGGGATCAGTCTAGTCTTTATTTAGTAGTTTTCTTTTTAGTTGTTTTATTTTATATAGCGTGTTTTTTTAATTTCTTCTCTCGTTCTTCCTTCCCCCTTCTCGTATTACATCACCTTCGTGTCAATATCCACGATCATCCGGTTGAGCCCATCAGCAATGCGGACAATAGAAGGGGGAAGAGAGGCTTTCCTTTTTGTAGGCCTCTTTGACATTAATTTTTTTTCTAGCTTCCATGTTCACCAATACATCAATCTTTAACATATGCTAGCAAGATGTTAATCTACTGGATTCACCTATGGCCAAATCCTATCAATCGAAGAGTATCATCAGGGCATTCTCATTTAGACCTGTAATAAGCTTTTCCAAGATCCAATTTTTAGGAGAAAAGTCAGATATGGTGGCACAACCGCGCGACCTCTTGGGAGTTGCCCACCTTCCATAATGAATCACCCACTACTAAAGCGGCTTTACTAAAGCCCGTGTGATATTCATCAGGTAGGTCACCAAGAGATGCCATCGACCCGTTTAACAAAACTTTTGAGATAATTTTAATGGAACCATGAAGTAGATAACTTTGTCTGAATTCCCCCACTTCTTTGAAGTTCATCACATTCATGAAGTTCGGTCGAATAATGAGCTGGGAGGATTCATAGAACAGGATAGGGAACCCATCAGCCCACTTGCCTTGTCGGCTCCAAGTTAGGTGATGGCATTCTTATCCTCCTCCTCCAAGAAGTTCTCCAAGGCCTGGAGCATCTCGAGAACAGGTTGGTCAATATTCCAAAGTGTACAGTGATGTAAAACAATATAGATCACAATCACTTTTAATCAAAGAAAAGAAATGTAGGGTTTTGAAATGAAAATGATAGAAGAAAATAATTAATTTGGGCTTCACACTCCTTGCACTATGAGCTTCACACCCCTTACACCATCGGCTTCACACCCCAATCTCAAGAACTCGAAGGCTAAATTTAAAATGAAAAAATTCTTAATTCATCATTGTTTGTCTTATTCATTGGACTGGGCCTCTTTAAACAGACTATTACAAAGCAAAGTTCCTCATCACAAGCGATGTGGGACTAAACAACTAAAGTCAATAAAAACTTAAAATAAAAGAAAACAAAGGACTGCAATAGAAAAAACTAAAAGTGATTCCCATCAATTTTCTCTGTCTTGAAAGTATTCATCTCTGGTAAATAAAGTGGTAAGCATGATCGGGTCGAACTGAATAGTCTCAATGCATCACCTTAATCGAGCCAAGATAGTGATCGTTGCATCAGCACTGATGCGTCATGCCTGAACCAAGGTGGTGGAGGTGAAACTGATTTTCGTGACAGATCGAATATGAAGGATGATAAATAGAACCAATCACGTGTAGTAGACAGATGTGAATCATCCATGATGAAAACTGAACTGGTTGTATTTTGCACCATGAATAGCCTGAGCTTCCGTGATTCTGCCTCACGCAGAAAGAACTGTAATTGGTCGTAGATGTCAGGCGATCTCAAGGATAATGAGGCCCTTATAGTTGCCTAAGATGGTATTAGCTCCATGATAGGTTCTGCTGGAAGATCTATAAGAGTCTCATTAGGAAGCTTTTCAAATTCTGACTCTTTCAGTTCTAACTCTGGTTATGGGCCTTCAACAATTTTTGGCTCTAACTCTGGCTCTGGATCTGCAACCTTTGCCGCTATACTTTTTAGGATCTTTCTCACGCCAGCTAGAGGCTCCTTACATTTAGTAATTAGATCGTTGAATTATGGCCTATCGAGCACTGGGTCATACTCAACATTAGACTCTTTGCAATCTACCTCAGGTGCATGAGAAGGTGTAGAGCATACAGAGTACAAAGAAAATCTTGTAAGATAAACCAACATCGATAGAACCTATGGTTATCTTTCCACTACAAATAAGTTTTTTCAATCAGCTTTATTTGCGCATAACGACACTTCTGCTCAAACGTCAGGGAGAAATAACTGAAAAATCTTCAAGATGATTTTTTCAATTTTCATACTCAAAATGATCACTAAAACCTCAAAAGTACAAGATAACCGCGTACATATCCCATTCAACTTTCTTGTCATCAAATTAATATTTATCTATCTTCCACAAAAGTAAAATTTCATAAATAAACGTTCAGAACATAAAGATCAAAATTTTCCCAAGAATCATTGTCATTCTGCTGCACGAACAATACTAGCACCTAACACAGATTTGTGAGGACGTATCTGCTATCAAATTGTTGTGAACTCTTTCCAGTGGCTTTGAGACTCAGTCACGAACTCAACGCTTTAGGCGAAACTCGAATCGAACTCCGAACAAGCCTGAAAGGGGCTCTGGATCAAAACTGCGCAAGCTGCTGTATCTGAACTGACTCTGAGAGCCGCTGATGTCAGCATTGGGCCGCTGACATCAACAGAGGCTTGGGTCGACTAGGGTTGGATCTGCAGCTACGAGTCAGCTCTGTCTGAGCCGACGGCTCCCGGTGGCTCGAGCCAACGGAAGGCTGCTCAAGTTCAGCTAGTCGAGCCAATGATGTCAGCAACTGAGCTGCTGATATCAACAACTGAGCTGGCTCTCTGTCGGCTCTGGCGGTATTGTGCTTAGTGGGTCGGGTCGGATTTAAACGGGGTTGTAATAACACCCGATCAAAACCCAATTTGATCCCAGGGCCTTCGAGCTCCTGTAGCAGCGGCTACTCGACAAAGGTGGCAGCGATGATCGACAACATCAGAGCCTTGATTTGACAATGATGACCGACGAGAGATTGATGACGAGGTGATGAGGATGGTGACAATGATGACGGAGCTTTAATGAAATAGTGGAGCTTTGAGGTGATGGTGGCGGCGACGAGGCCTTGACGGTGGCGGCGAGGGATCTGGGGTGGCATTAGTGCAAGGTCGCAGAGGAGGTCGTGGCAGTACTATGGTGGCGTGGAGAGGGCGATGATGGGGCGGCGTCGGAGGTGGTGGAGTGGGTTCTGTTGGAGGATGATGTTGATGGAGTTGGGGAGATGATGGGGAAGATGATGATGATTGGGTGGTATGGCAGCGTCGGCAGTGTCTGGAGGTGGCGGCGTCGGCGGTGTAGGCAGCGAACCCGGGTTAGAGTTTCTGATGAGGTCGGGGGAAGAAGTCTGTGAACAGTGTTTTTTTTTTTTTTTTTTTTTTGTGGGGGGGGGGGGGGGGGTGGAAGATCTAGAGTTAATCTAGAACTAGGGTTTGGGGGGCAGAAAAGTTTGAAGGAAATTAAAAACCAATTGCTCTAATACTAGACTAATGTAAAACAATATGGATCACAATCACCTTCAATCTAAAAAAAGAAAACTAGGGTTTTGAAATAAAAAAATAGAAAAAAAGATAAATTTGGACTTTGCATCCCTTACACCACGGGCTCCACACTTCTACACCACGGGTTTCACACTCCAATCTCAAGAACTCAATGGCTCAGAAAATTTAAACTGGAAAATTTTTAATTCATTATTATCTGTCTTATTCATTAGACTAGGCTTCTTTAAATTGATTAGTACAAAGCAAAGTTCTCTCATTACAAGCGATGTGAGGCTAAACAACTAAAGTTAATAAAAAACTATAATAAAAGCAAACAAAAGATTAAAATAGAAAACAAGTGAAAGTGATCCCCAACTTATAGCCAAAAATGTTTCTTTTGACTATAATTGGCGTTTGCACAGATGCTGTTGCAATTTGAGTGAGAATCTAACTGGTCAAGCACAAAAACCAGCATAATCACTTTATATTTTTTTTTTATTAACAAGACTCGTAGAATCTGTTTCAGCCTGTACAGGACCCACCCACTGTCCATAAATTTGAAGTTGCCTGTCGCCACACCTAATCAAACTTTTTCTCTTGGACAATGCCAACGGATATTCCTTCCATAGGTTTTTCTACCTTTTCTGAATAAAAATGAGATAACAAAGAAGGCTGCCTTTAGATTTATTTTGTTAGGCTGGCCATTGCTGATGCTGTAAACAGTCTTAAGTGAGTTTGTTCCGTCTTCTTCGCGATTTCTATTACGTGACTTTGCTTCCTGGTTGTGGACTCAACTAGATCATCAGTACAGTTATCAGTATTTTAGTTGTTGTCGCGGCTGTTTCTTGCAAGCGTTCCTCCAGCTGATCTTGTCGTTCCGATGCTTGTGCAGTCCTCACCGTCACCAGGGGCTCATGGTGAGCAGCGCAAGTGGCCCCAAGTAGTAAAGCAACCACACAAGTGTATGCCAAGGCTTCTTCCCTGTAAAGTAGCTTTCATATTATTATTCTTCAGAATTTGGCTGCCACTTTGGTGCCACACTTTGGACATATACTGTGTAATTTAGAGAATCTAATTTCTTAATACAGGTTGAACATGTAAAGTGAATGTCAAAAGAACAAGCGGTGCTCGGTTCGGGTGAGACTGTAAGGAGAGCTAATGGGGAGAGGTCCATGGTCTAGTTCCTGGAATGGGGACGCCGCCTCAGGATACACCTATTTATCAAGGAAAAAGAAGAAGTAACGTAACGTAGCTTCCTACTGATTACTACAAATATTCCACTATCTAGTTCGAGCTATTTCTTACCCATCCACTGCTTTTCCAGAAATCATTGCAAGTAGATCGTATTAAGCTTGTCATCGTTAAGCATGGGATTCTGTGGTTCGGCATCTGATTTTCATGACTCAGCCAAATGACTTTGATTATGAGATGGCTTTCCTGCAAACATGTGCACTTGTCTTCCCTCAATTTGTTGACATCTACTCTGAACTTTGTACAACTCAAGGATTTTGTAAAAAGTTTTCTTGATTAAAGAGATCATAACTGTGGTGGAGATTTTTCCATGCGATTGATTGAACGGCCGATCTCATACCACAAGCAAAAAAAAGTCTACCTAGAACGATACCGAATATAAAATTCAATCAGCAAATAAACATAGACATAGATTTTTACATGAAAATTCAGAATGGAAAAAACCACGGGTGAGGAGAGAGGAAGGATTCACTATCTTTTATGTGTTAAAAGAGAATTTTCTCTTTACAAGTATTCTTCTTTTTTTTCTTCTTCCTCCATCTTGCGGAGGAGCGTTGATCTATACGTAAGTTGTTTGGTGTAACTTGAGGGGAGAGAGGGTAAAATCTTTTTGATAGAATTTTTTAAACTCTGTTGAAGATTAACTAAAAATCGATGCAATCAATGGTATCAAATACGAGAGCTTATCAGTCGTATCAATAGTGGATTGCACAGGAGGAACCTAACCTAGTCGACTAGGCATTTGGCCTAGTCAACTAATAATACAAATAAATAGTCAGAAAATCTGTTTCACTACAGACTAGTCGACTAGGCTAAATGCTAGTCAACTAATAGGAGTTAATAGTCGACTAGGATATTTCTTAGTTGACTAATGCGGCTGCAGCGACCTGTTTCCAAATCTGATTCTAAATTCGTTTCTGATCCAAATTAGGTGCTTTTGATTTTCTTTTCTTCGTGGTTTCTTTGGCTATACAAAAAGGGGTATTGTCCCCAATATCTGTAATCTGTAATTGATTGATTCAATAAGAACTCTCTTCCTTGTCCCAAGAACGTAGGCAAATTTTTGAACCTCGTTAAATCTGTGTTCTCTCTTTTTTCTTTGTTTACTTGTTCGTGTGATTGGTGACAATTCTCTGGTGTCCCTATTCTCTGTTGCTTGGATTCCCAACATAACTGATGATGCAGATTCTTCTCCATGATTCATGATCCATGGTTAAAGATCCTTCTATATCCATTTAAATTGTCGTACTTTATTGTTGAGATTGGCATGCCGAGATATCCTCTACTATCCATAATCGTCCCCGCTGAAATAGGAACGTATTTAGAATGTTGGGATTTTGTGGCAGGCGTAACCGTTCTTGCGATCCAGAAGTCTTGTTGTTGAGCTATGTTTAGTAGGAGTCGGGGTGAGAAGGGACTCGGATCTTCTCCTTGGAGTTTGGATGTGTTTGGGGTTAGGTCCGAGACTCTCTCCCCTTGGGATTACATGTGAGCCGCTTGGCATCTTGGGCGTATTGTCTTCTTGAGGCACCTCTGGTGCAGTGGGACACGTGTCGTAATCTCGAGGTTAACCAGATCTTCACCACTATAGATGCCCTCCGCCCTAGTGATTCCTGAATTTGTGGGATGGGAATCAGAAGAGCGAAGTCGTGGAAGCATTTAAGTGCACTAAACTCTTCTGAAAGTTTCAAGTTTGGATCAGGCTTATTACTGTACATCTACAACTCGCCTCTAGGATGGCGTCTTTTCGAATCTCTAAGTCATTTAATGGGTGAGATCGTGCGATAGCGGTGCTTGGTATCTTGAAGATCCTGTTGTACCGAAAATCTTGGGACGTGGACCAGTTTCTTGGGAATTGAAATTTTGAATGAGAGGCACTTGGGTTTCCTTCCCATTTAAAAATAGGGCAGATCTGGGAGGGGAGATCTGCTCATCTTCTAAAAACTTCTTGCTTTCAAAATTCTTATTCGGATAAGCTGTGATGTCTTTCTTCTTCTTCGTCCAGTGGAGGAAGGAGAGGGAGAGGATGGAGACAATTGTTGCGCTCCTGATATTCATGAGTTCGGTTGTCGAGAAATGTTAATTTTCAGGATAGGCTAGTCGAGGAAGGTCAGTCTTCGCGACAAGGCTCGGCTGCCAAGGGAGATTGATTGGGCTCAAGCTCTAATTGGATTTGCTCAAGTATCTCTTCCCTTGGTGGAAAGTATAGCTGGGGTGAGGACATGCTCGGGTGGCAGCGGTGGAACCAGTCTGAGGTTACACCTTTCAGGCTGATAAGAAAGGAGGTGCACAAGACAAGGCCATTGTGGGAATGACCCACTATCTTGTCTCGAAAATGGCAGATGTGATGTATCATGTCACTTCGGAATAGTAGTTGAATACTGGAGTGGAGAACTTCTTTGAAAATTCGCACTCTTGGATCTTCTTGGAGAGGGAAGACTCGTGGATTTTGGTGCAGAGTAGGGTGACCCAACAGTCTAGCCTCTCCGATCTGCTTCTGAATCAGTTTGTCAAGGGTGCAAAGGTTAGGAGACTTGTTGTTCTCAGGGTCACACTCCGGTTACACTGGATTATTCTGAAGGGCTGCGATTTAGGCCAAGAGTTGTTGGTTGAGTAGTCTCAACCTCTCTTGCTCCTGGAGGATGTTTTCACAGTCAAGAGCTATTAGTTCTCGTTCGCGATCCGATTGCGCTTATTATTCCTTCATCCGCTCTTTCATCTCGTAGAGCGTCTAGAGGAACTGATCTTCGCACCGTTGTAGGGAATGGACGTTGGTGATGTGCTCCTGTTGTGATAAGAAGCCTTAGTCTTTGTTGGTACACGATGATCAGCGGTTGGCGGAGGGACTGCGCCCCCGGTGGCTTTGATTGCTTTTCTTTTGGACGACGCGCCTTTGGTGGCTTATCTTCTTAGGGCCATCATTGATATAGGAGAGGCTTTTTGAGGATGGGTTTTGTAGGGGAGAGATCTGAGCATTGGGACTCAGATTTCAATGAAAGCACCAGTTTATGGTAAATGTTTTCCTATGCGATTGATTGAACAGTCGATCTCACACCACAAGCAAAAAAGGAGGGTCTGCCTAGAAGGATTCCGAATGTAAAGATTCAATCAGTAAAAAAATATATAGGAATTTTTACGTAGAAACTCAGAATTGGAAAAACCATGGGTGAGGAGAGAGAAAGAATTCACTATCTTTTGTGTATTACAAAAGGGTGTTCTCTTACAATTATTCTTCTTTTTTTTTTCCTTCCTCCTCCTTGTGGAGGAGTGTCGGTCTATAAGTAAGCTGTTTGGTGTAATTGATGGTGCAGATCCTTCTCCATGATTCATGATCCGTGGTTTAGATCATTCCATATCCGTTTAGATTGCCGTGCTTTATTTTTGGGATTAATATGCCAAGATATCTGCCGATATCCATAACTATTTCCGCTGAAATAGGGGTATTCAGAACGTGGGAATTTCGTTATAGGCGTAACCGTTCTTCCGATCCGGAAGCCTTGTTGTTGAATGTGTCCAGTAAGAGTCGAGGTGAGAAGGGACTCAAGTCCTCTCCTTAGAGTTGGGATGTGTCTCGGGGTTGGGCCCGAGACTCTCTCTCCTCCGGGTTGCATGTGAGCCGCTTGGCATCTTGGGCGTGTTGTCTGCTTGAGGTACCTTTGGTGCGGTGGGACATATGTCACGATCTCTGAGGTTAATCAGTTCTTGACCACTACAATAACCTCTTTGAAGTCACAAGTCACAGTAAGTCTTTTAATTAGGTAACCTCCTGAAGTTACCACTATTTAAAATATTCTGCATAAAGTTAGATGTAACTTTTACTTTTTATAGCCTGTTAGCAGTCAAATTTGTTACTTCAGAAGGTATATATGTACGAATAGATGTGTTTGGAAGGTTAGACATGCAACCCCTAGCAATTCTTCATTCCAGATATATAGCTGCACCTAATCCCTTCTCTTCAATCTCCCATCAGAGGAAACAAAGAAGCCATGGAGTCCACATTCGAGCTGAAGCAGCACGACAAAGAGGAAGGCCAAAACATGAATGGAAGTCTCAAGCACATCCTCATTCTCATTAACTGCATTCTCCTGATCCTGGGCAACTCCGGTGGCCCTCTTATCTCCCGTCTCTACTTCCGTCATGGAGGCAATCGCCATTGGCTTTCAAGTTTTCTTGAAACTGCTGGCTTCCCTATTATCATCCTCCCACTCTCCATTACCTACTTCCGACGACGTAGTCATGACCCAAACACCAAACTGATATTCATAACCCTTCCTGTTTTCCTTGCGTCTGCTTTCCTCGGCCTCATGACCGGCCTTGATGACTTCATTTATGCCTACGGCCTTGCCTTCATTCCTGTATCAACCTCAGCCTTATTGATCTCCACCCAACTAGCATTCACGGCCTTCTTTGCTTTTCTTGTTGTAAAACAAAGGTTTACACCATTTTCGCTCAATTCTGTAGCATTGTTGACAGTGGGGGCAGTGGTTTTGGGGCTCCATGCAAGTTCAGACAGGCCTGATGGGGTGTCAAGGAAGCAGTACTTTGTGGGTTTCTTTCTGACATTGGGGCGGCCGCATTGTATGGGTTGGTGCTGCCACTGGTGGAACTGACATATCAGAAGGCAAAACAAGAAATTACATATACTTTGGTAATGGAGATGCAGTTCGTCATGGGCTTCTTTGCTACTGCATTCAATGTAGTTGGGATGATTGTGAACAACGACTTCCAGGTGAGGATGAATCTCTCTCTTGTTAATCTTTCATTTTGTTGCTGTGGATAGCTAAAAGAGCATGAATCCGGTATAATTTCCATGCAAGTTCGAATTTTGAAACGGATCCAAGTCGGTCATGATCCTACTATCCAAGTCTGTCCCGATATCTGATTCATTTGGTTTCTTTTGACAGTTTTTTTTAATCTGATTCAGTTGAAGTGTTTTTCTTTTAAAATAAAATATCTACTTGTTTTTACTGAAAGTAAGATGTACTTGTATCTGAAAGTGTCCGCTCAGTTTTTTGATAAATTGCGACAAGGAATAATCAACCTCTTGGCTGATTTTGTCATATGAAACAGGGTTCCAGAGGATTAGAAAATTAAGTCAGTTGGAGGATCTGCAAATTCTTCTACTTGTAATTTTTGGCTCAGGGTTAAGATCAGCTTGATATGTAGAACACCATTATCCTCTCTAACAGGGCTTGATATACTTCTGGAATTTGTGATCCATAATTGTTGGACTTCTGTGAATCATTCTGAATTATCTTGGTATCAGTGACCAGTATATTTCTTTACAAAATCATATTAATCACGATATCAGTCTACAAGCCCTCCTCAGGCCATGAATCTCAAAAATTTGAGGGTATTTATCATTTTTTTTCCTGTTTATTTTTCTTAATTTTGAGAGAGACATTATTTTTAATTCTTATTTGCAATCCTGCATCATGCCAAGTTACCAACTCTGTCCTGACTGGTTGGTTCTCAGCTCGTTTCAAAGTTATGTTAGGTCAAGATTCCCAGGGTTTAAAGAATAATTAATTTTTAGGCTGCAGGAGTAAAAACTTCCTAGTTTTTCTCGTCCTTGTGCTTGCTCTTCATGGCACTATATTTCAGTATTTCTGTTAACTATTATTTGGATTTTTCTTGCATTATAATACCTCTGTTCTTATTATATCTGTATGATGCTTCAAATCATTCTTCAACAATTTATTTATACTCAAAAGTCATATCTTTCAATATGGTCAACAAAAGGTAATTTATCAAATAAGATACTCATGTTTATTGCTAAATTGTGTCTCGTGTTGATTAATGATGTGGTTTGCTTCTATCATTGCGTAAACAAGCTTGCTTTCATTTCAGTTCCATTTTTTCTTTTTTAAATTTCAATCAGTTTTTACTTTCTTATTTCTTTGTTTATTAAATTTGTCACTTGCTTTAATCTAAATTAGTCCGACTGTTGGACTTCGGGACATGATACTGTCGTAACCATAAGAATCCAGAATTGTGCAAATGATCATACGCGGCTTTATTTCTATTTCTAGTGTCAATCACAAGCTTAGAAAAACTCTACTTGAGGGGTCAGCTCAACCTGTATCAAATCCTCTATCTGATCCGGTTCAGATTAAGCTAGGCCTATTCCAGATTCTCCTAATGCCCCGTGTCTGTGTTACTGATGCTTCCGACTTCAGAAAGAAGTCCTTTTGCTTACCATTGTTTCATTTTTTCCCCCTAAATCAAATGAATTCAAATTAAATCCTTTGGTGCCCATTTGTCCTGAAATGATGCCTATACTTCCAGAATCTCTAGTTAGAAAAATTAGTCTGTTTGCGGTACTGTTTTATTTTTTTTCTACATCAAAATGAATTCAAAATTAAATCCTTTGGTTCCCATTTGTCCTGCAATGATCCCTCTATTTAGTAATTCTGCATCCCTCTTAAGAAAACAGTTGTAACCTACGTTGCACCGAACACGGACAGGCTGACATGGGCAAGATACACCACCACACAGTGACAAAAACAAATTTGGAAAGGACATTGAAAATAGAATTATCGTGTCTAATACGTGTGTCTGACACAATGTGATAGTGTATTTGCTACTTAGATTGTAGCCTTTGTTTGTCATAAGTAATTTTTTTTCTTTAATGAATTCTATGAAAATTCCTGATATAAGAATTAATCTAATTGCAGGCAATTCCAAGAGAGGCCAGTCATTTTGCAATAGGGGAGACCAAGTACTATGTTGTCCTCGTCTTCGCCGCCATACTCTGGCAGTTCTTCTTTTTGGGCGCTGTAGGTGTCATTTTCTGCGTCCACACATTACTCGCGGGAATCATCATTGCGGTGTTCATTCCAGTGACCGAGGTTTTAGGCGTCATATTCTTCCAGGAGAAGTTCAGTAGTGAGAAGGGCGTAGCGCTTGCTCTATCGCTCTGGGGACTGGCTTCCTACTCCTACGGGGAGTACATAGAAATTAAGGCGAAAAAGAAGGCTGCCATCCTCGCAGCTCAGACTCAGATGACTGTTTGAATGCAAATTTCCCGCCCTTTTATATTGTTTGTTATAAAGATTTGGAGCGTAAATAGTAGAATTATGGGTCTTTTACCAGTTTAAGTATTGTGCATAGTTGTTATCAGGGAAAAATGGTTATAGATTTGAAAAGTCTGATATTGGTTCCAGGGAGAACTAGCTTGTCTTCTTCACTAAGATGCATTTCAATTGAAGTCAGTAGAAGCTGATTTGGATGTTTTTTCTTTCTTTTTTCCCCCACATTCTCCCTCCTCTTGTGATGTATGCTGGTTAATTTTGTTGATATGTCTTTGAATGCAAACAAAATGAGCTCCCTTTTGTTGACTTGAATATCACAAGCATGCTTATGTAGCCACCTTATGTATTAAATCAAGCCACCCTACCTAATTAGCCTACTATTTAGCCACCTTAAAAGTCAAGATAGCCACCCTATGAAGATAAATTCAGCCACCCTAATGAAGAGGGCTGATGGGCTTTGTTATTGATGTTGATGGGTTTTGGTGAATAAGATGAAGTGAGAACGAGAGAATTGCTAAATATTGTATTATCCTCTCCTTTCTGGTGCCATTTAGCTTCCTTTTGTTAAGCCCTAGTGAGTTGAATTTCATTAGGTTTGGGTGAGTGAGATTAGAGTTGTAATCTTTTGTATTCTCCCTTTTTAATTAGTGGATTTCTCTTGCTATCTTCTCCCATGGACGCAGGTCACATTGACCGAATCACGTTAATTCCTTGGCCTGTTATCCTCTTTAATTCTATTAGCTTATTATTGCTATTTATATCTCACTTATTCTTACCATCTCTTGTATTAGAAGCTCATTGCTTCAACAAACTGGTATCAGAGTTAGTGTTATTTTCTTATGGGTTTCAAGATGGCATTGGTAAAATACAAAGTAAAGAAATTCGACAAGAGAAATAGTTTCAGTTTGTGGGGAGTTAAAATGCGGGCTCTCTTGGCGCAACAAGGCTTGTTGAAAGTCTTGTCCGTTAAGGATAAGTTGCAAGAATCCATATCCGAGGACGAAAAGGAAGAACTCGAGATGAAAGCTCATAGTGCCGTACAATTTTGTCTAGCCAACAAAGTTTTGTAGGAGGTTGCCGATGATGATACTGCCGCCGGTTTGTGGCTCAAGTTAGAGAGTTTGTATATGGCAAAGTCTTTGACCAATAAGGTCAACTTGAAGTAGCGCCTCTTCACCCTCCGCATTAAAAAAGTTATGCCAATTAAAGACCACTTAGATAAGCTCAATAAAACTCTCATAGATTTAAAAATATAGATTTAAAAAAATATTGATGTTAGAATAGATGAAGAAGATCAAACTCTCATCTTGTTATGTTCCTTACCTCCTTCCTTTGAAACTTTTGTTAATAGTATGCTTTATGGTAGAGATACACTTTCTTTAGAAGATGTCAAATCAGCCTTACATTCTAAGGAGTTAAGACAGAAAGTGTCAGTTGTAGGAAGTGAGGATCAAGGTAAAGGCTTGCTCGTCCGTGGTCGTACAGAGAAGTGTCGAGAAAAATCTCAAGGAAAATTTAGATCAAATCTAGGTTAAGAAAAAAATATTGAGTGTCACTATTGCCATAAGTTTGGATACTATAAGAAAGATTGTTTTAAGCTCAAAGAAAAAGAAAAAGAAGATGTTAGAAGAAAATCTCAAGATGAGAAATCTTCGGTTGTCAGTGTTGCAGAAGAAGCCTTCACATCACATGAGGTTCTTTCAATTACTGTTTTTGATGCCCGTTCAGGAGATAAGTGGGTTCTTGATTTGAGTTATTTTTATCATATATGTCCCCACAGGGACTAGTTTGTGACCTACCAGCCAATTGATGGTGGTAATGTCTTAATAGAAAATAATATACCCTACAAGACAATTGTATTGGGTCAATCAAGATTAGGATGCATGACAGTATTGTTAGAACGTTAAGTAACGTTCAACATGTGTCAGATTTGAAGAAAAATTTAATTTTTTTGGGCACCCTTGACTCTAATGGCTATAAGTTTTTAGCTGAAGGTGGAGTTTTGAGAGTTAGCAAAGGCTCTCTTATTGTGATGAAAGGAAAGAAGGTGAATATCTTTTATATCCTTCAAGGTAGCATGGTGACAGGTGATGCCGCTGCGTCAATGTCAGAAGACCTAGACTTAGATACTACTCGTTTGTGGCATATACGGTTGGCATATACGGTTAGGACATATGAGGGAGAGAGTACTACATATATTGAGTAAGCAAAATTTACTTTGTGGTCAAAAAATAGGAAATCTTGACTTTTGTGAACATTGTACTTTTGACAAGCAGCACAGAGTTTCTTTTGGTACAGGTGTTCACAGGACTAAAGACATCTTAGACTACATCCATTCAGATGTTTGGGGTCTTTCTCAGGTTCCATCGAGAGGTAGAGTTAGTTATCTTCTGACTTTAATCGATGATTATTCCAGAAAAGTTTTGGTATATCCTCTCAAGTATAAGAGCGATATGTTTGCTACCTTCAAGTAGTGAAAGGTTATGATTGAAAAGCAAAGAAAAAAGAAGGTGAAGCACCTCAGGACTGACAATAGAATGGAGTTCTGTTCCATGGAGTTTGATCAATTCTGCAAAAATGAAGAAATTATGCGGCATCGTACAGTTCGGTACTCACCACAACAGAATAAAGTTACAGAAAGGATGAACATGACACTGTTGGAGAGAGCTAGGTGTATGCTCTCTAATGCTGGTTTGTCAAAATTCTTTTGGGCCGAGACAGTAAATACAGCTTGATATTTGGTAAATCGGTCTCCCTCTACAGCTATTGATTTTAAGACTCCTGAGGAGGTATGGTCTGGTACCCCTGCTAATTACTCTCATTTACGAGTATTTGGTTGCCCTGCTTATTTTCATGAAATGATGGTATGTTTGAACTTAAGGAAAAGAAAACTATATTTCTTGGTTATGCTACCGGGGTAAAGGGATACAGGTTGTGGTGTCCTAATCCTAAGTCACCTAAATTTGTTATTAGTAGGGATATTACTTTTGATGAAAATTACATGCTTCAACCGAGAAAGGAGTCTGTTGTTGATATTATAGGTTCAGGAGAGGAAGCAAGTAAGCAAGTGGAGCTTGAAAGCAAAGTTACAGAAGGAGTGCAAGAGAGCACACGAGTTAAACCAGTTGATGATGCTCAAGGTTACACTATAAGAATAATAGTGCAGTATTGTCACCGGAAGAGCAAGAAGGCAGTTCCGTCTACCTGAGCGATACACCTATGTAGATATGGTCGCTTATACTCTATGTGTGGCAGAATCTATTGAGATTTCAGAGCCTTCTAACTATAATGAGGCTATCAGTTCTGATGAAGCTGCAGAATGGACTGTTGCTATGACTGAAGAGATGGATTCTCTTCACAAGAACCAAACATGAAAGTTAATGAAGTCGCCTAAGGGATAGAAAATTGTTGACTGCAAATGGGTTTTTAAGAAGAAAGAAGAAATTTCTGGTGCTGAGTCTGTAAGATACAAATCACGCTTGGTAGCCAAATGTTACAGTCAGACAGAGGGTGTCGACTTCAAGAAGTATTCTCTTCAGTTGTTAATCACACCTCTATTCGCGTGTTGCTAGCCATGGTTGCCTGGTTCGATGTAGAACTCGAGCAACTTGATGTGAAAACAGCCTTTCTTCATGACGAGCTTGAAGAGCAAATCTTTATGCACCAACCAGAAGGATTTGTTATTGATGGCAAAGAAGACCATGTATGCAGGTTAAAGAAATCTTTTTATAGTTTGAAGCAGTCACCTAGGCAATGATATTTAAGGTTTGATACTTTCATGATTGAGCATGGTTACTCTAGGAGTAAATATGATTGTTGTATTTATCATCGAAAGCTTAATGATGGTTCTTTTGTATATTTTCATTTTGTGTGTTGATGACATGTTAATTGTAGCTAAAGACATATCTAAAGTTGATAAGTTGAAAGCTCAACTCAAACAAGAGTTTGAGATGAAAGATTTGAGAGCAGCGAAGAAGATTTTGGGAATGAAAATTTACAGAAATAGGTAAGAAGGAAAATTGTTCCTATCTCAGAAGAAATACATCGAGAAGGTATTGGAAAGATTTGGCGTGCTTAATGTCAAACCTGTGAAAACTTCACTTGCTGCTCATTTTTACTTTCAGGAGATTTGTCTCCTCAAATGATGGAGAGGAGAAGTATATGTCTTATGATCCCTTTGCTAGTATAGTTTCAAGCATTACGTGCTATAGTGTACACTCGATCTGACATTTCACATGCAATCAGTGTCGTAAGTCGATATATGGACAGGTCAGGAAAAAGTCATTGGCAGGCAGTGAAATGAATTTTGCAATATTTAAAAGGATCTACTAATTGACAGGGAAACTAATTCTGATTGCAAAATTGCTGGATATTTGGATTCAGATTTTGCGGGCGATTTGGATAGAAGAAGATATCTAATAGGTTATACTTTACTCTTTCAGGTAGTGCCATTAGTTGGAAGGTGACTTTACAGTTGACAGTTTCTTTGTCTACTACAGAGACAGAGTATATGGCAGTTATAGAGTCAGTAAAAGAAGCTATTTGGTTAAGAGACTTAGTTGAAGATCTCGGCATATACCAAAGAATAACTACGGTGTTTTGTGACAGCCAGAGTGATATACATCTGACGAAGCACCAGATGTATCATGAGAGAACCAAACAAATTAATGTCAGGTATCACTTTATTCGAGAAATTAAAGTCATTAAAGTTAAGAAAATTGGTACTATAGATAATCCAGCAGATATGATGACAAAGCTCGTGCCTTCGCGCAAGTTCGAGTATTGTCTCGAATTGTTTAGTGCCCAAAATGGTAAAGGTTGAGCTCATCGAGGCTAGAGAAGTCAACAAGAATCCAAGAGGACGTTCGATATAGTTCAAGTTATGGTGGACGAATTGATTATGCATTGACGACAAGGTGAAGATTTGTTGATATGTCTTTGAATGCAAACAAAATGAGCTCCCTTCTGTTGACTTGAATATCAAAAGCATGCATATGTAGCACCCTATGTATTAAATCAAGCCACCCCACTGAATTAACCTACTACTTAGCCACCTTAAAAGTCAACTTAGCCACCCTATGATGATAAATTCAGCCACCCTAATGAAAGAGGGCTGATGGGCTTTGTGATTGATGTTGATGGGTTTTGGCTCCTATATATAGGAGGGCTACGGGTGGTGAATAAGATGAGGTAAGAAAGTGAGAACGAGAGAGTTGCTGAATATTGTATTATCCTCTCCTTTCTCTTACTATTTATCTTTCTTTTGTTAAACCCTAGTGAGTTGGGTTTCATTGGGCTTGGATGAGTGAGATTAGAATTGGAATCTCTTATATTCTCCCTTTTCATTAGTGGATTCCTCTTGTTGTCTTCTCCCGTCGACGTAGGTCACATTGACTGAACCACGTTAAAACCTTGGTGTGTTGTCCTCTTTAATTCTATTAGCTTATTATTGCTATTTGTATCTCACTTTGTACTTATCATCTCTTGTATTAGAAGCTTACTGCTTCAACAAATTCATTTGTTTCTTTAATTTAAGGGGAAGTTCATCTAAATATTTAGGCAGTGCAGCTTGAATTATGACCTTTACCAACAATAAGTTCCAGCTGAGCTTTAAGAGCAAGTTCAGCTCAGGTACAGGTCATCATATGTACTAGCTACAGAGGTGTATTACTTTGAATTAGTTTTTTGTAGCAGGATTTGTACATCTGTAACGCCCCGATCCTAAGGATACGGAGACGTTATGGCGACGCATATACACGAGGAAAATACCCACGTATATACGCTAAGCCTAAAATTGTAACCTGAACAAGCTATAATTAGAACTATAATAATCAAGGACCACTGCAATAATACATATAAGACTACACATGATAGCAATGAATAACAGGAAAGAAAAAGGCAGCTGAACAGAAGTCAAAGGTGATATATAGGAACAAAGAATCATAACAAGAATAAAATGCAAGTATACCAGAATCAAAGGGAGAGGACCCAAGCTCCTCGCAAGGCGTACCATCTCATCGAAAACCTGCACATTAGAAACAATCGTCCAATAACTGGACGTGCAAACCCAGGGTCGTCAGAACGCGACCATAATGTGTGTGTGTAAAGGGGAAACAGCTCGTGCAGAAGAAACAATGTGCATATATAATAGTAAGAACAACTGCAGATAGAAAGACTAAATAACACAATAGATAACTGAACAGTAATACATATGATGAAAACATGAATACAGGTAGCAGACAAATGGCACAACTGTAAATATGCAATCAATGTCAAGGCGTGTAATCTATCACATGTCACTAATCTTATATACAATCTGGTCCTGGTTATGGTTATATGTCAATCTCAGTGATACATATATATATACAATCAGGTGATTAATGTCAGTCACCATACATTAACAGTTTATTGTCATTTATTATGTCAGCGAATACCAATTGCCACCTGTAGTAGACGCATCCCATACTACGCTACTACACGTGTCAATCGATATCCTATGTTATTGAAATTAATAGAAGAGACTTTATCCATGCTTTAGGTGGGTTCCGTACATACCCGGAACCACGGCCCAATCACCTGGCGCTGAACCAGGTCCTACCGCTAGGTAGTCAATATCAATAACAATGTGTCAATGTAATGACAATATGAACAATACGGGATGTCAGTCATCCCCCGGAACCCTGCAGTGGAACCGTATCTCGGCTGCGCAACCTGTATCGTAGGTCCACCCAAAATACAGACGCTGTCTCCTCCATCAATTTCCCCAATCCCAGTGTAAGTTGTCAATTTACATTATTATCTTTTATAACAATTAATGTCCATGTCATTTCGATTATTGGGACGATATGGTGACAATAACAATATCAATGTGACAATAACAATGTGAACAATAATACCGTGTAAACGGTTAAAACAATATAACAATGTATGTTATGGTCTGACAATATTTTCCCAGTAACTTTCAATAACATGGATCAATACAACAACAATAGAACTCGATAATACTCAATAGCCGTCTCATCTAGAACCGGTCATATCTCATATGCCTGCATTGTTTGACACGGAAAAGGGGGGCTGGAGTAAAATTTCCTTGAATCAGATGGAAAAATTACAGCCGGCTTAATCTTCCGGTACAAGGGAGGGAGAATATTGAATCTTGAATTCCCCCTTTGTTTAGTGCTGGGTTCTTCGGGTGGCGGTGGAGAGTGAATCTTGTTCTCCGTTGACCAGATGACCGTCCTGGACCGTCGAGGGATCTTCTCCTTGGCAGGTAGAGGGAGTAACTCAGCTCCGTCTACCAAAATTCTAGAAGAGGAGGTAGGCAAAGAGCGGCTAGTACTCAGTAAGCTCGCTGAAGAGTCTTCTCTCTCTCTGTCGATGATCTCTCCTTTTTTTTCTTCTCGAATCTCTTCTCTTGCCCGATAATTGTCGTCGTCGTCCTCAATAGTGACGGGACTATTATAGGGTTTTTAGGGGGTGATCGTGCCCCCTGAAAACGCTCCACAATGAGGGGCCACTTCCTGCTACATGTGCGGTGACTGGCCCCTTATTTCGGGTAGTTGCAACTGAGACGCGGGCTTCGGGCCGACGCGCCTTGTTGCTGAGACGCGGGCTTCGGGCCGACGCGCCTTGTTGCTGAGACGCGGGCTTCGGGCCGACGCGCCTTGTTGCTGAGACGCGGGCTTCGGGCCGACGCGCCTTGTTGCTGAGACGCGGGCTTCGGGCCGACGCGCCTTGTTGCTGAGACGCGGGCTTCGGGCCGACGCGCCTTGTTGCTGGAACTCTGCTTTCTTAGTAGCTTGTCTGTTGGATATTTTTAGACAGCCTACAGAACCCCCTCCAAAGTTTTCGACATTCCGCAGTTAAATGGGACGGATTTCGGAATACTTTGGATTTTAGCCGCGTTCGCCTTTATGATTGGACTATTAATGCTCCGGGTTTGATCTTGTCTGGAGTTGGCCTTTGTGAGTGTACTGTTGAACTCTTTGAAGCTCCCAGAGTCGATCATGTTGAGTGTTTAGATGCACAGTCTAAACCTCTCCGATTGCTTTTAGTCTGTCATTGGCGCGCTTTAAGCCAGGAGTGGTTGGTCGTCTGCTTGCGTCAGTGTACTGTTGAACTGATTTTGCAGAAGCAGGAGGCCAAACGCAGGTTCTTTTTCAAAAAGCAGAGATGGTACTGCTGTAAAGGCGCGATTTCTGTAATCGTGCGTCCTTTGGCACTGGAGACGCGACTGATTTTCAGAAGGTAGACGCGATATTTGGCCAGACTGAAAGGACGCGAATTTCTTAGAGAGACGCGACCTTCCAAATGCATTCATGGAGAGGCTGACGTGGCATGTCCATCGAGGAGGTGCGTTCTTTGGGCGCGAATTCTGTGCCATGTCATGATTACGCCGCCAGCTGGCCTAGGGAACCGGCGAAATTTCGCCTTTTGGCGCGCGGATTTCCTGGTTCATTAAATGAACTGTTCCACGTGTCGACTGCTGACTCGTGGCGGGGTTGCGACGCATGATCTTCTCCGTTCAGAAACGATTTGGTTACACGCGTCAAGCGGTGACTCGCTGCAGCGTCTACCGGGCCACGCGCCGCGTATCTTCGCGAATCCCTGTGCCCATAAAAGGCAACAGTTGGAGAGATGCATCCTCTTCTCTGAACGTACTTGCTGAGAAAAAAGAAAGAATTTCCTTCTCTGTTCATCTTCGAACTCGCTCGGATTTTTGAACTTTTAATGGCCCCCAAGATGAAACCGAGTGCATCGTCCTCAAGGGCGACCGTCGCCGAGGCTGAGAGAGACGCTTCCTCTGCGCAGGAGGCTGTTTTCCGAGGTAAAATGCCTCTTCGGCGTGGGTTTCGCCATTAAAACAAGTTCATAGAACCCTAAGAACCCTTAACACAGAATCGTGTTTGATTCTCGGACGCAGTCCTTGAGATGATAACCGGGGCGCAGGTTTGATGACCTGGCGTCGTTAAACTCTGCGTTTCGGATCTTTCACTTAGGAAATCTCTAGTTGTGAAGGATTCGAACGCGGTCTTGGTTTGCAGGACGCGGACTTGATCCTTGCGTTCTGCGCCATCAGCTGCCGATTTTGATGAATCTGGCGTCTGAGTCCAAGTACTTAGAGAAATTCGCAAGTCTTGGTTTGCAAAACGCGGACTCGATCCTTGCGTTTTGTGCCACTTGACGCGGATTTGCAGGTCTGGACGCGGGTTTGATAACTTCTGCGTCCCGTATCTCTTCTGCGTTTGGACGCAGATTCGCAGGTCTGGACGCGGGTTTGATAACTTCTGCGTCCAGTATCTCTTCTGCGTGTGGGCGCAGATTCGCAGGTCTGGACGCGGGTTTGATAACTTCTGCGTCCAGTATCTCTTCTGCGTTGGGCGCAGATTCGCAGGTCTGGACGCGGGTTTGATAACTTCTGCGTCCAGTATCTCTTCTGCGTTTGGGTTATGAACACTTAGCATTTTTCAGCATTTCTCCTTGCTTTAATGAAGTATCTGATTGTGTCCTTTTCTTTCGCAGTGCGACATGTTTCTGGCCCACTCGTCAAGACGCGTCATTTTGGACATGTAGGTGGTGCTGACCAGAGCTTGACCTTCGTGCAAAGAATGAGTGTCCCATTGACTGCTGACCAGTCGCCGGATCGCAGGGAGAGGCTCTCTAATGTTGACAGGAGAACCTTTCGGGCGCTTATGACCGATGCAGCATTCACAACGGATGCTCGCGTTCCGCTGGAGAAGCCTGCCTTCTTCTTTGGAGATCGCATTCATGATGACGGCCGTCGTGTGTCTGAAGGAACTTACAAATGGCTCCGTCAGATAGGGGATGGACGATTGTTTCTTCCGGATATGGAGAGGATGTTCCCGTTGTTCTACTTCCAACACATGTCCATCCCTCGGAAGATGGAATGGGACATTTCCCAATCTATCCCTGAAATCACCCTTGGAGACTTTGGCTTCCAGAGGGTAAACCGCCATGATAGTCATGACAGGTCAACCGTCGGCCTATTCCCCGCGTCGCGCAAATCCAATATTCTAGTTGGGGAGATACCACAGCTTGCTGCTACCTTCCTTAACTCGTTTATGGAAGTGGAGGGTGACTATCCTACCGAGTTCCGTGCGCATGGGTGGATCCATTCTACGGGGAATATTTGGTGGAGCAGGATGGTGGGTTTTGTCCTCACCGATCTTAAAGAGCTGCTAGAGCATGTGGGACTATACCCGGCGATCAGGGCCGTACAGTGGGGTATCCCACCGAGCTCTCACAATTTCTTCGGAGTCCTGGAGCGATATAACTCTCTGACGGGGACATTCTTCACCCCGGTTGGAGAGATGGGCCTGGCACTGCACGAGCTGCATGAGGTCTCGGGGCTGGCATCAGGGGACATTCCTTATGAGGAATATGTCCCTACCACTAAGGAGCTCCACATTTTGGAAAAAGAGTTTCCCGCAATATATGAGACCTACTGGGAGGTGATGTGCCACTTCCACATCTGCGGCCAGATAACTGCCTGGAGATCAGGAGGAGTCAAGCAGTTGTCTTGGGCTAGTTATCTGTTCAACAATGTTAGCAATAAAGACCTCCCGATAACCCGACTGGCTGCCAGCTCTGATAGGGAAATCGAAGACAGGATTGATCAGGCTCCGAACAGCTTCTACACCACGGAGTCGAACGAGGACGGTTTCGACCCGGACTTGGTTTTTGAAAGCTTTCACCATCAAGCCCGGACTCCCATCTCTAGTCGAGCACTGTTGGCGGGCTTCTTGATGTTGTGGTTGAAGCGTTGTGTGGTGCCCACACTGCCACACGAAGTTATTGTTGCCGACGTGGTGTACCCGGCGGTGCTCCTGGCTCATGGCAGCCCCATAGCTCTTCTTCCGGCTGTGGTGGCCGGTATTCAGAGTGGGCTACGGGCGTTAGCCAAGAATTTCTGCGAGCCCCCGAAGACTGTTGACCCCCATGGAAAGCCATATGTCGACTCAGAGGGGAATCCGAAGGTGAAGCGCCCTAACCCTCGGGTTGAGCTGCCTTATACGTACCTCATGGCTTGGTACGTGATGCATTGCCCTTCTTTGATGACGGCGGCGCGTGGGGGCACGGTTCGTATCCCATTTGTGCAGCGGCTGGAACGTTCGGAGTGGCGTGACACCTACCTGTATTATATTAGGAAGTGTCTTTCCTGCGCCACGAACTACCAGCTCAACCGTTGCTTCCCAGACGTTCCTGGTGCGGCTTTCGGGGAGTTGTTCGCTGATATCGCTGGTCGGGATGACTTCACACAACTGCCTGCGGGAATCTTCTGGTGGTTGATCAACATCCGTCCGGGATATGTGATGTTCCGGCAAGGGACTTCCTGCACCATCGAGCCATACATGCCGAACCGTTTTGCCCGACAGTTTGGCTACGATCAACTCTATGTCGGGAACCCCAATGCTCGGCTCGCCTTCGAAGGGAACCTGTTCGAGGGTGCTCGGGCTTGGTATTACAGTGTGGCTGGAGGGACGGGAGCAACATTCCGTCTACCCAACGAGACGCCCAAGTGCCGCACGAGCTTCAGCTTCTGCGCTTGGTACTTCCAAGCCAGCCAGGCACCAGACCTTGTTCCGGAGTCTTCATGCCTTGAGAGCATCAATGCACATCTCGAGGCCAGGTCAGAGTCCGGTAAACGTTCGAAGCTTATCGACCAGTATCTGAAGGCTTATAAGGAGGTCAAGAGACGGTCGAGGAAGGAGCCACAAGCAGCGAGGGCGGAGCCGCGACCGGCAAGGGCAGAGCCTCGAACGACAAGGGCTGAGCCACCAGCCACGAGGGAGGAGCCGCGGGCAAGGAGGTCTAAGCAGTTGGCGAGCAAGCGTAGTCGACGCTCTGCTTCTATTGCTGAGCCTGCCCCAAAGAAGGTTCGGAGGGACTTAACAGCTGAAGTCTCCCAATTCGGAGATATCTCTGCTGGAGTTGAGGCTCCTCCTGAAGACATCCCTGTTAGGGTTGAGGAGCCGTCGGAAGATGAAGATTTCCCCACCCTAGTCCGTGCTCCTAGGTCGCGCAGTAAGACCGTGGAGGAAGGGGAGCTTGTTGACGAGTCCACCGCCGCCGAAGATGACGAGTCAGTGGAGGTTGACATAATGACTGGAGGGGATGTTGAGATTGTAGGCATCTCAGTTCAACCCGAGCCTTCTTCTGCTCATGATGTGAGGGACGAGGCACGGCAGCCGGGGTCTCCTAGCATCTTCATTTCCAGTCTTAGGGCAGTCGACCCTAGTCCTACCACTGGGGTAATTGGAGGTAAGGCTCCTGTTGCGGAGCTTCCTCGCGTTGCGCTGTCGTCTTCTTCGATATCGGGGGAAAGCGCCTTTGAAGACGAGACCGACTATGGCGATGAACCCGCTCTTCCTGATCAGAGCAAATTCTTCCACATCTCGGAGGAGGAAATATATGGGGGCGAGCCATCGACTGCACCATCGCTGGCGATTATCCCTACTGAAGGTACTCTTCCCATCTTCTGTCTAATTTTCTCTTTGCATATTGAAGAGGATGTTTTATCATTCTTCTTTCACGCTGCAGGGCCAGCCGGAGACGCCGACGCTACAACCTCTTCGCGTGTTGAGGAGATGGTGAAAGAGTTGACCCAGCCTGAGAGGATTGAGGTCTCGGCTGCTGAGATACCCTCAAGGGGGCAGCTGTTGAGATCGGGGAGCCTTCCACTCTGCCAGAAGAGGAAGGAACCACTGAGGCTGAGGAGGCTCTCACTCTGCCGGGCGAGGAGGTTACTGCTGAAGCGGGGGAGACTTCCATTCCGCAGGATTTGACGTCTCTGGACCTCCAACCTGGTAAGGCAGCTCTGATGCTTTAAATGTTTCGCTTTTCTACCATTGTGGCTAACATCGCGATAACTTGCAGAGAGGACCGAGGGGGTTCAGGTGGAGGGTCCGATGGTTGGCACCCTTCCAGAAGGCCATACAGCTCAGGTCTCGGTGGAGGTTTCTGAGGAGGTCGTGCTTACCACTCCCTCATTGATCGTGGAGGCTCCTACAGAGGTAGTACCTCCAGAAGTGTCAGCGGCCGGTCTAGCTCTTGCCGTCTCGACGGCCAGCACGACTCTTGTGCGAGAAGATCCGCCTTATATCCCCTGTCCTGTGACAGAAAAGGGGTCGGGAAGCTTCCTAGGTGGTGAAGGCATGGGGGACTGGCACGTCAGATGGTGCAGCAATTCTTCGCTTCGATGGGATCATGTATTGATCTCATCTTACGTGGAAACAGCTCGTTCCAATTTGCCCAGACGCTTCTTAAAAATCTGGCCGTGAACGTTGAATTAACCGGAGGCCCTTCACTTGCCAAGGCGTGTCTGCAGGTGGTAGAGCAACTGGGAGGCTACCTGCAGGAGCTGGAGTCCTTGGAAGATACTGGCTCTTTTAGTGAGGCCCAGGCCACCCTGACTAGGCTCCTAGCTACTCAAGAACAAGAGCGATAGGAGGCGGAGGCACAAATTGCTGCAGAGGCCCGCAGCCTTGAATATTCCCAGGCTGAATGTCAAAGACTAACTGCCAATTCAAGGGAATCCGAGCTTACCATGCAGAGCACTGAGCAAGTCATCATCAGTGCTCGTGACACCATTGCCAAGGCTCGGGACACCATTGCCAAGGCGGAAGCTGTGCTTGCGTTCAATGAGAAGAAGCTCGTTACCATCAAAGAGGAGCTTGAGGAGCAACAAGCTGCTAAGGCGCGAGCTGAAGAGAGTCTGTCTCTACACTCTTCCAGGGTGGAATCTCTGCGAGCGCAGCTGGCTGCAAAACCCTTCCTATCTGAAGAGGAGCTGCGGGTCCAAGCCATGGTGGAGGCTGAGAAGGCGCGTCAGATCAAGATGCATCATCTCAGGGAACAAATCCGTTCCTTGGCGAGCCAGGACGTTTAGCCTTCTTTTCTTTTTCCCCTCTCTTTTTTTTTTTGTAAAGAAGAGGACACTCTGCTCACCAAGAGTGTTTGTATCTACTTTTATTATTTTTGAAATAAAAGTATGAAAATTTTTTTTTATCCCCTTCTTCTTTGCGTTGCTGTGGATGAATCCACCTGGCTGTGAATGCTAGACTTAGGTAAGACTAAGTTCTTCCAATGAGACGCGGCGTCGGCTCTAAGTCTTCTTGATGAGACGCAGCATAGACGCAGCATAGAGTGAAAACGCGGCCTCCGAACGCAGCGTCAATCACAGGGTGAGACGCGGTTCTTAGTTCATGAGAACTTAGGCAGGACTAAGTCCTTTTGACAAGACGCAGCATCAATCCATAGGGAGACGCGGCCATCATTGTTTCATGAGACGCGGCATTCATTCAGGGAGACGCGGCTCTGAATAACGCGGATCTGCTTCTGCGAAGAAGGAAGCGGATCAGGCAGACGCGGGAGACGCAGCCAGTCCTTTTGACAAGACGCAGCATCAATCCATAGGGAGACGCGGCCATCATTGTTTCATGAGACGCGGCATTCATTCAGGGAGACGCGGCTCTGAATAACGCGGATCTGCTTCTGCGAAGAAGGAAGCGGATCAGGCAGACGCGGGAGACGCAGCCTTGTGCCTTTCCCTTAATTCAAAAATGGATTAAGTGCTCTCTGAGGGGACGCGACTTTGACTCGCGCGGGCATCTTTCTGGGACGCGGATGTGTGGATAGTTCTTCAATCCGCGTCTGGGTGTAAACTCCCAGGCGTTACATACAGCCTGTCATAGGGATTTGGTGTGATCTTTAAATATCAGATGCGGATTTTTCGCTTTGTTTCCCGAAGCAGTTGTCCACGCGTCGGCTGCTGATTGGGCTTGAGTATTGATTCTCTTAAACGAGAAACCAGTGCGGGCGGTTGGAGATCAGCGCCAGCGGCGGTTCTCGAAGCAGCGTTACACGCGTCCGGCCCTTATTGGATCTTGGCAGTTGTGCAGTTATTAATGCCGGCGGTTCAGATTACGGGGCCATTAATCGCTATTATCAGGAGTTGCCTATAAATAGGGCGCCCTTTCTCCCTTCAATCCTGCCTTTGGACTATTTTGTTTTTTGAAAGAGAGAGCGCTTTGAGAACCTTCATCTTCCTCAGCGAATTGTCTCCATGGATGAGGAAGGCTCTGAAGATGACCCAGGGCTTTTAAGCTCCTGTTTGGTCTCTTTAGGAGAAAACAACTCTTTGCCTTGTGACCGCGTTTGCGTCCTGGTGCAGAGAGTACAACTCTTGATAGAGGTCTCCACGGGTATGCCGTTCGTTTCACCATAACATTTTAGATTTACCATGGCCTGTACCTTGGCTTCATGTCATCTGGACCCCCTCATGAAGTCTGCATTGGTGCACTCCTTCTGGAATTTGTACCATAGACCTGAACTTCTCCGGACGCGCGTGCAGGAATCTTTGGCACTTGGCGTTGGCGCGTTTTATGGCTTATGCCTTAGACGAATTCCAAAAAAGGTTTCAGACCCGCACCTTGCAACTCCTGTTCATGGAGATGGCAATTTTCGGCGTCTGTGCCTTTTCGACGTTTGTGCTCTTTGACCTAGGCGCAGAATGGGACCGCGTTTTGATTCGCGTTTGTCTCTGCTGACGCAACAGTTTGGCTTGCTGCGCGTGTCATTCCTGCGTCTTGGCAGACTGCATGGATCATTCCCGCGTTTGGCTGACTGCGTGGATCATTCCCGCGTTCGCCTCTGCTGACTTAGTTTTTCTCTGTTTACACTAAGTTGCAGATTGTTCTTATTCTCTCTTTTTGTTCCTTGCAGGTTTGCTGGGCCCTTGGTCGGCGAACTCGTTCAACGTTCACCTATGAGAGAATATATTATGGTCCTCGTCACCTATAAGAGAGTATATTACATCTCTGACGAGGACCCAACCCTCGCCAAGGTCTCTTCAGATCTGGTGCAAGAGACGGATAGGCTGAGTATCGGCGAGGGTGGTCCGGCGGTTACGGTGGCGGATGAGATCCTCTTCCTCTCCCTACCCCAGAAGTGACATCAAGGACATTCCGTTGGATGGCCTGCTGGGGAAAGGGATGGTGATGAATGCAGGACTCTCTGCTGCCGCTGGACCTAGTGGAGGGTGGCATCCTTTGTGATGACTCCTAAACTTCCTCTCTCACCCCAAGAGTGACTCCATGTTTGTTGGATGGTCTACTAGGGAAAGAGACGCGCCTGAACGAAGGGTTGCAGGACCTTCTGTTGCCACCGGACCTCAAGAACACCATTGCTCTTGGCTTGGTCAGCTAGGGCGCTTTCGAAGTTGGCGTCATGCATCAAAGTGCAACTGGTTCCAACAGTCGCCACTTCTTCAGACATCACGCACTTAGGATCAGATGCGGCTTCAAGGAGTGAGTACGGCCTCAGAGAGAGAGAGGGACTTCTTTGTACTCCTTAATTGTAACACTCAATCTTATTGTATAAGAGAGCGTTTTGTATCACTTTCATGTGTTTGGATATGAATAAAAGTGACACTTTTCTTTTTGCCTCTTTCTGTTGTCTTGAATGTTTTGTTTTAGAAGCAAAAGAATGATTTTGGTGGACCCGCCACTTTATAAAAGAAAGTGATAGGGTGAATGCGTGCTCCCAGAGAAGGTGAACTTTTGTCAAGTGTCTAGGATTGACTTGATTCAAGGTCAGCTGGGGAATTTGATAAAACATTGTCAGTGGTGTAATGTTAACCTAACAATGTCTTTAGGTGGACCAGTTATTCTGTTGAAGAGAATAACAAGTGAAGCTAGACCCGCGAGGAATCTAGTAAAGCTTTCACCGTTAGAGGTGTGATATTAACTTAACGGGTTGGAGATAGTCTTGTCAGAAGTGTGGTGTTAACTCGACAAGGATGTGAGTCAGAGGTGTGTGATATTAACTTAACTCAGAATGTCACTGTCATAGGTGTAATGTTTAACTTAACAGTGAGGTAATGCTAGAGGTGTGATGTTGAACTTAGCATTGGTCATCTCGACTTAGACGAAGAAGTCGAGGAAAGGTCATGGCCATAGGTGTATTGTTGAACTTAGCGATGACTCGGATGCTAGAAGTGTAGTGTTAACTTGGCATCGTCCATTTCAGCTTCGATACGGAAGTCTGAAGAAAGGTGACTATCAGAGGTGTGATATTAACTTGACAGGCACTCGATGTACTGCTTAGAGGTGTAATGTTAACTTTAAACAGTAGTTTTGTCAGAGGTGTGATATTAACTTGACAAGAATTGCTTGCGATAGGAGCAATTTGAGGACCTGTCATTCTATTGATGAGAATTGACAAGTGGAATTTGAAGTGCCAGAGGTATAGTGTTAACTTGGCAAATTTGAGAGTTTGTTACTCTATGCAGAGTTAACAAGCAAGGTTTATACTTGACAAAGAGTATTCATTACCAGAGGTATAGTGTTAACATAGTAATGATTGCATTTTGTGGTCCTACCATTCTATGGATGAGAATTGGTAAGGGATTTTTGGAGGGAAGAGTGGAATCAAGTCCACTTAGGATTTTTAGCAAACCCTCAGCTATCAACGGATTTGAGATGCCTTTACCAACTACCGTTTGAGTTGGGCTAGCCATGCTATTCCCCTCAGCATGATGAGTTGTCGAAGACTTATGTTGGACTTAAAAGCCAACATTTTCCTCTATCCTTAGCCGTCGGAGGCGTCGGATCAAATGGGAACGTGTCCCTTAGGATTTTTAGCAAATCCTCAGCTGTCAACGGGTTTGTCATGCCTTTACCAACTACCGTTTGAGTTGGGCTAGCCATGCTATTCCCCTCAGCATGATGAGTTGTCGAAGACTTATGTTGGACTTAAAAGCCAACATTTTCCTCTATCCTTAGCCGTCGGAGGCGTTGGATGTTTCCGATCAGAGGTGTATTTTTAACTTGATCGATGGAAGAATGCCATCTAGGGATAGTATTTCTTCAGGAATTTGCCATTGATTGGCATCATGAGTGTATCGCCATTTGAGGTTATGAGGCGATACAATCCATTTGAGTAGACTGACTCTACTACAAACGGTCCTTCCCATTTGGGTTGGAATTTTCCTTTCGTCTTGTGCGTCATGACCATGGGTCTTCGGACGGCTAAGACGAGGTCGCCTTTCTTGAAAGTTCGGGATTTGACTTTCTTGTTGAAGGCTCTGGTGATACGAGCTTGGTAAAGCTCGATTTGTTGTTGGGCCTGCAGACGCTTGTCGTCCAAGGCTTCCAATTCTTGGAGTCGCTGTCGATGCTTCTCCTCTGTTGTCATTTCCGCTGTCAAGGCGACGCGAAGAGATGGAATTTGGATTTCCAGTAGAAGGACGGCTTCGCATCCGTACACCAAGGAAAATGGCGTGGCTTTAGTTGGGGTTCGCACAGTCGTGCGATAGGCCCATAAGCATTCGCCCAACTTATCGTCCCAGTCCCGTTGACTTTTCGAGACGAATTTCTTGAGAAGCTTGCCAATAGTCTTATTGAAAGCTTCTGCGAGGCCGTTAGCGGGCGGATAGTATGCCGTTGATGACACACTCTGGATTCTGAACTTGGCGCAGAATCTCTGAAAAGCCTGGCTGATGAACTGGGGTCCATTGTCATGGACAATCCGCCGAGGCACACCGAAGCGGTAAATAACGTGATGTTTCACGAACTTGATCACGTTAGAAGATTTCACCTCTTTCAAAGGGATAGTTTCGGCCCACTTTGAGAAGTAATAGGTTATCGCTAGGATGAACCGATGTCCCTTTGATGATGGTGGGCTGATAGGACCAACCACGTCCATCCCCACATTTCGAACGACCAGGTAGAGGTCGTAGAGTGGAGGTATCCTGGTGCTTGATGGATGAAATCGCCATGTATTTGACAGGCGTGACATCTTTTGGCATAGGCAACAGCATCGGCAACCATCTTGGGCCAGTAGTAACCCAATCTTTGGAGTCGGTTTGCCAGCTTCGGGCCAGGTTGATGAGCTCCACACGTACCATCGTGGGCTTCTTTCAACACTTCGTGGGCTTCTTTTGATGAGAGGCACCGGAGCAGGATCCCGTCATGCGATCTACGATACAATGTTCGCGAAATCGCATTGTAGTAGAATTTGGAGGCTTTCCTTCGGATGGCAGCCGCCTCCCTGGTGTCTTCGGGCAAGATGCCGTACAAGACAAAATCAATGTAGGGGAATCGCCAGTCTTTAAGCTCTGGATCGGTTGACACTTCAAGTGTTTCCTTACCGCGACGATCTCCCGTTGACCTCTGGTAGTCTCCGAGGGGACTTTTTGGGCAGTATAGGTCGTGGCTATAGACGAATACCTTCTCCATTGCTCCGGCTGGAAGAGCTAAGGAGGCAGCAAGGGATGCAAGTGCATCTGCATGCGCATTTTGCTTGCGCGGTACATGGTCGATGTAGAAGTTTGAAAACCTCTCGGCCATGTGGATTGTCGCGTTGTAGTAGGGTACTAGATCTTCATGCCTGACCTCATACTCTCCGCGAACTTGGCTGACGATGAGTTTGGAGTCACCGTACGCCTCGAGATTTTTAACGCCAATCTCATCGGCGAATTGCATCCCAATCAAAAGAGCGTTGTATTCCGCCACATTGTTGGAACAGGGCTCGGTTAACGAGATAGCTCGGGGAATCACGTAATTTTGTGGGGAGACGAGTACCACTCCTACCCCCGCTACTGTGTGTCCCTTCGGGCTTGCCCTTGATGCACCGTCGAAGAAAAGTTGCCATACTTGACTTTCGAACGGTGTCTGAGCTAGGCAGACTTCGGCGACCTCATCTGGGAGATCCTCGTAGAGTTTGGCTGCCCTGGGATCTGGGTGTTCAGCTAAGAAGTCCGCCACCGCTTGTCCCTTAATAGCCTTTTGTGGCAGAAAATGCATCTCATATTGTGATAGCAATATGGGCCATTTTGCCAGCCGGCCATTTAGTGAAGAAGGCTTTGTCATAAGTAACCTCAGGGGGTTGACTTTGGATATGACATTTATGGTTTGGCCCACCAGATAGTGTCGCATTTTCTGAATGGCGAACACTAATGCCAAACATTCCTTCTCGATCGGGTTATACCGATGTTCGGCTCCGATCATCGTTCTACTTAGGTAGTAGATTGCTTGTTCTCGCCCCTGGTCATCATTCTGAGCTAGTAGAGCTCCCAAAGAATGATCCATTGATCGGACGTACACCAGGAAAGGCTTTCCGGATACCGGAGCCGCCAGGACTGGTGGTTGGGTGAGGTAGTGCTTGATCTCCTCAAATGCTTGCTGGCAAGCGTCGTCCCAAATGAACGAAACGCCCTTCTTCATCAGCTTAGCGAAGGGTTGGCATCTCCCGGAGAGATTTGAAATGAATCTGCGGATGTATGCCAATCGTCCTTGTAATCCTCTGAGCTCCTTGAGGCTTCTGGGGGGTTGCATCTCTTGGATAGCACGGACTTTCTCCGGATCCAAATGGATTCCTGTGGAAGTCACAACAAACCCTAGGAATTTGCCACTGGCTACCCCCAGGAAGGACTTGGTGGGGTTCATCTTCAATTGATGAGCCCGCATGATGTCGAAGACCACCCTCAGGTCTGCTATGTGATCACCTTTAGTGCGGCTTTTCACCGCGATGTCGTCGACATAACATTCCACCGTTTTGCGTATCTGCCGATGGAAAATGGCATTCATGGCCCTTTGGTAGGTTGCCCCCGCATTTTTCAGACCGAAGGGCATGACGGTGTAGCAATATACCCCTAGAGGTGTCCTGAAGGAGGTGTGCTTTTCGTCATCGGGATACATCTTGATTTGATTATATCCTGAGAACCCGTCCATAAAGGACATTCGCTCGAATCCACAAGTATTGTCAATCATGACATCTGTGATTGGCAATGGGAATTCGTCTTTGGGGCAGGCCTCGTTTAGATCACGGAAGTCGATGCAGATCCGGATCTTCCCGTTCTTCTGGCGACGGGGACGATGTTGGCTACCCAATCGGGATGCTGTTCCTCCCTGATAAAGCCGGAGTCAATAAGCTTCCTGACTTCTGATTGGATTGCCTCCATTATCTCTGGACGGAACCGTCGCTGCTGTTGTTTAACAGGCTTCATGTCCGGATTGATGTTGAGGCGATGCATAGCCACTTGAGGATCAAGTCCAGGCATGTCCTCATAATTCCAGGCGAAGACATCTATATACTCTTGTACAAGAGATATTAAATCCTTCTTCTCCGAAGGTGACAGGCCGTCACTTATGAAGATGGGTTTAGGATTGGCTTCATCTCCTAGGTTGACTTGAACAACCTTGTCTTCTGTGGGTGGCTCACGCTGTTCAAAGCGGATGTCCCAAAGAGCATTCAAATGTCTGATCCAAGGGTCTGTATCAGATTGGATCATTTCTTCATCTTCATCCTCCATATGGCTTGTCGAAACCATGTTTACTGAAAGCCCTTTGAAGATGTTGCCGACACTGACATCTGATTCCCACGACGACGTGTCTGATGAGCAGTCATGGCTTGACAGTCTCTCCGAATCAGAGGCTGATGGCACTGGGGTTGATATATAGCCCAACCCCCGGCGCGTCTGATGATAGTAATCAGGGGTTTTCCTTTCGGTACAAAGGATCGAAGCAGTGTTCTTCTTCCTTTTCCGAAGTTCAACCCAGGCCTGTTGGTTAGATCATACCCCATGCGCTTCATCATCTTGAGCGTTTTCGGTTCATAATTATCGAACTGAGGGGATTCATCCTCACCTTCCGATTCTTCGTGGGGCATTGGTTCAGACGCGATTCGCCCAAAAAGTATTGGTCTTTGGCCTTTTCGTCTGGCTGGAACCATGAATACAGACTCTTGCGCGTCTCCATTATCCTGGTACGTCCCGAAGGATGATTTTATTGGTACATGCAATGATGTCAAAGCATCCATTGCCGGCCAGACATCCTCATCTACGTCGGTACTGGTATCCGACGGTATTGAATCGGAAACATACACAGGAAAATACGCAAAATCTAAATCTTCATTAATGTACCAACCACCCGCATCGTCGGTGGTATCAACATCGAGCTTATTAGTGCTCTTTACAAGTGGTTCCAACTCCCACAGGCACTCTTCTTTCTCAGGCTCAATGTCAGCTTCATTACCAGAGTCTGGCTCCTCTGGTTGTGGGGTTTCATTAGTCTCCTCCGGATCCTGATATAAGAGGGAGTCCGTGAAATAATTTTCAACCCCTTTAAACGGATGCCTTTCGGCAATCAACGTTCGGACCTGTCCACTCTCGTCAATGTATTTCATGACTTGGTGGAGAGTAGAGGGAACGATGGAATTGCGGTGAATCCATGGTCGTCCCAGCAACAGGTTGTAGGAAGTGTCCGCGTCAATGACGTAACACGTCACTTCCGACTTGAGGCTCCCGATCTGGCATTTGAGCTTGATCTTCCCCATTGGGCGGGAGCTGTTGGCATTGAACCCGTAAATAGTCGTCTGGGTAGGGCTCAGACGATGGGTAGGAATGCCTAGAAACTGCATAACCCGGCGAGGTATGATGCTTAGCGCAGACCCTGGGTCTACCTGGATGCGGTTCACCTCGGATGACCCAATATACCCTGTGAAGTATAGGGGTCGGTCATGCTTCCCTTTAACCTGCATGTCGTCTGTTGTGAAGGTGATGCAGGGAGCATTTGGGGAGGTGTGGAGGCAATCCTCTACATCTTCCTCCCTTGGCACGCGGGTCATAAAGACCTCAGCATTGGCCAAAGCTTCTTGTAGAGCCTCTCTGGTTGACTTTGATAGCCTCAGGAGCTCATACAAGGTAATGCGTGCCGGGATGTTGGCTAATTGAGCCAAGACATCAAAACTGTAAGGTGTCGAGGATCCTTCCGTTACACCTTTCGCAAGAACTCGAGAAAACCGAGTTTCTTTCTGTTTCTCCACAGGTGGTTCGTGGAGGGCTTGGCTGGTTCTACGGCTGGTTGCGGAGAAGCGCTGCTGTCTCGCCGTACTGCTTCAAGTATGCCTGTCCTGAACGGGCCCCCGCCGTAGGTTGGCTGGGCTCTGCGGCTAGGACTATTGTCTCCTCTTCTGAGTCAGTCAGCGAGGGAACATCAGCGTCCACTTCTCGAGAGGAGGCGCATATCACATGGCAAGATGAAGTCTTCCCTTTGCCTTTGGACTTCCTATTGGTCACAGTCGTCCATTGTTGCTCGTCGATGAGGTCAGGGTGGACCCACATGATTTCCCCTCGAGGTGTAGGGATGGGTACCAAGCCTTTCTCCCGCTGCTGATGAGGGTCTGTGTTGACCACCCTCAGTTCTCCTTTGGGACAGAGATCACCCCACGGGTGTCGGGGGTCGTGTCCCAAACTGGAGAATCGACGTCATGTTGGCTGTCATCTTCTTTTGCTCCGGTCGGAGTTTTAATACCTCCGCGTCAATCAGAGCTTGAAGGATGTCCTTAAAGACGTAGCAGCTTTTGGTAGGATGTCCGAGCATCCTGTGGTATAAGCAGTAGGTGGGATTGTCGGTCTTGCCGACTTCCTCCGGGCGCCTAATTTCAGGGAGCTTCAGTCGATTGCTCTTGTTGAGTAGCTTGAAGAGCGAATCGACGTGTTCCTCCTTGAAGGAATACTGCTTGTTGGGGCGTGGCTGGCTTGAAGAGCCACTCGCCCTGCCTGTTTGAGGTTTGGTGGGAGATTTGGTCTCCGTCGCCAAATTATCCTTCCGCTTGGTTTGGAGGGATGTGTCTGGTGCACGCCTTGTCGACCTCTCTGGCCTGGGCTTGCCTTCTTCCGCTCTGACGCGGGCGACAATCTCCTCAGCCTGTTCACCTTGCTGGACTAATTGTTTCCAGGTGCGGCTTTCAGCAACTCCTATTTGAGCAAGGAGTGAGGTTTGGAGATTATGGCGACATGTTTCCACCAGGGTGGCCTGGGTCATGCCGCTTGGACATCGGAGTGCCATGTTCCGAAATCTTTCTACGAAAGACTTGACGGACTCTCCCTTTCGCTGTTTTGTAGCTAAAAGGGTAGGCATTGTAACTTCGGAGTCGTCTTCGAAGAAGCGTGTCAAGAATAGCTTCTCTAGATCCCCCCAGTTCTTGATAGAACCCTCCGGGAGCTTCATAAACCACTCAAAAGCCAACCCTTTCAGGGTGCCGATGAACAGTCGCGCCAGGATGGCGTCATTATCTACCACGTTCCCGGTCTGGGATTTGAAGTAGTAGATATGCTGGTTGGGTGACCCCTTCCCGTCGAATGCTTGGAGGGTTGGAGCCTTGAACTTAGGAGGGTATGGAACTAAGTCCCACTCAGCCGGATAGGGCCGGACCACTCCTGCTTCTTGGAGGTCCTTGCGATTGGCAAGGGCCTCGAGGCGTCGTTCCAATTGACTCACCCTCTTAGCATGAGTCTTCTCCTGGTCTTGGTCGCTTCTTGCCTGCGACGAGGGCTTGGACACATCCGAGGTAGATCGTCGTGTCTCGTTAGAAGATTCGGAGGGTGGGCTTCCTCCCTTTCTCCCTTTCCCCTTCGGCCTTCTAGGAGGAGATCTCGCTCTTTCTTCAAGCAATTTCTCAAGCATATGCTTGAGGGAGTCAATGGATCTCTGTTGAGAGGCGATTATATCCATCTGGTGCTTCTGCGTCTGCTCTAAACGCCTGGTCGTCTCCTCAGGAGTGTCGGCCATGTAGGCGGAAGCCTCCTTCTCGACGGAAGAGTTTGAAGCCTGCGACTCCACTATAGCGGAGTGAGAACCACCCATTCTAATGCCGCGGGCTAAGGCATTATAGTCAATTGGGGGAATGGCCCCTGTCCGGGTGCGAGTGTGTTGATACACCCCCTCCGGTTCAGAGTCAGATTCCTCTGAGTTGACCATTAGTTGTTTTCCCTTGCTTCTGCTAGTCATGTTTGCAGTAAGCTCCGGGTATTCAACATCTGAGAAGGTTCTCCTCCTGTGGGAGCGTCTTCTCTTGGCTGACGGGGGAATCAGGGTCAGCTGTCTAACTAAAGACGGCTGGTGCACGCCTGACTCGCAATGGCATCCAGAGAGCATCTGGATGAGCTGTTGACAGCAGCATGGAGAAGTGGTCTGATTGGCACTCCTTTTCCTTGTCAAATAATCCCTCAAATCTGTGGGAGGGGGATTAAAGAGACTGGTCTCGCAACGTCGACGACGGGAGACAGTCATGTGCTGTTCAGCCTGGACACAGGTTTCAGAAACGCGGCTGTTGCGTCGCGGCTGCGTCACGCGCGTCTGGCGTCTCTGTTGATATGAGACGCGACTTTCGCGTTGCTGTCTGCTGCGTTGGAGCAGAGAGACTTGGGAGAGAGTGGGCTGCTGGGCCCCACGCCTATGGGCGCGTGCTTCCTGTGTTTGACAAGACGCAGAAGCTTCGCTTTGGCGTTTGGCAAGTTGGTCTTCAGAAGGCTCAACTTGGGGAGTCTCGCGTTTGGGTCGCCAAACACGGACCTCTCGCACTGGACGAGGTGCGGGCAAAGCATCAGATCGTACGCTGCGTTCAACCCCAGTCAGAAAACCAACGGTTCCGACCGAGTGTTGACGCGCGCGTCTTCTCTGTCGACGCTCGGCATTCCGATTGCGCCGTGGAGGAAGAGAGAAGCCAACAACTTCCTGGTTTGTAGAACCAGGGGTGTTTGCCACGCGGGTCTCCGAGAGACGCTGACGCGGGCGTTCTGTGCGACACGGTCGATCGCACCAGTAGATGTGCCGGGGACCACGCGGGCCTTCAGAGAGGCGTTGGCGCGTGTGTTCTGCGCGACGCGGTTGATCGCAGCAGAGGAGTCTGAGGTTACGCGGGCCTTCTGGGAGGCGTCGGCGCGTGAACCAAACTTGGCACAGTGGGCAGCAGGAGCACCCGACAGAGCCTCAGATTGGGCTTCAGGGGGCTGTCCACTTGAGACCCTGCGGCAGACGCGGGTCTTTGGGCTCTTGGAGCCAGAAGAGAGGAACTCTTCATACTTCGCCTGGTCGAACTCGACGACGAGTGATTCGACCATTTTCCCCTTACGGAGAACGTCATCTTGCACCACGGTGCGTCGTCAGTAACGAAGGTAGTCCCCAGCGGAGTCGCCATCTCTTGTTTGACACAGAAAAGGGGGGGCTGGAGTAAAATTTCCTTGAATCAGATGGAAAAATTACAGCCGGCTTAATCTTCCGGTTACAAGGGAGGGAGAATATTGAATCTTGAATTCCCCCTTTGTTTAGTGCTGGGTTCTTCGGGTGGCGGTGGAGAGTGAATCTTGTTCTCCGTTGACCAGATGACCGTCCTGGACCGTCGAGGGATCTTCTCCTTGGCAGGTAGAGGGAGTAACTCAGCTCCGTCTACCAAAACTCTAGAAGAGGAGGTAGGCAAAGAGCGGCTAGTACTCAGTAAGCTCGCTGAAGAGTCTTCTCTCTCTCTGTCGATGATCTCTCCTTTTTTTTCTTCTCGAATCTCTTCTCTGCCCGATAATTGTCGTCGTCGTCCTCAATAGTGACGGGACTATTATAGGGTTTTAGGGGGTGATCGTGCCCCCTGAAAACGCTCCACAATGAGGGCCACTTCCTGCTACATGTGCGGTGACTGGCCCCTTATTTCGGGTAGTTGCAACTGAGACGCGGGCTTCGGGCCGACGCGCCTTGTTGCTGAGACGCGGGCTTCGGGCCGACGCGCCTTGTTGCTGAGACGCGGGCTTCGGGCCGACGCGCCTTGTTGCTGAGACGCGGGGCTTCGGGCCGACGCGCCTTGTTGCTGAGACGCGGGCTTCGGGCCGACGCGCCTTGTTGCTGAGACGCGGGGCTTCGGGCCGACGCGCCTTGTTGCTGGAACTCTGCTTTCTTAGTAGCTTGTCTGTTGGATATTTTTAGACAGCCTACATGCATGTAACAATAGTCGGTTTACATCTCTACCAATCCATATAAGCTCTGAAATACAAAATCACTGATGTTGACTAGATTACCATCATCATAACTCAATCTCTATCAATAAGTGTAATCAATCACTATGCATGTCCTCGAGATCAACAAGTCAAACATATACCACAATCATATTAAATAGGAACATCCTCAAACCCATGTGATCTAGAATATCTACTCAACTACTTCAGTCATATCTGATATGTCCTCAAATACTCACAAATAAAGTCTTGCCTAATTACTGATTATCATTCAATGTAAATAACATGAATCCCAGATCAATCCAAATTCCAACTAAGTCTACATACTGATCCAAGTATCAGTTATCCAATCTCTAACATCATTGTAAGCCCATATCCACATCCGAATGAATCATCATCAAATCATCACAATAAATAAGTATCAAGTCTGGAAAGTACTCTAATTGAATATCATCTCATCTTAATGCATATCAGGTTTAACCATAAAGAATGTAAATCTAAAATCATCTATAACACAAGTTCAGTCCAACTCTGAAATGAGTTCATGTATCAATCCAATCGTCATAATCTTTTAGTAAGGTAAGGTCACATCCAATGTATCCTCGATCAACTACAATATAGAATAGTTACTACTGATACTTAACATCAACGACATATCATCTGATAGTTCTCATATACCCAACTATAGATCCAAATCATCACCACCAATTCATAATCCCAATAGTTCTATAATCATCTAGTTCCATTACAAGTCTAGAAATGATAATAATTGTTGTTCCATCATATCACAATATCCAGTGCCAATTTTCTCACCCTAACATATAACTCTAATTTATAAGTATTCACAATTCCTCAAGGGTTCACATTTCTATTAAGATCAAACATGATATCCTAATATTCGGTATCACCACATATACGTGCATCTAAGCTCTATTAGATCAAGTCATTACCACTAATATCCATCTCAATCACCCTCATGCTACATCTTGTTATGTCTACAACAATACTCTAGATATACATAGGACAAACATGGGGGTTCTAACATGTATCAAGATCATGCATATCATATTCCTATACATCCAACATGTAAAATAAACGGGAGATGACCGTCCACCTTCATGCTCGGTGATCTCTACACAATAAAACATGTATATGCCTCCTCTCTCTCACACAACAAAGTATACAAGTTCTACATTCACTCTACATACACATTAAAATACATCTATAAACCAATGCATATAATAATGAGAGAGAAAATAGAAAGAGGGAGAGAAACACTCACCTGAACTCGATCGCAAATCCAAAGCACTGAAATCATAAGGCTCCAGTAAATCTACATAAATTATTTCAATAGAAATTGTTAGATTTTTAAAAAGATATTTTACTGGGAGTTATAAGGGATTTAATCTTGATTAATTAGTTTAGGGGTTAGAAATATGATTCTTTAGGTTTAGTGAATTTAATATGTTTAATTTAAACCAATTCTGATTTTTGTTAGATTTTTAATAGGCTTTAAATCATTAAAATATTTAACGGGTTTGAATCTAACATTACGGAAAATGGTTTAATGAGGGTGATTTAATTTAATTTTTGTGTTGGTATTTATCTAAAACTTTTATCTTAGAAAGTAGAAGTGTTGTAAAATATAATTTATATTTTTCTCTATTTTATTTTGATATTTTAATAAATTATTTTAACATGCAAATTATCTTTCTCTCTTTATCACTTTTCTTTTACTTTTATTTTAACCCATCTCAAACATACACCAGGCCCAGGCCATGTCCAGGTCCTGGTCCAGATTTCACCTTTTCTTTTCTTTTTTTTTCTTTTTCTTTTTTTTTTTTTTTACATGCAACAGCCCAACAGTGGCCTGGTCCAGGCCAGGCCAGCCTTGGCCCAGCGGGGCTGGGCCAGGCCAGTCAGGCCGGCCCAGTCTTGTTCTGTTTTTTTTTTTTTTTAAAACTGCTGTACACAGTGGGCCGCCCAGCCCACTGTGCACCAGGGTGGGCCGCACAGACCCAGACCTGGGTCTGTGCGGCACAGACTCTCGGCCATTGGCCGAGAGCAGCCAAAACAATTTTTTTTTTAAAATCCTTTTAATTCTTTATAAAACTTTAAAAATATGTAAATATAAATTATTTGATCTTCATCAAATTTTTAGTGAGATCTTAGATTGGATTTTAATGTTGGTTTTGATGTATAAACCTATTCATGGAGATTATAGTACGACATGGTTTTAATAAACAATTTATATAAAATAAATTTGATAAAACAAATTACTTACTTGATCTTTGATCCCCTATCATGCTCCTCAATTGCACTTCAAGATCTGGATCCTTTTGCTCATGAGGAGAAAGAAGGATGAAGGTGGAAAGAGTGGATAAGGTTCTCTTGAGGTAGAAGAGGAAGAAATGTTTAGGTTCTTTGAACCTGGACTCTAATTAGGCTAGATTTCTTAATTTAGTAAGATAGGATTAGGATGGAAATTTGGATTGGAATTAAATATTTAAATTAGATTCTAGATTTGGATTTGGATTAGGATTTATTAAGATCATGATTTTGAAAATAAGATTAGGGTTAGGATTAGAATTGAGTTTTGGTTAATGGGTAAGAATCTCATGTTAATGGGTTTTGGGCTTTAATTAAAAGAAATAAATAATATGAAGAATGAGAAAAATAGATAGTAGGCTTATGGGCTTAGACAAAATTAGAGAAAGGGGAAAAAGAATGAAAATAAGAAGTGGGCTTAGCTCAGGTGGGCTTAGCATGAAAGGAAAATAAAATGAAATGAAAAGGAGATTGGGTTAGACTTATTGGGTTTGGAATGAAAATAATAATACTATCCATTAATAATAATTTAAAATAATTAAATATAAGCAATAAGAGTTTACAAGTCATACATAATACTAAGACTAATAATGATAATAAATCAAGTTAGCAAATAATACTAAAATAACTAGTAAAATAAAATAAATACTTGTAGAAAAATAAAAATACAGTATTATTAGATTAGGGATATTACATTCTACCCACCTTAATAAAAATTTCGTCCTCGAAATTCAAATAAGGTAGGGAATGGTAAAAGAATCAAAGACCAAGAGGGAACACAATAAGAATCCATGTCGCCTCGTTGGGACACCACGATTTCGCTGCGCGCTCTGATCTCTGCTACCAGCTTCAATACGGAGAGACCAATCTCAAGAGATAGAATTGGGAGGAATGAATAGGAAAGAAGAATGAAATCAAGATGGACATCCAAATCACTCTAATTGAAGTGTTGGAATCATGAATATCAACAGATCAAGAACAGAATTTCAAAAGAGAGGACGATCAATTTTCAAATGGAGTCAATATTATCATATGAATAGTATATGTATATTGCAGTGTCAACATAACTGTCTCAGGTTACAGGCAGGAACTAGGAATGGTCTGACAACATCTCAGCCTAATAGACCAAGTATTTTGACCATTGGTTAACGATGTTGATTTGTCTTGAACACAAACAAATCTAGCCCTGTGAAAGTGCAAGCTATTGTTTTTTTTAACTTGCCATTTTTTACTAAATGACAACTTGTCATTTTTGACTAAATAGTGGAAACATGATTAAATGGCTTACTATTTTACTAAATGGCTTGTCTCCATGAGAAATGTATGTAAGGATTCGGATGAAGTGGTTCAGTATTTTTTTTATCGATAAATAGGCATCACATTGCATGGGATTTGAAGTAAGGAAGTGAGAACGAGAGAGTTACAAAATATTGTATTATCCTCTCCTTTCTCTTGTCATTTATCTTCTTTTGTAATCCCTAGTGAGTTGGGTTTCATTGGGTTTGAGTTTGAGGGAGATTACAATTGTAATCTATTGTATATTCCCCTCTTGACTAGTGGATTCTCTTGTTGTCTTCTCCCGTGGACAAAGGTCACATTGAACGAATCACGTTAAATTCTTGGCCTGCTATCTTCTTTAATTCTATTAGCTTATTAATACTATTTGTATCTCTTCTTATACTTGTCATCTCTTGTATTAGAAACCCACTGTTACAATAAACTGGTATCTGAGCTAGTATTTTTTTATGGGTTTCGAGATAACTTTGGCAAAGTACAAAATAGAGAAATTTGACAGGGAGAAAAGCTTCAGTTTTGGAGAGTCGAAATGCAGGGTTTCTTGGTGCAACACGACATGTTGAAAGTCTTGTCCGGTAAGGACAAGTTGTCAGAATCTATGTCCGAGGATGAGAAGGAAAAACTCGAGATGAAGGCCATAATGTCTTACAATTTTATCTAGCCGATGAAGTTTTGCGAAAGGTTATTGATGAAGTTACCGCCATCGGTTAATGGCTCAAATTAGAGAGCTTGTATATAACATTTCCGACCAACAAGCTCTACTTGAAGCAACGCCTCTTCACCCTTCGCATGAAGAAAGGTACGCCAATTAAAGACTAGTTAGGTGAACTCAATAAAATTCTAATGGATTTGAAAAATATTGATGTTAGAATAGATGAATCAAGCTCTCATCTTATTATGCTCAATAGCTCCTTCCTTTGAAAATTTTATTAATTGTATGCTCTAAAAAATTTTATTAATTGTATGTTTATGGTAGAGATACACTTTCTTTAAAAGATGCCAAGTCAGCCTTATACTCTAACAAGCTAAGACAAAAAAGTGTTAATTATAGGAAGTGAGGACCAAACTGAAGGCTTGTTCGTTCGTGGTCGTACAGAGATGGGTCGAGAAAAATCTCGGGGAATATCTAAATCTAAATCTAGATTAAGAAAAATATTGAGTGTCATTATTTCATAAGTTTGGACACTATAAAAAGATTATTTTAAGCTCAAAGAAAAAGAAAAAGAAAAAGTTAGGAGGAAATCTCAAGATGAGAAATCTTCGGTTGCTAATGTTGCAGAAAAAGCTCCACATCACATGAGGTTCTTTCAGTTACCGTCCTTGATGTACGTTCATAAGATGAGTGGGTTCTAAATTCAGCTTGTTCTTATCACATATGTCTCTATTGGGATTGTTTGTGACCTATCATTCAATTGATGGTGGAAATTGAAAAACACTAGAGGGGGGGTGAATAGGTGTAAGTGCTAATCTAGGAACTAAATGCGCTAAATGCGGAAACTAATGCAAATTTTGCAACACACTTAATACAATCAACAAGTGTAGCCGAATTACCCGTGAAGGGCTCTGGAGTAACTCCTCTTGATTCCCCTTGAATGGGTTGAGGTGCTATGTGAAGCTCTTGTTGATTAAGTACAAGTGAGGCACACACAAACAACCAAGCATATACAAGATATAGCAATGTGAATTATGTAAGGCACAACAAGCAAATAGATATGTATGATATGAATGATGCTATGCACAAAATAAATGAGAGAGAGTTAGAGAGACAAGTGGATCAAACGCAAAGGCAAAGATATGTTTCGAGGTTCGAGCCCTAGCTCTACATCCCCGCCTACACTACCGTGTAGGATTTCCAATCCACTATAGGAGTACCGAACTCCTCTCTCAATGCCACCGAGGCAATACAACCACAATCCACCTCTACCAAAGAGGGATAAGGCCCGTAGCCAATACAACCAACACAATCACCTCTACCGAAGAGGGATCCAAACCAATGCCACTCCGATCAACCTCTACCAAAGAGGGATACACAAATGAAGGAGGGTTTACAACTTAGAGGCTCAACAACCTCAAACAATCTCTTTTCTCTCTTTTCCACAAAACAAGGATCCTAATAGATTAGGATAGTATGATAGCTCAAGTGTGGAATCAAGGTGTTTTTGGAACAAGCAACAAAGAAAAACTACTTGGGAAATGTCTTGTAAATAATAGAAAATGAAAACAATACAATATCCCAAAAACTAGTTCTCTTTGATTTTTCAAAACCCTTGAAAAACAATAAAGATGAAAACTTTTAGCTTTAAAACTCTTTTAAAAACTTCTTTTTAAACTCAGGAGAAACTGGGATTTTTCTCTTGTAAAAACCTTGGCCAAAATCCCAAAGAATTGGGGTTTATATAGGCCAAACAGAAAACTAGCCGTTAGGCTGATGTGGCAGCCTGACAGGCTAACGGTCGACCGGCCCGGTCGACCGCCAACGGTCTGAAATGTGACCGTTGGGCAACCACGGTCAACCGGCCCGGTCGACCCAAACAAACAGAGAGCACTGCTCTCAGTTCCGGTCGACCGCCCGGGTCGACCGTCCCAGAGCTGCCAAACGTGCACAGATCTGTGCACGTCGGTCGACCG